>JAGXJF010001616.1:190000-707145 GCA_019208055.1 Stipa capillata | reverse complement strand
TAGGTTCCGTAGTCGGGGAGGCGAAACGAGTTGAGAAACTCGTGCCGTGCCTGGCCCCGCACAGATGCAAGGTAGCTGTCTGCCATTTACATATGTGAAGGGGCGACCCGAGTTAAGAAACGTCGGTTACTCGCGGAACTTCGTATAGATGCAAGGCGCTGATACCACCGGTACCGGGGCGGGAGTCGAGTTGTGGAAACACTCGTGCTTCCCTGTAGCCTCAGTGGCGAATGCTGGCGAGATGCCTGTGTGCTGGTGTCGGGGAGGGGAACGGAGCAACTACTAGAGTTGAGGAACCCACAGGGAATTCGACCCCTGGATGTTGTGGCGAGGCTTGTGGACAGCTGACCGGGCCCAGGGCGGTGAACCGGGGCGCGAACCCGGGTACGTGCCAACCCCCGAGTGCATACGAGTGCGGTTATAACGGCGACCAAAGACTCTAGGAGGCCGGAACGAGGTTGCGACACTCCGTGTTCGTGCCAGTACCCTGAGCGGTCGAACGGCTTGTGTCGCCTTGAGCTGAGGGCGAGAACGAGTGTAGACTCGTATACCGTGCCAGCGAGTCTTGTGGCAAGCGTGGTTAGAGAGCGTTTTTGAGTATCATGAGTAGACCAGTACTTTGACTGATGGAGGCTGAGATACTTAGTCAAAAGATGTAGATACTTCATACGTAGATATGCGGGGTAAAAAGGGAAGTCCTCCCGGGTTAAAGCTCCCGGGAAGCTATAATGCTTAGTAAACTTGTGGATAGTTGACCGATGTTCCATGTGTTGCGTAATATGAGCCGTTGTCGGCGAGATTGAAAGTACCTGGTCGTGGGTTGGCGATGATGGTGTAAGTCTTCCCACTTGGGAGATAATTTTTTGGTGCCGAGTCGACTGGACCAATCGGAGGACGAGGTCGCCGATCTCCAGGTGTCGATGCTTGACGTTGCGTTCGTGGTACGACGTAAGTCCTGTTGGTATTTGGCGGCTTGTATGTACGCACAGTCACGTATTTCCTCGGGAGGTTGAGGTCGTTGACAGCGCTGAGTCCTCTGCTGCATCTTCGGAAGTTGCTCTATAAGGAAAACGCGGGAGACCCTTCACGCGAGACTCGCATGGGAGGACCGCCTTCACCCCGTAGCCAAAGAAAATGGGTTGCCTCCCAGTCCCCTCGACTTGCTTGTACAAGACGCCCCAGAGGATGTTGTGCAACTCGGTCACCCACGACTTGCCCCGTGACGTTGCAGTTGGTGTCGTATACCTCGCTTCTTGAAATCCCGTCCAGTATGAGTCCATTTTGCCCCGTTTTGACCCTTGACCGTTACTTTTGGGGGTGAGCGACTGAGGCCAATAGCAAACGTTGGCGCCATAGGATTTCCACAATAGGCGATTGAAGTTGGCTTGACTACTAATTGTGGTCCGTGTTGGTGATGATGCCAGCTATGTACTCCGAAGCAGTAAAAATGTGCCGCTGCATTGAATCTTTGTGCCCGCTCCCGCGTGGTGCTGGAGATGGTTCTGCCCTCAATCCACTTGTGTACATGTGTCCCATGGCGCTATTAAGAAACTTATGACCCCGCGTCCCAAGGAACGTGGCCCCCCCCACCCACCCCCCCCGAATAAGATCCAGCCCCCAAGTCCCCGAGAAAGGCCATGATAAAAAAAAAAAAAAAAAGTTTGTATTGTTTGAAGAGCTGGCTTGTTGGTGGTGCTTGCGTGCTGTGGACAACAGGGCCTCGCATTTTTTGGACCAAGTCGGCCACGTGTGTAGCCAGTTGCCATAAATCCTTGTCATAATGTCCTTGCCGACCCTAGTGTGCGATATGCGGAGTGGGGCTGCGCGCCAAACATTTTCGCTGTGGATTTCCTCGGTAGCCCGCTTGCCTTCATCGATAGGGATGCATTTCACAAGGACGCCCGATGAGCTCCCTCTGCGATAGAGGAGATGTCCGTTGAATCATTGTTGTACTGCCCATGGCTTTTTGCGGGAAGATCTTCTCAACTTGTTTCCTTCCTCTGCTAGTTTGAGTCCGGTTTAAAGCCAAGTACTGACGTATTGGGTCCCTCCAGTCTATGCATTCCGTCCGAGTTGGGTGGATTACCGGCCAGCGATCCCTTTGTGGGGTGTCGGCTGAGACGTCCCCGTCTTGCTCGTAGTTCGCAAGGGGTGGTAAGTACTCTCTTCGCTATCAAGATTTTGATAGATGGTTTTGGGGAATTTTGTTTCAACGAAAACGCACTGGGGGCCGTTTCGACTTTGAGGCGGCACGAGCCCTCAGTGTGTCCGGCGATGCTTGTTCCCGTTCTGTGTATATATTGGGAATTCCAGGCGGTTGAAACTTTTTTTCTCCCAAGTCCGCACTGCTGCTAGGTATGCGGCCATCCGTTGGATTAACGGCTTGAAATAATCTTTGCTTGCCCTGTCGGACGCAAATTTGCCCCCGAGTCCGCCTTTCACGGTTAAGTAACCGGATCCGCAGCGGTGGCGCGGCGCAGTCCGGCGAGGCGACCTTTCGTGATTCTCCTCGTTGTTTGGGTGCCCGGAGCCGTAGCTGAATGGCGTACTGGGAGGGTGTTCTCCTTTGACGCAATATGACGACGCCAGCCCCCCGACCTATGAGGGTAAGTGATCCATCAAAAGATGAGAGTCCAGACTTTAACTTGTGTAATTGGTGTGGTCCCTGCGGATTCGGGTTTCTGGTCTGTCCATTCGGCGACGAAAATCGGCAAAGCCAGAGACTTTATTGTTGTGGCGAGGTGTGGGAACCCTCCGAGGTCGAACAAACGCCCCAACTCTCGAACACCCATTGAGCAATGGCGGCCAATGATCCTCTCTATTTTTGGTGATGGGACCCGAGTGGGTAACCTGACGGAACAACTATCTTGTGAGCCTGGAAATCTTGTTTTTTTTGTTAATTTGCGGAAAGCTAGAGCACCGCGTTAGGAGCTTTGGAACCGTCTGGGTACGCTCCTTTTGGTCCGTGGTAATATACCTCGCTTATGTAAGTAGACTGGTCCATTGAACTTTCCCCGCTCTTGTCAACTCTCCCTTGTTTTGACCGACGAGAACTCTTCTTGGGCGCTGACTGCTCTAGGAAACCCCAGGCGGACATAAAGCAGGAGTGGTCTCCCCATTGTTTCTGGGGGTACCATAAACTGGCGGGTTTGGCCAATATGCCTTGAGTGCTTGAAAGGCTTCTCGGCTTCTTCTGTCCACTATGAAAAAGCCGTGAATGTTGAGCAGGAGTGTTTTTAAAGAGAAGGGGAGTCCTTTTGTTCCCCTACAGCGAGAATAAATCTGCTAGCGCATACATGGAATCCGGCGAGCCTTTTGATTTGGTTTTGTGGTGGGTAGGTGAACTTTCATACTGAGGGTGGGCTTCAATCCTTCTTCGGGTTAGCCTCATGCCTAATTGAGAAACCATGAACCCAAATTTTTGCCACCCTCGACGCCGAATAACGCATTTTCTGGGTTTTAGCATAATTTTTTGTTTTGTCCCGGAGATTGTCGAAGGTGGTCTGACCAAGTCGGTATTGATGTTTTCTTGTTTCTGCCTTTCGACTTAATCACCTAGTCATCAATATAGAACTTCCCCTGTTTCTGCCCCCTTTGCGCCGCTAAGGCTGTCTACATAGTTCGCTGGTAGGTGCAGCCTGCGTTCTCATCCGAATGGGCAATTGGGGTCCTCTTGTAGCAGAAAAGTGGCTATAAGGGATAATGAAACTAGTATGAGGGACCATCTGATTCCCCAGCATACGGATTTGTGATAGACCGAAGATAATTCTTCAAGTAGGCATAAGAGGTGTCAGCCTGAGGTCAAGTCCAATTCTGAATTGATCCAGCAACGGGAAGGTTAATCCTTTTTGGCAAGCTTTGTTTGAGATCCGTGTAAAAATCGATGCCTGCCCGGCTTCTTGGCCCATTTTCTTTTTTATAGCTAGCACAGGGTTGGTTTGCCATAATCTTGTTACTTGATCCGGTTTTTCGCTGAGAGTTGGCATCCGTTCCAAGCTTTTTTTGTGTGTGAAGGTTCCGTCCTCGATGACCTTTGGGCCGCTGGCTATCCCGGGGCTGAAAACTGTCGAAGTTTTTCTGTTTCACTGGTTTGATCGCCCGAATCGTGTTTTCAGCCTTGGCTCAGCCACTCCCTTGGCCTTGAGGATTCCCCTGGCCTATCGGACCGCCTTCCCAGGCAACGACATCTTGGGTTTTGGCCGAGGAAGGTGGGTTATCGCGAGTTTTCCTATTTTGGTCCGAGGGTGGCCTGAATTTTGACCCGTCCTTCTCGGGTTACATCCGCGCGGAGTGGGAATTCGCTTGCTTTCGCTATGTGCTGGTTTTGAACCGATTTTAAGTTTTTTGAGTTTTCCGACTTGGCCGTCCCTGAGCTGGTTCCAGTCGCAGGTGAGGAGGTTTTTTCGGCTTCTTTTGTTTATCTTGTCCGGGCACTAGGCCCGTAGTTCCTGCATGTCCGCCTTCGACAGCCGAAGGAAGTGGATCCTTTTGGTTCCGTGATGACCCCGTGTTGCCCGTTCAGGAATCTCCATAATTAGGATATGCAGTAATGAGAAATCGCCATGAATTTTGACTAGCTGAGGTCGTCCCGGTATGGCGTTGTAGACCATGTTTGAAGTCGATGACCCGAAGATGCTTCTTCCCTGTCCGAAAGTTTCACGAGTTCCAAATGTAAAGAGTAGCGTAAATTTTGGCTTGATCGGGGTCGTGCTTAATCCTGGAATAATCCCGTAGAAGGCGCTTTGAACAACGGGCCTAATCGTGGAGCAGGGAACCTGCATCTTGTCCAGTGGGGGAGAGTGGAATAAGGTAAAGACAGCTGCCTCCCATCGACCAAAACGTTGTGTAGCAATGATTGTTCGAACCGGGGTGACCCGATTTAGGGGGGTATCCACCCTATCCTCCCGGGTAAGGGCCATCATTGTCGGGGCAAGTCGGTTGCGTCGAAGCCGATGGGTGGTTTGTAGCCCACTCAGCTTTGAAGGCGGGGACGCGGTGGACGGCTTATAACATCGTTGTGAATATCTGCTTGGCTTGTCGCTTAGATTCGTATGTGCCCGAACCCCGCCCCACAATGTGATTAACCCGGCTCGGCGACAATGTCGAACTTGTTTCGTTGGTCCCTCGACCTTGATGTAGGTCCTGTGTGTTTCGCGACTCGTGGATGTCGTTGCTTCGGGGGACGTTGTGACGTGGCTATCCTTGTCCTCCGATACTCTGCCCCGGTTTCTGGTTGTCCCCCCTTGAACTCGGGTTGGGTTTGTTAGCTTGCCTCATCACGCGTTCTTTCTTGAAGTAATTTTCAGGAGTTTCCCCTGCACTGTGACTGGCACCGTGGAACCCCGCTGGGGGCGTTGGGTAGTTACACCATTGTGCCGGGTAACGTTTGTTCTTCTGGTATCCAATTTTTTATCCAAGATTTCACCGTGCGTGTTCCTCTTGGGTCCTCGTTTGTCCCTTTTTGTTTTTTGGTCGGTCTTCCCTCAGCGGTCAGATGTCTCTTTATCATGAAACCGCTAGGACACCTTTCAGGGTTCCCCGTTCCCCTTCTTTCGCTCCTCCCGACCTTCCAAGGGGGGGGGGGAAGGAAAAACACTCCTCGAGTCCTTAAATCTTAGAGAACGTTTTCCTGTTTTTTCCACAGTCATCCGACTGGAGGCCCCTCGGTTGATCTCTTATGTTGTGAAGGCGTTGATCTTCCGTAGTTTGCTCGTACTGGAAAAATTTCCCATAGCTCTTCTTGTATTACGTGGCTGAGCGGTTTCTCAGAACCATGGTCCGCCAGGCATCTTTTCGTCGCGACCGCAACTTGAAGGTTTTGAGTAATCTTTTCGGTGAAGGAACTGCTCCATGTAGAGAGAAGTCCCCTGGTTTCGACCATGTTGACTTTGCTTTTTGAAAAAACTGGTGTGAACGAAGTCGCGACATTCCTTCGTCCCTTGTCCTTGTTGTATACGTGCAACTTGGGACCTCAGGGTGGAGGCCTCGCGAGTAGTGGGAAAAAACTCCTTCATGAAACCATTGTCTGTGTAACTGAGCCCAAACTATTGGAATGGAACCCTCAGGTTCGGTGCATACATTCTGAATCCAGTGACTGCATCCTCGATGAGGCCCACTGGAGGAGGATTGTGTCCTCCTGAGTAGTGTCCCCTCCCTACCCCCCCCCCCCGGGCGTCCGTCAGGATGATCTTGTGTACACATCTTACTGAGAAAACTCTTTCGATCTCCTTGTTTCCAATTGTACTCTAGGTTCTTACTGAACGTAAATGTTTTGGTATCCGTGCTCCTCGGATCTGGGAGACAGCGCAGGACCACCGGTTGATGATACAGGGACCAAAGCCTTCGTCTTCTAATGGCGCGCCAGGTAGGGGAGGTGCGCATAGATCCATCTGCACGAATCTGGATGGGCTTCGTCAACGTCAACAGCGTTTTCGTCCCGGGAAGCATCATGAGATTCGCTCTCGAAAACGCTGCCCCGGATCCCGGCCAGCTTTTCCGATTTGGAAGGCTGAACTTCATTACCGACAAGGTCGGCCAGTTTCCGATTTGGAAGGCTGAACCTGTCTAAATCTTGTCTCCCGTGTGCACCCATCCAGATTTGCTGTGCTCACGCCGCCCCATAAGTAGTATTGCCGGAATAATACTCCGACACAAGGTAACGTTTGCGGCGGTGATGGCAATCGTCACAGCCATGTGAACGGTGTTTGTTGTTGCGGTGGTGATCCTCCCCACTGGGATCATCCAGGCGAGCTTTGTCATGACGGCGGCGGTTATCGTGGTTGTCTTCATCTTCATGGTCACAGTCGCGTCGACAACTAGGTGATCGCGACTGAGTTCGGTTCTTTTTTGGGGAACGCTGTCGGGTTCGTGCTGTTCGGGTCGACTCTTCCACCCGCTGATATATAGAGCCAGTGTGCTGATCTCGTCTTTCTTCAGAGCGGCTGCGTGGCTCGCCGTTCGGATCAGTGTTGTTGGCATCTAGATCAGAATTGATTAGAACCCTAGCTTCGTTATGCATGGTCTCGGCAACATATTGGATGTCGGCTAGTGCCCGCTCGTGTTCTTCGTAGAGTTGTCGGGTGGCATCATCGAAGCGATCAGATAATGCTTGCTTGATCTGGGCGGCAAGGACCCGTGAGTGAGCGGCCTTCTTTCTGGCTTCGGAGATCGGGGTAGCTGATGAAGAGGCATTGACATCGGCTGAAAGGCGAATTGCCCGTTGTGTAGTTTCTGTTCTCGCCATGTAAACATGAGGGAAGTCATAGTCAAACCTTTCTGGAGTCACGATTGAGCGAACGCTCGAGCAACTTGCAGGGAAGGTATCCTTCAGAATATTTGATCCTTGACTGCTGTGAGGAGAGTTGTCCTAGTGGAAGCTACCTCGAACTCTGCGATAGTGTTGTCGTGTATTAGAGCGGAGGCGCTTCCTGTTTAGATTGTGTCTAAGGTCGGCAGGATGTAACTCGATCTGATGACGATCAAGTCTAGTAGCAGCTTGTCGGGGCACGATTTGGCACCAGGTATATCTTGAGACAATTGTGCTTTGCAGGTCGCGTGGATCAGAAACGTACAGGTTAAAGCTTGTCCGGCCGTGTGGAGTAGCTACGACTCGTAGAGCCGTAGGGCGCTTGCTTTCAAGAGCGAGTTGACACTGAAGTCGGTGAGTTTCTGCTTGAGAAGGGGGGTTGGTGTAGCTGTTGCAGGATCCGGACAAGACATCATAGAAGTCTTTGTCGTCGAAGCCCGTGTACACCATCTTGTCGGCGAGAATTGCTGAAGTAGACTCAAGCTGACGTGAGGGCCCCACGATGGGCGCCAGCTGTCGATGTGTGGTATACGGGGGGTACTCGTACAGCACGTACTTATACAGTAGCGAGACGGAAACTCAGGCCAGCTTGGTATTTTGACACCGATATACCCAGGTTCAGGCCCCCGAATTGGGTAATAGCCCTACGTCTTGCTTTGATTGGATTGATATGCAATATCGAGTAGATGATTACAAAGGGAACTCGGCGAGTTGGGGACTCGACGAGATTGGCTTACAGGGGGAACTCGACAGGTAGGGAACCCGACGAGATCGGTTTCGAGGCTAAAGGCTCTCGAAGGTGGCTAGTTGACTATGGCTATAGGATCAAGCGTAGTTTCTGGCCCCCCCCACCTGGAGGGATCTTGTGCTCCTTATATAGGCGGAAATAAGGCGGTAACCTTGTTTGTGAGTCCTCGTAGTACATGAGCCGGATTTCTTCTTAACGGCATATCTCGAGTCCTCGTAGTACACGAGTCGGACTCCGATCTCGATCAGGACTCACCGACTTGAGGTCCACGCTTCCTCCTAATCGGGCCTTTGGACCATATCTTTCCACTGGGGCCCAGTAAGGAACTTCACGGGCTTTATATGGTAGTAGTACTATCCATCATCAAATGGTATATGCATAGTCAGCAAAAGATCTCGAAGGCTCCGACAAAAACTCGAGACTTCGACTTTCAAAGTACAAGGACATGAGCGCACGTCGATAGTTCTGACTTGAAACCCGAACTCTTCGGGAAATAGAATAGCCTCGAGCAAGGCAGAGTCAGAGTGAATTCCGAAGGTTCCGACATTGCACTCGGAGCTTCTAGGATTTCAAAGGGATCAACCAAGCGAGACTAGTACGTGAACTTGGAGGTTCCGATATACCGACTCAGGCATCCAAAATTTCAAGGGATACAACGCAGCGTGATCAGTGCGCGAACTTGCAGGTTCCAACATAATGACTCAGACATTCAGAGATTTCAAAGGATAAGTTCACAAGAGATCTCGGATCTTCGAAAACTTCCAGGAGTTCCAACTTGTAAGCCCAAAGAACTTAAGCGTGGTCAGACCAGAACTCGAAGGTTCCGGGAATAACTCGGATGATCCGACACCTTGAAAATTGGACAGATGGGCAACTCAAAGAATCTGAGTTCCTAGATTCTCCACACACACACGGAACCCGGTTATTCTAACTTTGATCCCGGAGTTTCTGACTTTTGCTCACACTGTGAGAATAGAAGGTTTTCAAAGGGCTCTTTGGATACAACTTAGTCAAGCATTAGCAATACACTCTCACCAGCTTCCAAATATCGGCCTCCCTTAATAGTATGAATTTTTCTGAACTCAATGTAATTTTTTTAACCAAAAAAAAGAGCTAGAAAATGGTCATTAACCTTTGTTTCTTCAAGCCATCCTTCTATACAACTTTTTAGGGGGGTTATCAAAGCTGGTTATATCATCACTTTTGGAATGTAATTTTTTTAACAAAAAAAAAGAGCTAGAAAATGGTCATTAACCTTTGTTTCTTCAAGCCATCCTTCCATACAACTTTTTAGGGGGGTTATCAAAGCTGGTTATATCATCACTTTTGGACCTAAATCAATTGAACACACTTGATGTGCATGTTAGTCTCTTAATCATTTGCCATTAATCGTCAAAACCTATTTAGGGGGCCAAGATGCACTTTGAACCTCTCCCTTTTTGAACTTAGTGAGCGTGCGTAGTGAGCTTCCTCTAAAGATATACATTATTTGAAATTTGCTTTGAATGAAAATACACATGTTGAGGTTACAATGTGAAAAGCTCCCCCTATATCTTAGGATCCGTGGGCATGCATAGTGTTCAATTGAGCATAAGTGAAAGAATTATGCACAATAAAGTGAGCATGGCAAAAGATACGTCATGATATACAGGTTATGAAAATGAAAATCATACAACCATGTCAATATGTAGCAAAAGATAACAACTATTTCACCAACAATAGGAGTTTACAAGACATTACATAAAAGTTAATGAAGAACAAGTATTGTAACTCAACACAAAACACCTAGCTACCTACTCTCCCGAAAGCGAGCATAAACTACCACTTCCCCTTTGGGATAAAAAAAGCAAAGAAAGGAAGGATGCTAAGAACCTAGTCTCTATGCTAATGGTTCCTTCCCTGGTGATGAAGGACATATCGAAGCAGCGACGGTCGATGGAGCGATCGTCAAGGCAGGTGGAGGTGAAGCAGCTTGTGGTGTAGAAGCATGTGGAGCAGCCGAAGGTGATGATGGAGCAGGAGGTGCAGGTGTCGGTGTCGAGGTAACCGTGTCTCTAATAGGCGATTGCTCCCTATGAGTCGATCCGGGGAGTATCGAAGAGGAAATAGGCGTTTCAATGTTAGGAGTGAACTCTAACCCCTCTTCCGACAACTGACGGTCGTCGAAGATCCTCAACTGCATATGCTTCTAACTTCAAATAGTCCTCTTTTGCCTACGCTGAATGGTCTTGACCCTCGACTTGAGGTCATCTAGAGCAGCATTCTGCCAGTGAACGTGAGAAAGAGTGTTCCTGATCTCTGCCAGTGGATTGCCCACTTGGGGATCCTTAGCAATCATATCCTCAAGAGCGACATCTTCGCGAGCCTGACAACGCTTGATTGCCCGGAAACACTCGTCACTCTCCTCAGCTTTTGCTTCATATCTCCTCCTCTTCTTTGAGGTGCCAACATCCTCAGCAACCTTCTTGCCGTTGTCCTAAGGAGCAGGCTGATCCCTCTTCCTCTTTGGCTTGTATGCCAAGTGCTTTGTCTCATAGTAAAATATCTCATCTGACTTTGATTGATGGGAACTTGGATGTATGGTGCAAATGATAGGGAGTGGGTGTGATCGGCAGTGATGATCCTCATAATCTGGAAGATGTAGTCCGAGAGGAGGAAGTCGTCGCCCTTCACATTATGCCTAAGCAGATCTCTCTTGAAGCTACAAGTATAGCTGGCATCACCCACCTTGGGGGCAATGGTGTGGTGGAACACCTTGTTGAGCGTTTCGACAAATAAAGTAAGGTTCATTCTTCCCAGGATCAAATTTTGTGCCAAGCTCATATAGAGGCTCAAGCTGACTAGCCTTGAGGGCCGCCCCTGTATCATGTATGCACGGCTTGGGATTATCTATTCTGTCAAGACCAAGTGCCTCGGCAAACTCATCAAAGAAGCAATGTAAGTGAGTACCATGATTCATCAAGTGAATCGTCCATGACTTCCGCTCAGTGAAGAAGGTCGCATAGAACTACATAATGAGTTCCTCGTTCCAATCCTGGCACAGACTCAACAACTGTATCAACCAGTGCAAATCACATGCTTCGACAACTTGCTTAAAGTAGACATGTTGCCGAAGATACTGAAATAACTAAATCCTTCCGGAAGTAGATGACGGACTTGTAGTAGACCTGTTGTAACATGCATGAAAGTGGAACCATTAAATTCTACAAATTAAAATATGGATTTACAAGAAAAATTCATCTAATTTGGAGTTCATATTCATATGAATTTTATGATTTTACAATTTTAAAGAACTTTTAGTATCTTCTATCATTTTCTCAATTAAATAAATAGGGATATACTTTTTATACTCAGCTAACCCTAGCCGCACTGGATGACATGTGGAGCCAATGGTCAGCTTGGGTTGGTCAAAGTTGTCTAGCCCAAGTGGCCTTTAATTTAAATTATTCAATCTATGACAACAGGGGTCCACATGTAAGTTTTTATTTTCTTTATCACTTTCTTAATTCAGCCAATTAAGTAAGTGGGACCCGATTTTCATACACATAGTAGGTTAACAACGGTTTTCACAGATTTTAAACACTAGAACCGACATGTCATACACAGGGTCCAATGATTAAAATGGCTAACAGCCTGTGGGGACCTGGTTTCAACTACTAGACCCCCCTTGTGTACATCCTTGTCGGTCCAGGATCATGCTGACAGTACACAAGCGAAATGAATAACATCACATGCATTCAAAGTTAAAGCCATAGTATTTGAGTACGATATGCCACACGGCTTACAAGGTTCCATGTCTTAGCAACATTATTACATCAGAGGAAACAACGGAAATAAAAGCGAAACGGCTCCATCCAAGCCACAGGCAAATTGACGGAGGCCACGCGACCTACTCTTCGGGATCATCATAGAAGTAGTCTTCATCGACGCCTTCTTCAGCATGCTCCTCTGCACACCACCACAAAACACATGCACGATGAGTACTTCACGTACTCAGCAAGCCACCTGGCGGCAGATGGTCCTATCATACTACATGCAAGGCTCCAAAGGAAGGCTTTATGGTTTATTTGCGTAAAGCAATATTTTTAGTTGAACTACTTAAATAGATTCAAATGCAGCATTTTGATGTAAATCAGTTTTATTATCAGGGATATTTTCAACAGGTGTGGTCCACGACCGACACACTCGAGCAAAGATTCCCGCCTTAGCTCGACCATAGGATTCATCAGCAAAGGGGTAGAGGAAAATAGCAAGGGGGAGAGGGACAGGTCCTTTTCATCAAGAATGAGGCATGTGCTGTCCATGACCATGGACACGGCTAATCGATTAGTTTTAACTCTGTAGAGTGTGTACACTTTACCCACACGACACGATCATCCTCTTATGCCAAGCTGCGCAAGCTTGTACACGCGCCCATCGGTGTGTCGGCAGGGTGACCATGACGAGGTCTTTTAGCTAGTCTCATCCTGATGTGACATGCCCACTAGGTTTCGACACAGAGGAGCATACACCTGCTTACCCTGCGTGCCCCCTTTTTGTGCCGAGGTCCTCGTAGCCACGTCCACACTTCTGTGGTACGGCGATGTCGACACCAAGACTCGACTAACCTACTTAACAAAGCCAGTGCCCATATAGCATGTGGTTGTACTGTTCTTACAATTCTCCAATTACATGACTTCGGCCTTATGCGGTACGGACGACAAATGGTTCCCTTAAACCGGCCTCCTGCGGGTAGGACAACCATATGCTCCTTCAAACCTGATTCAGCTGCCGCCCGCACCATATTAGATGGTAAGTTTCACCCAGAGTAGAGTAGGAAGAACAGAGAGAGAGGAAAACATCGGGCATCCGGCCCTATCTCAGCGAGCTCAATAACAAGTATCAACAAGGATCATTGATCTCAAGATCATTCCTCTGAGGAGGCAATCAAAATAGCCTAAAGATATATATAAAGCATGACTAAGCATTCTCTACTCTATTCAGAATAAAACCTATTAGTTTACTCAAGGTATCAAGTAAATGGCGACAAGCGGAAAGGTAAAGGTATGTCAATCGACACGCTAACTACTGGAATAAAACAACATACATGTTTATAAACAATAAAATATAATGACTTTGAAAATATAGGATCAATATGATCAAGAAAAGTGGCATGCCTTCGTGGTAGTACTCTCCTTTTTCAGCTGCTTCGGTCACCGGGTCGGTCTCTTCACTCCCTATCGTTGCAACGAAACGAGAACGAAATAATAAATAACAAACTCCAATAAACATTCCGAAAAGCAACCCGAAAGAGAAGCACGACGAAAGTAAGATAGGGTGGAATGGAACGATGGCGCGATAGCGTCATCGTGGCGAAGATATAATAGGTCTACTAAGATTGGCCATAACCATTTATACATATCATATATAATATATCTAGAAATAACAAATAGCATATATCCCTTACCAGGTATTAGAATAGTTATTCTTATACACACTCACATAACATACACCTTAACATGCTAATAATCACAACAAAAGGTAAAACAATTCACAATTAAACACAAATAAATATTTAGATGAAATCTAAATATTTATAATGGTTAACAACAGTAAGAATAAATTTATAACACAACACCATATTTACACATGCTTTTCTATTATTTAAATTTAAAGACTAGAAATTAATCACAAAGCTATTTCCTACCATTAGCATAAACTAATTAAGTATGGATCAACTTAGGGCGTAACATCAGTACTGGAACAGTACCAAAAATGATTTAATAATAATATTAACTCTGAACATTATTTAATTAAAGCTATTCTTATCATTTTTAGTGTAACAATTAAATAGAAAATACCAATTAACATCAATAAATCATGAAATTGGATCAACATGCCATTATACCAATTCCAGAGGTATTTCATGTTTACAAGTGTTCTGAAAATGTATTTTAACTAATTATAACTATTATTCTAAA
Source organism: Stipa capillata (assembly GCA_019208055.1). NCBI lineage: Eukaryota > Viridiplantae > Streptophyta > Magnoliopsida > Poales > Poaceae > Stipa > Stipa capillata. The sequence goes on along the minus strand of JAGXJF010001616.1, from coordinate 693,131 downwards.
CTTGAAAATTACCCTAAAAGCATGGTAAAGCATTATTTAATCATGCCAAATGGGTTCTAATGACTTGACACCATTCCTAGAATATAACATGATTTATTGGTACTGGTCATGCACTTTTAATAGTTAAAACAGATTTATATTGCTAAAACAGAATTTAAATAACAATTTTAAATAGATCTAGAACACATATTGATTTCTATAGCTCAGAACAGTGCAGAAAAAATATTTTGGTTTACATGGTAAATGAGTTCTAGGGTCCTTGATCCTAAGCAAAAATTGAATAAAAATAACAGAGAGAATTTCTATTTTTAACAATTAAAATAAAGCTTATTTTAATTCTAGAAAATTCTGTACTAATCCAAAAATTATGAAAATTTCTAGAAGCACTCCCTATCATACTAATGATCTATAGAAAAAGATTCACTTCAAAATAATCTTCCAGTACAAAGATATCACGAAATTAGGTCAAATTTCATACTAATTTAATTATAATTCAGAATCCGGTGGTCGGATTAAAAATCCGATCACACCATTGGATTCATGGGGTTCTAACGATTCCATTTTACTCCTAAGATCGAAGATTGGACTTAGATTGGTCGGAGCCAAAAATTAGACAGAAGGTTGGATAGGGTTTACTGTACAGGTGGTACTGTTCGTGCATGCTACTGTAGCACAGGTACTGTAGCAGAGAGCATCTAGATGGATTGAAACAAATGGCTACACAAGATGGGGAATTAATGGATGAAATTGGTGGAGGGGAAGTGTTGCTCGGGTTGGTGGGAGACTACCTCGGAGAGGGATTGGAGTGGGGCTCACCGTGGGTGGAGAAATCGAGGAGAGAAGAGATCACCGGAGTTGGGGAAGATGCTCGCAGTTTAGTTGATTGAGTGGAAGAAGCTCCCGAATTCTTGTGGTAGGAGATGCGCGACGGCGTGGGGAAGGTCCAACAACAAATCCTCGGTGTAGGGGTGCGTCGGTGTGGCCGGAATTGCTCGCCGAAGTTCTCGCCGGAGTTGAGGAAGAAAAACAGGTGGAGAAGAAATTTTAGGTGCGGGAGAGCAATGAATAAATCACAGGGGTTGGGGTCTATTTATAGGGGAGATATGGGAGAGAAAAGGGTAAGAAGCACTAATTATTGGAAAGAATAATTAGGGAGGGAAAACTGAGATTAGATGGAAAGAATTCGGAAGAATTTGAAAACGAATCGGAAACTCGGCCGGCGGCGACGCGCGCGCACACACTGGGCAGCCCTACTGCATGCATGCATGCATGCGCACAGCAGGCTGGCCCACAAGTAGTTTCCTTTTTTTTGGGTATTTTCGGATTAAATCAAATGGGAAAAAAACAAGTAATTCCAAGCTGATTTAAATGGGTTTCAAAAATTATGGAAAAATTCTAGTAAATCAATTTGAACATGGGGAACTCAATAAAAATATTTTTAGAGCAAATTTTCAAATGATGGCCCACTGAAAATTCAAAAACAACACTTCTTGCTCTCAAATTAATTCCTACCCTTGGACTAATTTGAGATAAAATCCAATTAAAATATTTTTAACATATATTACATAGTTGCACATCCTTCTCTCTTTTTAAAAAAATTTTAAGCCTGTAAAATTGAGGATGTTACACAGCCTGACTGGCCAGATCCATTGGTCAGACCGTCCAGCTGCTGACCGTCGACGAGCTCGTGCTCAACGAGGACTTGCACGAGCATTATAGAGCACCATTTCACATGCCGATTGGTTCGGGTGGCTCCTCATCGGGCCGTGAACCCATTCTCGAGGTCATGGAGACCGATGGCTCGCCGGAGTGGTGGTATGATGTTCACTGGTGGCAGCTGGAGCCAGAGCATGGGCGGAGGCAAGGTTCCAGAGGTATAGAGGGCAGAGAAAAGGGCACGCCAAGTTTTGAAGCTCACTGTGAAGATGGTGGCATGATCAGCTGAGGTGGGGGTGTTCAGAGTAGGCAACGCTGTGGTGGCTAGCAACGACGTGGATGCTGCGGTCGATGATGAGCAGGGAAATGGTGATCGTGGTTTGGTTCCTTGACGGAGAAGATGGTGCTTAGCTGCAACGGAGGGAGCCTGTGGCTGTGGCCTCCTCGTCCATGGTGACAGCAGCACCTTGCTTCTCGGTGACGGGGGCTTCCAGTGATTGCAAAAATAAAAAGAGGCATGCGAAGGAGAGGAGAGATCTAGGTGAAGGTAAAGAGGTTGCCGGTTAGGGCTAGGGCTCACTAGAAAGGGGGAAGAGAGTATTTGGCGATGCCTCCGCTGAGTTAAAGACGACAACCACGGCTTGGCATTCCTTGCACCAAAGGCCACGACGAGTATCGGAGTGAGTTGGCGAAACAGAATGGAGCAAATGGGCAAGGTTGCTGGGCCTAGATCACCTCTCGTCGAGCAATGACACAGTGATGCGCTTGCCGTAGCTCCATAGCCGAGGGCGTTCTTGACTGTGAACTCTACAAGAACGCTCAATGTTTGCACGGGTCGATGGAGGAGAGTTGGATGGCATGTTCGGATATGGAAGAAAAGGTGGCATAGAACAGAGAGAACGAGAAGAGGGAGTTTGACCGGAGAGGAGGTCGGTTGCGAAATTGACGGTGATTCAAACCGCGAACGACGCCGTCAGCAGCGAGATAGCCGAGGGAGAGCAGGCAGAGACACGAGCAGCTAGCGATGGGCAACGGGGTGGGCGACGGAGCAGTTGGCCGTCGGCCATGCCCATCGCCTCGCTCGCATTAGAAGATGGGCTGGTCAGCCGGCCCATAACATAAGGTTTTGTCTTTTATTTATTATGTTTTAAAATTTAGACCAACAGAGGATTTAAACAAAGTTTTTAATTTTGGAAAAAATCAAAAGGGTATTTAGAGTATTTTTGACCTATAAGAATTTCTCAGATTAAATTAAGTTCCTTTTTAATGCACTTTAAATACAAATTAAAATTTTCTCAAATTTGGGTTTGAACTGTAAGTAGGTAAATGTCGGGACCCAAAATCCATAACAGAGAATCTTAAGTGAAATCACTCGCTAAGTCGAAACGTCAACCCCGACCTCAACCCTTGGGTATTAATTTCAAGAGGAGTGGAGTGATATGGCTTCGAATAGCTCGAGACTGAAAGAGCATTTAGGCCCCTGAATGGTTTTGATGGTTAATGGCAACTCAACTGAGATCTAACAGTTACCTCGAGTGTTAACATGTAAGTTAGGTTCCAGGAAGAATGATTCATTCAGGAAGGATGACCACCAAAAAAAGTACAAGGATGGTTACTCAGGTCAAGGAGATGGCTGTTCTAGGTAGCTGTGCTATAGCTGTGATGAAGCCGGTGCTGAGCAAAGAGTTGCTAGCAAGGTGATGGTTGATTGAAGATGTCAAGAACCCTGACTACATTGGTGGAAGCTGAAGCCTAGATTTGCTAGTTTCCTTAAGTCCTTAGGTAACACCTGTACTATCAAGAGGGATGAAGCTGCAAGCTCATTTGGAAGTTCTTATGCTCAATGCTCAGATTGTTGGACAGTGGCACTGATGCCTTGAGGTCAGTGGCCCTGTAACAACAGTTTTGCACAAGTGTGAAACTGGGTTATACTCGTACACTGCTGTGCTAGCTTCCTAAACCCTAGAGCTATAGTTACCTGTGTGGCACAGCTGTGTCACAGGTGAACAACCGCTCTATGGCTCAGATACAGCTCTGTGCTAGGGGAGAGCTTGAAAATGCTAAGGAAATTACACTGCAATGGTTTGCCAGCTGAGTCAGAAAACTGTTGGAGGTTCTCTCCTGTTAAGCATCAGAGTTTGTTGTGTGCGCTGAGGGCATGTAATGTGCCAAGACCGGGCTGAGTAGAGAGTCTAGTCAGTTAGGGTTTCACCTGTGGACCATATATATAGGAGACCAGGAGAGGTCTTGAACCTCAACCTTTGCAAACCTTTGTTTGTCTTTCAACCTTAGCGAACCTCTCCTCCAGAACAGAACCAAACCTTCATGTGAGAGTATCCAAGTTTCTGTCCTGAAGAGTTAGAGCTTTGAGCAAGAGTAATTGGTTCCTCCAAGTAATTGTTGCAGCAGATTCTGTTACTCTTTGAGTGTTTACTCCTAGACAGGTGTAGGAGTCGTCGGTGATCACCCAAACTTGTGTGGGTTGGCCTGGACATTTGTGAAGGTGATCTGAAGTCTACCTGCCGCAAGCAAAAGAACTTCCACAAGCAAAAGGAAGAGACCTAAAGATTCAGGTACTCGGAGAACAAGCACGTTTCAATGCTGGCTATCTCTTAGGACTAGCTTCTCTAATGGAGACGTACCTCTCTGAAAAGAGTGGGAACTTTGGTGAAAAATCTCGTCTCTTTGTGTGTTTGCATTGTGCAGTTACTTGCCTATATGCTTGTGTAACTCATTGATGTAGATATTTGATCTAGCTATAATCTCTACTTTATATCTGTGTTATCTAGCTGTGTCACAGTTGCTCTTTAGCTTATCTGCCATCTGTGCTAGCTACCTGTTTCACAGTCATATTTTATATCAGCCTGTTTAGAGATTTGTTTCACCTGTGTTAGGTACCTGTGTGACAGCTACGCGTTAATCTTCATATCATTTGCTGTCTGAGTAGTCTGTCTATTACACAGCTAGCTGAACCTTTTTACCTGTTAAAGCTTATACTTGTTTAAATTGAGTAGTTAATTTAAATTTGGCTAGCTGGTACATGGTTCAGACCAGTATTATCGGTCTCATAAAATAGTATGATAAACGCAATTTGATAGCTTATAAAGGAAAATACGTCTCACAATGGAAAAGTTGGCTATCAAGTCTGAACAAGGAAAATAATACCTTAAGGGCTTCTTTGATTCTGAATTTTTTTACACGAAACTTTTTAATTCTGACTGAAAAGAGGAAATTTTCCTTGAATCAAGCAAGCCCTAAGAATGTATTGCATCACTGGCCCAGACGATAACGATGAAGAAAATGAGCATGGGAAACGAGACGAGTTAGTGGCAAACATTATAATCACTTCTTCAATGGATCGAACAACATACAGAGGATTGATGATAAGTCCGAATATCATGTATGGGTTATACAAATCTGGATCAAATAAAACGGAGTATAATTCACGCAAAGATCATATGTAAGTATGCATGGAAAAGCACGGTATTCCCTATATCTAGAAATGTAGGTCGTTGTTGGATGCTTGAGATTAACTTTTGAAACTTTGATAGTACTAGCAGGTGTAAATTATATAGATTAACTATATAGAAATAGTGCCATAAGATTTGACTTGTAGAATGCTTTGGTATCGTGTATTTTATTATCTTTTATAACATGTCATGATTAAAAATTGGAGTAAAAAACATACGTGCATTAGAGATGGAAAAGTCAGTCAAAATTCCTGGCGAAGGGAGTAATGAATTTGACGAATTACATCTGCAAAATCATGATGTAATATAACCCTGAAACTATACTATGCAATTGTACTAACATTTTAGCTTTCATTTTGATCGAGAGCGCGAAAGAGAGAGTAGCGCCCTTTACATATTATTATTATTATTACTGGTGCGAGCATTTTTAGTTTTTCTGTACGGTCATAGATTTCTTTACCAGAAATTGATCGTATCTATCGTCAAAACAGCAGGAGCTAGCAATGTCCTTAAGCGAAAGACAGAGACAAAACAGGAGGAGTTCCACATCTAGTTCTCTCCTAAATCAATCGATCGTTGGAGCTAGTTGCAAGTGTCTTCACAAAAGAGGATTTCTAGAGATGAGTACGGCTTTCTTTGTAGAGATAAGTACGAGACGTCACCAATGGAACAGTGACTTGACAACCCTACCATAGAGGAGATGAATGTGTTACCACGCAATTACTACTAGCAGCAGCGCCGCCACGTGTAAAACATTGAAGAAGGCAGCAGCATTGCACAAGAAACCTGCAATTACCTGATCTTAGCAGGAGTGAAGTGGTAAACAGATCCGAGCGATACTTTTGCTTCTGGCTCTCCTCATCCCTTTCTTAGTAGCTTCTGGCATGACCATCCCAAACTGGTTCTTGGCCTGACCGAATGCCGTAGCTAAAAGTAATAGGAACGGAAACATGTAGATCTGATAAAACCTTTCATAGATCCATGCAAATTTTATGCATCTCGCTGTGATTTTACCTTTGGATGTTCCAAGATCCGAATTTACAGAAGTCAGAACCAGCTGAGATGAATCAACGGCGCGGTAAACGCTATTTACCTTCCCAAGGAGCAGGCAGCACATAACGGCTGAATCCCTTGGAAAAGATGAACAAATTTACCAAAGCAAAGGCATCTTCTTCGTACCAAGCGAAAAAAGGAGGGAATCCGTGCGAGAAAGCGTACCCACGCACGCGCGCCGCCGTACCGTACCAGCCTCCCAAAAATGGAAACTCGAAGAGGATGCATGAACACAAAATTGCGCAGTAGTTCTACGGCATACAATGACACACAAACACGGAGACGTACGAGAGTCGTGTGTAGTGGAGAGACTGGAGAGTGCGCGCCGGCCGGCCAGGTGCGGTGGCCGCGGCGGCCATAGGTTAGCGCGGGCAGCTTCGGCAAGGCGGAGGGGGGAGTGGTGGAGTATGGATGACAGGAAGAGCAGTGAGCACGCGGCCGCGACGGCACACCCGGCGGTGCCGTCACGACCGGCCGTGTGCTCACTCTCTTCTGTCACCGCCCAGCTGTGCCCACACCGATCCTTGCCTACCACGCCGCGCCGCGCGCCTTCAAACCCACGCCGCCGCGACCACCGCACGCAGCGCGGAGAAAGATGGCGTAGGGGTGGATGGGATGGGAACGGGGAGGGAGGCGAGGGTTGGAGGCCGGCTATATAGGCGCGCGCGCCCGTGGCCGCGGGGCCGGCTACGTGCTGGGCCCGTCGTGGCAGCGACGAGGACGCGCACTGGAACATTCCGCGGCTGGCTGGCTGGCTTTCTAGGGTTTTCCTACTCCCGCACAGCGGTGTAGGTTGCAGCTAGCGCAGAGCAGAGCAAGCGATATGATATGATATGAATATGATATGGCGCCGCGGGCTCTGCCGCAGCGGACGAGGACGCGGCCGCGCTACCTGTCCCCGCGGCGCGCCAGATCGAATCGATCGGAGCGGCTTCGCTCGCGCGCCGGCCAGGCTGGATAGGAGGAGAGAGCATGGCAGGCCTCCCTCGAATTCGGCTCTTTCTAAAATCGGGAATGCGCCGCGCCGTGAAGGCGGAGGAGGGGTGGGGTGGCCGGGTGTGGGTTCCGATCCGCTCCTCGAAGCGATAAGCCGGGGCATTAAAGCCGCGCCTGGGCCAGTGGCCCCTTGACACGACACGACACGACACGAGAGGTGCGAGGCCATCCCATCCCATCCCCTCCCTCGCCACGATAAGATTTTGCCAAATCTTTCCTCCTCTCCTTTTACCAACATTGACTCCTTCTCTGGTTCCTTGGGAGAGCAAGAGTAACATCGAATCGTCTCTTTTTGAGGGAAGTGCAGGCGTCGATCGAGCAGGCTTTTTCTCTTTTCTGATTTCGTGACGCACGCGGCCGATGTTTCACGTCTCTGACATGGCTATCTAACATGGCTCGTACAAATGTCGAGCCACCACTTCCGTACCTGCCACATGGAGTTGAGAGTAAGAAATGGAGTAGATCAGCATACAGTGTAATATTTACCACAACCTTAACCTCATGAATAGTGTGGAAAAACACCAAAAAGGAAGTAGGGAAGAACTTAGACTATTGGTACTGGTAGGGCAAATTTGTGTCATATAAAGGTTGTTTAACTCTTCTTAAATCTTATCCAAGTAATGTGCCTTACTTTTTTAGGGCCCCCACAAACCAGTCGGAAAATAAAATTTAGCGGTTCACATTTGTATTGTATGCAGAATTCAGTCTAGTCAAACATCTCAACAAGCAAAGTTACAAAAAAATCACCACCAATTTAGTATATCTCGAATCCACATATAAGAATTGCTAGTTATGAGACCGTGTATTGCTAAAAGTAAATATGTGTATAAAAAATACGTGTTACCACTATCTAAAAAAAATCCTCCTTTCTTCCTCTTTTTGCATCCCTACCCCTCGGCTTCGATATCGCTTCGTTTTGTTTTACAGTTGCATACTCCTCCTCCCTTCCTCTCTCCGTCCACCTTCTGCTCCATCTGCAGCTACTCTGTCATATGCATTGCTACAAAAAAAAACAAATATAGAACATATGTTAACATGATGCAAAGAAGACAAAAAATCTTCTTCCTCCTCACCCTCTCTCTCTGCTCACCGCCAACCCCGCCACCGCTGCACTATAGCTCGATCCGCTCTGCCTTGCAATCATAGCTCCCTCTTCCCTTCCTCTCTTTTTGTCCGCTCCACCGTTGCCTGGAGAGAACGCATAAATCGTCATCTTCCTCCTCCCTCTCTTTACCGGAACCCAACTGCGCTTCCGGCTTCGTCGCCACTGTGATGTCGCCCCGCTCCGCTTCACCATCATATCTCCCTCCTTCCTTTCTCTCAGTGCGATCCACTACCATGGAGAGAACACACAGAAGATGACTATATTTCATTGCAAAGATCATAAAGAAGGATCACTCAAGCTGAGCCAATTTGATACTCTAACTAGCTGCTCTTGAACATTTAATTGGAATGGAAGTATGGAACACAAAGATCATTGAATCTAGGAATTCCACTTTGAGCATGAAATCACCAACATTAACAAAGTCAAAGCATTTAATTAGCAAGTATGATAGAAACGAAAGCAACCTGAAAAAACACTTACAAGTTGGGAGGTAGAGTTGCACAAGTGTAATAGCGAATCGCGATGTCATCACCTGCTCCTGCTAATGAGCTCGGGCTGTGCCGCCCACCACTCCCCAAGTTAACAAATGGACTACCACCACCGGCGTCATCACCACCACTACTCCCCCTTTCCCACCATTTGCAACCATCGCCATGACGTGTCAGAAGCCACGTTCTTCGACGCGTCAGCAGCCACGTTCTTCGACGCCATGGCCGTCACCATTGTGCGACCTGCTTCTGCAGCTCAGCCTGACAGCCTTGTTCACCTGCTTCACTCATAGCCGGCATGCCCATAGTGAGGCCAGATAAATGCGATATTTAAACAGTGTGTCTGTGTGTTGCTATGGGACAAGAAAATGATGTATAAATACATTGATCAAATGTTTGTTCCATTTCAAAAACACGTTTTTCAAGTGCTGACACACATACGGTTGCCAACTCTAGTGAATCTTTGGCATTGTCTTCTCCCCTCTCCATCTCTGTTGGCCCATCGGCTCTGTCATCATCCTGGAAACATTCGTCTCCCTCGCATTTGGCAATGGCAGTGAAGGAGTGAACTATTGAATTACATGCACTGAACTAAGTCACCCAAAAGCCTAAGCTAATAGCTGAAATGAGGGCAATATATTTCAACACTCCCCGTCAAGTCTAGACTCCTGAAGGCCATAGACGTGGGATTAATGTAGGCTGCGACTATTTCTATTAATAGTGCGTTGGTCGAGTCTTGAACTCACGATCTCTTGGCTCTAATAGCAGATTCAATTGCATGCAATGACTAGTTCACCCAAAATCCTAAGCTGATGGAGAAAGAAGGATAATATATTTCAACATGACCAGCTTTGCCAATCAGCTTGACTCACTTTCCCCCTCTCTGCCCATCCTTTGGCTCTGCCTCCGGCTCACATTAAACACCAGCATATTTCTCCCACTTCCTCCTCTCCGACGACCACCGTGCACCCAGCCGGTCCTTTTCCTCATTGACATATGTCTCCTTCTCTGTTCCCATTCTGTAGAAGAGAAAACAGTGTTTTCTACCTTCATTACTTCTTCCTTCTTCGTCCACCCCTTGGCTCTGTGCTGTCAGTTCCCTCTGTCATCATCCCTCGCCACTTCACATCACTCCATTGCCACGTTTGCGTTTTCTCCAACTCCGGTCAATCCCCATCATGGTTCATGTCATCTCTGACGACAGATGACGGCACATTGAGCGAGTCACTTTAATACGGATAATGAAGGGGAACATATAGCAACAGCAACATTCATCCTATGCATTCAGCAATGGCGATAAAGGTGCTACTAGCATCATCTTTGGCTTCGCTCCTCGCTCGATCCTCAGCTCTATCTTCAGTTGCATTGCAGTTGCGTCGTCGATGATTTATGTGTAGAACTAAAGTTGAAATTTAAATACAAGTAAAATGATTATGCACAGATTTAACTCCTAGCCACGTGAGCTACATGCATTAATTAACTTATCTACTCACGTGCTCAAATATGTTTTCATATTTCGTACATATCAACACAATGTGTACTGAAATCACAGGGAGAGGAAGTAGTAGATGACCTACCTCTATGGTAGAAGAAAGCCTCTTTCTAACCCACCACATATACGGACGTAATGATCCATCTGTAATGGAGGTTTCGATACTGCACAATAATTTAAATGTACAAAGGACTAATTAAATGACACCTTTTGATCTTCTATAATGGACTATCGCAGTGAGCTAAAGAGCAGTTTACGATGCGACGTCACCTGGGCTTCAATGCTATAAGAAGTGGGTTGTTGCAGTGTGCTAATAAAGGAGCATATCATTTCAAACCTTACAGGGCACCAAAAGGCTGCCTCCTCAGGCCTCCCGACCCATTTTTGGCCAATTCGGTGAAGCCACGTGGCTTTCTACCTTGCACTTTTAGAGTGGACGTCACTGCTATATACTACTAGTATTAGACATGGACTATATGTATTAGAGTGGAGTATATTCTATTAGAGTGGAGTATATTCTATTAGACATGGACTATATGTATTTTAGATTTAATGCTTCCACAATCAGAGCACATGGGGCATGAACTAATTAATTGTCAATTAAAATGATGAATTACATGGTAATTTATGTTATTTTTACGAAAAAGGTACCAGCACTCTTACATGTCCTCTATCAGTTTCATACGGAGGAGTGCAATATCGTCATATAGCGCCCATTTCCAATTTTTGGCATAGATTAATTAAGGGTGAAATATAACCACGTGAGAAACAAAAAAAAAGGTTTACTAAAGCTCTCGGCCTTCTCCCGTAAGAGAGAGCTTGTTATTTTCTCACCCCGTAGTTCATACCAATAGTAAATTTGTATTAGCGGAAAATTTTCATACAAAATCTGTTATATATACAGGTGATGTTGAATTTGGATCTTGCTTTGCTGGGTGAGATCATACAAAATTAAATTGGGTATGGTCAGAAAGCCGCTGCATTTATATCGGGAGGAATTTCACCACGTCTTAAATTTCAGATCTACATGTTTGTTGCCCAGTCTGATGGGGATATAAAATTCAATTAATATACATACTTAACCAAGATCAACCACCACAATCAGAGTATTGTTACTAAAAATAATACAGTGTATGTCGTTTTACATGTTGATACAGTCTTTAATGTAATATTTTGATCACTAATTTCTTTAAAATATATTGCTTTAAATAAAACTAAGTGCATATTATAAAAGTATATTTAATATCAATGTTGTGTTGTAGTTGTACTTGTTATTTTTTCTATTGATGGTCAAAACTAAAATTATTTGACTAACACGGATTTTAAAATGACCTCCGTTGCGATCCAGAGGGAGTAATCAAGACACTCTGTTGATCTGAAATTGTAAGAAATACGGTAAATATCTAAACGTGTCTGCTCCATATCTTTTTCGCAGCTGACGTGATGTAGATATTAATGTGAATTTGTAAAATTCCAAAAAAGAAGAAGATGAATGAAAGAAACAAGCTGTGCCTCAATGAAAAGTGAAATGCACAAATGTTAACGCACTTTAAGATTTCATGACTAGTGCTTCGATGCTGATACTCTTACAATATTAGTAATCAAAGCTGGAAATTGTTTAATCACGGTTTAAAACGACAAGAACCTTAGCCATAATTTTGTTTGGCAGTTCGTACCTGAGCCTTTATAATTGTTGTGTTGTGTATGCACTGCTGTTACAAGTGTTTTACTAACTTTTACCCAGTACCTAGTGACATATTTAGACAGACTTTAAGGAATAGGATGAGTCAGTTTTAGTTAGATGTATGAGGTAAACTAGTTTTTTGTTGGAGGGATGAGGATAAATGCTATAAAATTAATAAACTAAACTATAGCTCTTAGTTTATAATAATAATAATTGATTGGACTCTAATCAATATACACTACTCCATAAAATATACTAATTAATTTTTTTGAGTAATATTTATCCATATTAATCTTGATGTAACAATACTAATAACCATAAAACATAGTAATTATCAATAAACATACACTAAAAATACATTAAAAATACACTAATCAACATACTAGCACTTATTAATGATAATGTTGTAGCAATAATTATTAATTACTAATATAACATGTTAATTATTACTAATATTTTCTAATAATTATGATTAGAGAACAACGACAGCCTCATCCAGTCAAAATAGCCGGCTCACTCTATCCAATATATTTGATAAATATTCTTTAACATTAACTTATCCTATCTATATGATCCATCTAACAAACAGAAAAATAAAAAAAATTAAATATCTTCTATCCATCCATCCACATCTCTTTAATCAAATTCACCCTAAGCTAGCCTTACCAGTCTTCTAGGCTTTCCTCTCTTGGTCCGTTCCTTATGGAGAGATTTTGAGTATCACCTCAGTACGTCACTCACATGGAGCAGCGAAAGAGATACACAGTTGTGCACTGCCCTAGACGATAAGTTGCGGTGGTTCGAGGAAAGGTGCACGGCAGAGAGCCGGTCGCCGCTAGCTGTCGACCGTGGATTGGCCAGGCCTGGCTAAACCACTAGTTTAATCTTGTCGCACGGCGATATTTAATCGTTTGGGTTCTAGTTTAGTGCTGTGACAGGACACAACCTTGGAGCAGAACTATCGATGGTGAATTAAACAGTGGTGTGGATTAGATAAATGTGTTTTAAGTTTGCCAAAAAGTAACCTTAATTTGGGTCGTGAGAGGCCTTGCATGATCGTGTGGATATATATTTCCTTTTTTTAAGGTAGATCGAGAACATGACTACGTCAGGTTGGATGTACTTAATTATGAATAGAATCAATATTTAGTAAGATAACGTGCATGAATGCCTCATAAGAAGTAATCGTGCGTAAGGACTATTCATGTTTTGTGACGGGATTGTTAGCTTTCTTAAATATCAATCACATTTCTAAGATCATATCCAATTATTCTATTCCATCCATCTTCCACTCTCACCAGCCCTCGTCACTCTGTAACATATAGAATACATAACTTTCTATTAAAATTACATTTTTAAAAACTATAATTTTAAATTTAGTAATGCACAACTTTAAATGATGTTCAGGCAATTAAGAACTAATAAACTGTTTTGACATATCACTTTCTTTTCTATATTTTACGAGGTATGCATGCGCTGTACAATCATATTTCGTGGTGTGTGGTCCTTTTGATTTATGCACAATTTATTTTAGAAACATCTAGTAAAACTTGTAGACGTAAACACATGCACATCATTACATATGCGTGCTTACTCAGACACGTCTACATGAGACTAGACTCGCAGAATTTAAAAATTGACGAAGTCACTATAAAAGTCTTACTATTGATGAATGCATTATCTATCATTAAAAATAAATTTTACGTTGGTGAGAGATACAGGGAGATTGTTGCGAAAAATCTGTACATAAGAAGTACTTTTGATTTTACGTATCCCACCAGTATAAAAGTATATACAACATCAAGCCAAGACAAAGTTTGCAACGTACAGCACCATGCCAACACAAAGTTTGGAACGTACAACATAATTAGGCCGCCTCCTTCTGTATATACTTTTTTCTTTTGAAAGTACTCGTGTTGTAGTTTAAAATGCAGCATTAGTACAACCAAGCAATTTAGCTGTACGTATGTGATGCATGCGTACTTCTATCGGCGCTACGATGCACGCCAAGCCTTATAGCTAGTAGGTCGATTAAACGGCATTCGATCTGGTCCCTTGTTTTCCTTTCTCGCTTAGAGCACGCATGCGTGGAGTGCTTTCGGATTGGAGTATCTTATAAAGAAGATCCAAAGAGGTTAGTCTAGTTTTTCTAAGAACCAAAGTCAGAGTAGGAAGCATCACAATATTTCACTATTTTTCTAACTCGTGTACAGCTGGGAGTACATTATGGATGTATCAATTTAATCAACCACCATCCGTAGCTCAATCTTTTGATATATACCCTGCACGTTGCTGCGAAAATTGTAAATGTGGATTTTGTGAAATTGAAGTTAGATCACTTAATAATTTTTTAGTGAGCATGTAGTAGGGTAATAATTCTATTTTCTTGGTGTATAACAAACTGCTGCTTGATGTCTATAATTTGGTATGGCAATGAGCCAACCATCAACCGTGCAGGAGATTGTCTATACTTGTAGTCACGCTTAGACCATAATGGTGATTATTTACCTCTCTTTCTTGAGATATTGTTAGTAATCTCCACTACGCAAAGAACTCGTGAGCTGTTATTATGTAAATTATGCCAACAGCAAGTAAGCATGTTGTTTTCAAGCCATATATCATCTATTCACGTAGTCACCAAAGAGGCAAAGACTACATAAGTTCATGTTGGAGGACAACAAACCAAATCAAACAAACCTCCAAAGATCAACAAACTTGATAGTAAAAAATTATGTGTGCAAATTTGTATAAAGGATATCACCATAACTCATAAGGCCAACGTTTTCTGTAAATAAAGATGCATAAAGAAAAATTAGAGAGGAACTAAACTAATTGGCAATCAATATATAATAAATAAATGAAGATGCATAAAGGAAAATTAGAGAGGAAGTAAACTAATTGGCAAGCAATAAATTAAAAATAAAATTGAGATGACGTGGCCTCACCACAGAGTAGGAAAAATAGGTAGTGGGGAGTAGCTATTTAGTAATAGAAGATGAGGTTTACGAGCATACATCATGAAAAAAGTGTAGCATACCACGATGCAAGCGGTGATTCATGGTTGCTTCTATTGTAATGTTTTTATATCTTTTAAATAATAGAAAAACTTTATTTCTTGAGATTGCATTAAGATGATATAATACATAAAGAGTTGCTCTCTGTTTTTTTATGTGAGACAGTAATATTTTCAACAAAAATAATCTTCATTCGGTGCTTGAAAGTACTTAAGTGTGACGGGTAAACTGCTCTTATCCGATCACGATGCACCATGATTCGTGGCTTTTTTGTCAAAGTTTGAAGTTAATAATACATTAACTATTGGGTCGATGGCTGTCACATGACTCGCTTTGTCGTAAATACCCTGCTATAACAAGCGCCGTAGATTTCTCGGCGCCACACAGCGACTTCCCGATGGTGAATCCATTTGTTTATTACACGTGTGCCCTTTGCGCATCCGTTGTTTGCTGCTTCCTTCTGGTTCGGTCGGTTCTTCCTTTTTCTCCTTTCTGTTCTTTTCCTTCGGTCGTTCCTTCTGCTGTGCGGTGCTGGTGTGACCTGTTGGGTCCGGAATACTATTCTTTGTCTCTTTGTTCTTGCCTGCTTCTGTGTTGCGGCGGTTCTTCTCTCTGGTTGGGGTTGCTTTCTCCCAAGCCGCCTTTGTTTCTTGTTTTGTTTCGTCGGAGCTGTCCTGGTGTCGGGCTCTTTTCGGTGGTTCTGCGTCGGTGTGGTCCACCCACGGCTTGGCAGCCGCGCATCTTCCTCCTGCTTCATCGCCGGCTTGTGCGGGCCACGGCGACCGCCGTCTGTCGGCTGGCCTGTCGTTGCTGCCGACGTCGACTTGGCCACCGGTTCTTCGGGCCGGCAGGCCGTCCTTGCGGTGCCAGCGTTGGGTATTGCTGGTATATTCTTCTGTTTCTTCCTCTCGAGCTGTGAGTTTTAGCAGAGCCTGCTGGCCGTGCTCTCTTATTTCTCTTTGTTTGATTTGTCTTCTTTTGTTCGTTTTCTATGCTATACAGGTTGTTGTGTGGTCTTTGCGGTTCCGTAGGGCGATGGTTCGGATGCGTCTGCTTCGCGGCCGTCGCGCTGTCGGCGTGCGATGTCGCCTTCGTACGCGCATGAGCGGTCCTCGCGTCGTCGACGTGGTTTGCCGTCGTCTGGTGCTCATTGTGGCGCGGTATCGTCGTCCGACGGTATGCTTGCTGATTGCGAGCGGGGTGGTATTGGCGTCGGTTGTGGGGATGGTTCTGTTGTTTCCGTTGGGTTCGATTGTTCGCGACGCGAGGTTCGTTGGGGAAAGCGGCCTGTTGGTTTTTCCGGAGGTATATCCTTTTCCTATCGGTTCTGTCATATATACACAAAACGCTCGTGCTTCGACCATCATAGTTGCTTACGTGTCACAGATAATTCTGACCAACCTTTATTTTTTCTAAGAAAACCCTTTCATCGAATCTATACCACTCCAACCGAACCCAAGGCAGAAAATTCGATTTTGTACATTAAAAGGGGGGTTTTGTGGTCCTTCGGAGCCCTTTGAAGCAAATGAAATTGAAACGGATCGGCGTGGTCCATCGAACGCTTTCCCATGGCCCCTTCGAAATCAAATCGAACCGAGGCACGTCTCCACGTTCCACGGCAACGCAGGTATGTGGCCATGCACTCGTGCTGCACGGTGAGTACTCGACAGGTGTTCAGGCGCCGGTATATATCTTTTCTTTTGGGCTATAGCGTCCTTTTTCTGTAGTCTGACTTAATTATTCTTCGCGTGATTGGTCGGTTGGTCACTAGGGTGGGCACCGCTGCAACTTGCTACTAATTCGCCGGTCGAGAATTAAGCCTGAGAACAATGCGCCGTACGCGCGGTAGTTTCGGCGGGCTGTCAGGCGGTACGTGAACTGGGACTACATGTGGACGTGGCCCCACCTGGATGGGTCCAGATCATGCAACGCATGCCTCGCCATCTTTGCATGCCGGAGGACATACCCCAGTGATACCGCTTTTTCTCTTAAAAAAAAGAATAGTGATGCCGCTTATTAGTGATAGCAACGCACGATACGGTCTAAATAATTGTGAAAAGATTCGAAAATTTGATGACATTGATATAACATATTCTTACCATATCACAAAATTTGAAAATTATGGCTGTGGATAGCACTAGTCGAATGTTGTTCGCATCATATTTGAATTTGGTATTTTATTGACATTTTCGTTTGTCGAATTTGGGGTTAAATTTTGATTTAACATTTTATGATATTGTACACATAAGTGTTGGGCCAATATTATCAAAATTTTCCAGATCTTCCTCACGACTTAATTTATGAGGCCATAATATCCGAACACATATGCATGTGTAGCAAGAACCCACATGTCTGATTAATTAAGATGGGGACCGAATAAGATCGATGTCAGGATGTTCATTTTCTCTTGCCGAAGATCGATATCATGATTTTCATGATATATGTGTATATACCGTGGAAAACCGTATGTTAAACTGATAAATGAAATTCACTTACGTCTCGTCTGGATGCGGATATCTGAATGCATAGGAGGTAGAATCGTGGAAGGCTTTTCGGATGCTTTGGAACTGGATCACAAAATTTGACCGCAGTTTGACAAGAATATATAGATTGTATATTGAATACGGTGTGACTTATATCCGATAGGTGTAAGCAAAAGAGATGATTAGAGACTAGATTATTTTAGCACTAGATTTTTGTATAGGGTAAAGATCCAAGGGTCTTAAAAGGTGTGAGAGGGTTGTGAAAGAGTGATAATCCCCCGTTCTGTTTTGAGGTCATGCTTAAATAATTTGTTGTTGGCTTCGCCAAATTTTTCTCCTTTGCTGTGATTGTTCATCATAATTATTTTGGTATTCTCTACAGGGTTCATTGACTTTGTCTCGATATGGTGCATGCTTATGCCGTATCTCAGAAGCTCTGATCGGATCCGACGGCTGCTATGCATAAGGGGTATTAGAGTATAACAAGTTGTATCAGAGCCTAAGTGCCTAGATGCAGATCTCGAAGACTGGTTACCAATCATGGTTGACGGGCTGGAACACTGGTATAAGCGGGTCCGGATATGACTGAGGTCATGGTTGGCAGGCTAGAACGCTAGTGTTAGTGGGCCCCGGATATGACTGATGTGTGAAGGGGAGATTTATTGAACGTAGTCGCACATTGGTTGTGGAAAGAGGAAACACGACTAATAAGGGTGAGGGTAACCTCTCCTATCAGGCTAGTCTTTTAGGGAGAGAGGACCCAAGACATCTTGTAAGTCTGTGTTGCTCTGTGGTTGGGCCTGAGCGCAATTAGGGGCTGAAAAGCTAGCTTATAGGTCCAAAATTGCACAACAAGTGGTAGCAGAGGCAATGCTAGATCAATCAGATTGGTGAGAGGTCGGCAATGCATAGGAAGTGTATAATCAAGAGCGCTGTTGACAATGTGGAGCCATGTTGAGAAATTTGACGGCGCTGGAAATTTTAGCGTGTGGCAATGTGTGGTAAAGGATGTTCTTCTTCAACAAGAGCTAATCGATGCTCTTAAAGGGGACAAACCAGTTGGGTCATTCGATGGAGATTGGAAGGTAATGGACTGGGAATCTGTAAGTACAATTCATATTTGTCTCTGTAATGAGGTAAAGTACTCGGTGATCAAGGATAATTCGTCGAAAAAATTATGGGGTGACCTAGATGAATTGTACATAGAAAATTCCCTGATAAACCGGTGGGTGTGGAAGCGGCAGCTGTTCAGGCTACGGGCGAGGAAGGACACAGTTCGTCAACCATATCAACGTCTTCAAGAAGCTTATCACGCAGCTAACTAGTGCGGATGAGCAAATCGAGGAGAACGATAATGTCGTCTTATTGGCTTCATCTCTACCATCATCATGGGAGCAATTGGTGATGACTATTCTTATCGGGAAGCGCACTCTCAACTTCAATGAGGTAGTTGCATATCTGTTGGAGGTAGTCTTGGACAAAAGCCATCAGAATCATCATCATCGGGTGATCGTGCATTGGTTGTTGTAGGTGTTGCAGGCAAATGCAAAAGTCACAGGAAGAAGAAAGGCAAGAACAAGGACATGCGTATATGCTATCTATGTGACAAGGAAGGTCATATGATAAAAGATTGTCCAAATTTAAAGAAAATGAGGAGTGCATGATCAGTGACGGTAGCGAAAGATGATACGGACGGACTTGTCAGCAGTCAACCAGGTACTTCTCATGGATGCATATTGGATTCAAAAAACTGCTTCCATTTATGTTCAGTGAGGGAGATGTTTGACAAAAGATCTCTACTCCCGGTGCATGGAACTGTCACTTAGCGGATCGCAAAGGGTATGCAATTACTTGGATGGGAACGGTTACACTAGAGATGTATAATGGAACATTTAGCACACTGATGGGAGTCTGGCATGTTCCTGGTGATGAATAATCTTATATCTTTAAGGTCGCTTGAACTCTGCGGTTGTGAATGTATCACTTCGAGGTGGAGTTAAGCGAGTTACTTGCAAAGGCTAGGTGATCATGAAAGGCATTTGGGACAAAGGTGGATAAACATTGCTGGGAAATCTTAAAGTTGACGCAACCAATGAGAGGTCTAATATATATCCTAGCTAGGAGAAGAAAACCACGTCATCAATGGTAGGTACTCAAATTTTAGCTGTAGTTGTGTGCGGAGTTGCAAGGAGGGCTGCAAGCTCTAACAGATGAAAGACAAAGATGCGAGCTGTTGGAAGAAGTACGTCATGGTGGGACCAATTATGTAATTCCAATGAGAAGGTGGAGCTCGAAGGTGGTACAAACATATTGTATGGTAGGCTATAGGAACAAGCGATCTGGTTAACCAAACTACACTACGAAGGAGCTCTCAGGTGGATGGCTCGGGTGGTCCAGACTAGACACCAACACAAACATCACGGTGATATACATAAGCCCTTATGGTGGGGATGCTCCCAAGATGGGAGCAAAAAGGCGAAGCTGACTTTGAGCGAATTCTTAGAGGAGTACATTGACTTCAACCGATAAGAGTCAATGTGAAAATTGTTGAATATAGTGTGACTCATATCCTAAACATATTAGAATTTGAACAAGTGTGTTACAAGGAAACTAGAGGAAACCTACTAGGATTTGAAGTCCTACTTGATTTGGAAGAGGCTATGTGGCAAGCTATATAAACCCATGATGGGTGGCCACAGGAACACGCAAGAGATAATAAGATGCTAGGTTTCTTTAGCACTAGATTCTTGTACATAGCAAGGATCCAACGGTCCTAAAAGGTGAGAAGATTGTGATAGAGTGACAATTCCTCGTACTCTTTTGAGGTCGTGTTAAAAAAATTTACGGTTGGTTTTGCCAGATCTTTTCTCTTTTGCTGTGATTGTTCATCGTCATTATTTTGGTACTCTCTACAGGGCCCATCGACCTCGTCTTGATACCATTCATGCTTGTGCCACATCTCACAAGCTCTACTCAGATCCGAGGGCTGCTACGCATAAGAAGGTATATCAAAGTATTAACACTACAAGGGCTAGGGTTTTCTCTATTTAAATAGCCTCCAAACTCTTCCCTAAGCCATCCGATCTAAACCCTTGATCCAAGGCTCTTGGGCAACTCTAGAGGCTTCCAAATCCTTTCTTATCTCCTCACGAATCCAATGCAAAAAGCCACACTCAATTCCGAGTTGACACGAGAAAGTTATGTAAGTATTAGTGCCCTCTGTTGGCGTGCGGTACGACCTGACGGTACGACTGTTGTACCGAAAGTCGGCAAACCTTCTGGATTCAGCGTTCGGGCAGGGTTTCAAATTTTGGTCATAGAAAATTCATACTAACTCTGATTGAGGTGATTTTCTAACTGTTGAACTCATAGCGACGAGCTCTATAACCTAAAGTCATTATATCCTCAATTGGAACTGGTATGAATTTCTCAAATCTTGAAAACCATGATTTGGAGATCATAACTTCTCCACTTCAGCCAAAATTGGTGCCAGTTACCATGAATTGTCCATGGGAGATACATTCCACCCTAGTCCTATGTATAATTTAAAAAAGGTGGTAAAACAAGAAATAAAGATTATTTGTTTATAAGCAATATTATAAATTGGTATGATAAGTGCGATAATTGATTAAAAGTGCATGTATATAGTGGATGAGAAACACAATACATTTTGGACGTATCAACCCCCCATGCTTAGATCTTGCTCGTCCACGAGCAATGGGGAGTAAAATGTTTTTCACACACTATATGTTTATATTTTTCAAATACACAATCAAGATGAATGGTACAAAAGCAAGGTTTGCTTTTATTAATTATTCACCTACCAATTAGCTAAAGGTATTTGCTTATGTTAATCTTACAAAAGGTTATCCTATAAGTGAGCATTCAAAGACACATCAATATTCAATGTAAATGCAAGAACAATTTCAATACTAATGGTAATTAACAATGAACAACTAGATTACTCAAGTTGAACATGAAAAGCCAGAAACATGGGTTGGAGAGGTTTTTATTCTCTTAGAGTTGTGATAATTGACACTTATATCCCACAACAAGAGTTCCATCTCAAATCCTCCCTAGTTCTATCAAATAATATTATAGCAAGTGTGCACGTTGCTTGGACAACTTTTTATGAAACAAAACCAATGAGGAAAATGGACACAACTCGAGAATCATTTTGCACAGTATAGTGTTGCCACTATGCCCATTGTTCCACTCAAATAGTCGAGACATGAGTTCCTCTCCTTAAGAGTGGTACTCGTGGTACATCCGCTCATTGGCTAGTGGAGCGGTTGGTCAGCGTTGTTGATTCCGATTTATTTAAAAATTTGGGCACATTGTTCAGCAGGGTGCATTTCACAAAAAGAGTTGACCAAGCATGCTCACAAGTAAAAATA
Organism: Stipa capillata; assembly: GCA_019208055.1. Lineage (NCBI taxonomy): Eukaryota > Viridiplantae > Streptophyta > Magnoliopsida > Poales > Poaceae > Stipa > Stipa capillata. The sequence continues at coordinate 671,293 of JAGXJF010001616.1, read as the reverse complement.
GACTTCTGAAACTAACTCAACAATGTGGGGTTGTGCCAAAAAGATTATATTAATTTAGACAACCCATACAACTAGCTAAGTCAATTAAGTTAAGAATCAAGCACTAAATGTTATCTATGAATAGCTGAAAGCATTTTAACAAGCTCTTGACAATGGTTAAAGATGTCATTTAAATATGCTCATCGCTAGATGAACTTTTTTCAACAAAAACGTCTATGATAATATTTTATGAAATATGGAGGCAATAATAAAATATAAACAATCCCAACCCATGTAAGCTCTAAATTAAATAGATGTTTGCTTTATACTCATCCTGGAGTGTCAAACAAGTTATGACAATTATGACAATAAATAATTAAATAACTAGCAAACATGACGCAAAACAAAACACAAATGAACTTTAACCAAAAGTAGAGAAGATTGATGATATTATAGTGTAGCCTCCCCCTATGCTTGGAACAAGCTTGGTAGGAAGAACACTTGCTTAAGCATCCTCCTCCCATACTCTTCATTTGTGGACGTCAACTCTCGAGGTTCTCCGACTTTATTTAATTGAAGCTTAAATGCCATCAATCTCCCTATATATGTTAGTTGTACAAGAATAATCTTTCACATACATTATCAGTGCACAAAATCAATTTCACTGGAGTTTATCTCTATAGATTGGTCTACTAATAAAAAGCTAATCTACATATATTAATACATAGCCTAAGTATCACGCCTAATCTACATACTAGTACTTACAGATCATCATCCATAAGTGACAAAAAGGGAGTAAGTAGAGTGTTGGTGAAAGCAAAATGAACACCAAGGAATACATAAGAAAATATTAATTTTGGACAACCAAAATGGATAGTGTTAGTAAAAGTTATGTGAGAATTGACCTTAGATTGCCGACACAAACCGGATTAGGGAAAATTTATTTCGGTAAAGGCGCACGGTACGACCGGCTTGGTCATACCATTGCTCAGCAAAGCTTTTGTTTTCATCTACCAGCTGGCCGTACCACTAGTCAGCTTAGTTTCTGTTAACTCCTCTGGTGATGAAATTTTTTGTGCTTTCTCTTCTTGATCTGTAGATGTTAGATATGCAAGAATTCCAAGGAGAAAAAACACTAATGATCGCACAAAAATCCTAAGAAAATTATCACAGCCAAATAAACAAGGAGATTAAGAAAACTAAGGTAGTTGGAAGCTAGAATTTTTTTTAACGATCTACGACAATCCACTAGTTCATAGGCCACAACTAGAACAAAAGATTGGCGAGAATGCTCCCGCTAAACTACAACAATTAAAGATGAAACTAAAAAACAAGCATACACAGAAATTCTAGCAAGATCATTGAAGAGTTTATCAAATTTTACATTGATTTTTTACCTCTCCTTAATTGTTTCATGCTGCTCATCATTCATCTTCACCTGTTTATTGCTAATAATGGTAGATAACCGGGTTGCCTCCCGAAAAACACTTTCTTTATAGCCTTTATGGTAGATAAATGTAGTTGAGATCTGAGTACTTACCATTGACGACGTGGTTTCCTTCTCCTAGACAGGATTTGTATCGACCGCCCATTGGTTGCGCCATCTTTAAGATTTTCTAGCAATCTGTATCCACCTTTACCCCCAGATACCTTTCACGATTACTTGTCCTTTGCAAGTACTCGTTTAACTCCACCTCAAAGTGATACCTCACAACCATGAAGTTCAAGTGACCTCAGAAATATTAGATTGTTCTTCAAGTTGGGAACATACCGAACTCCCCTCAATGTGTGACGTGCTCCATTATACATCACCAGTGTAACTATTCCCACCTCAGTGCCTACATACCCTTTGCGACTGTTAAGTGAGCAGCTTCATGCACCAGTGTAGAGATCCTTCGTCAAACATCTCCCTCGGGAAGCAACTTTCTGAATCAAATCTCCATCCATGAGAAGTAACTGGTTGACTGATGACAAATACGTCTAAATCATCTTTCTCCACCACTGTTGAGTATTCACTCCTCATTTGCTTCAAACTTTGACAATTCTTTATCATATGAATTTACTCGTCACATAGATAGCGTACATGTTTGTCTTTGTTCTTGTCCTTCTTCTAGTGAATCTTTCATTCGCCTGAAACATTACGAGAGCAAATGCTTGATCACCTGAGGATGAAGATTTCGATGTATTTTTCAAGGACTTCGCCTCCAATAGATATGCAACTGCCTCACTGAAATTAAGAGTAATTTTTCTATCAAGAATATTCATCACCAATTGCTCTCATGATGGTAGTAGAGATGAAGCAAATAAGACGACCTTGTTGTTTTCCACGATTTTCTCATGCACACGAGTTAGCTGTGTGACAAGTTTGTTGAAGACGTTGAGATGGTCGATGAACCGTGTGCCTTCCTTGATGCATTGCCTGAACAGCTATCGCTTCAACTTTGCCACATGCTGAAATTTCCACCATCGTCAAATTTCTCTACTTGGCTCCACATCGTTGGCATCGCTCTTGATTATGCGCTACATGATGCCTTACCAACCCTTTCACAAATCCGATTGATCTGGCCTTGGCTCTGATAGCACTTATTATACTCTGGTACTCCTTATGCACAGTAGCCCTTAGATCTGATCAGAGTTTGTGAGATACGGCATGAGCGTGCATGATATCAAAGACAAAGTCGATGAACCCGTCGAGAGTGCCAAAATAATGACGACAAACAATGACGGCGTAATCCTAGGCCCACTAAATATCAACGTTCTAGCCTCTATTGCATACTAGGCCCAATCACAGAGCAATGCAGACTTATAAGAGGTCTTTGACCCTCTCTCTAAAAGATTAGCCTAATAGGAGGGGATACTCTTACCTTTATAAGTCTTGCTCTGTCTTCTCCCATAAACGATCTGTAACTAAACCCAACAAATCTCCCCATCATACATGAGTCATATGTAGGCCCACTTACACCGGTGTTCTAACCCACCAACCATGACCGGCAACCATGGGATTCCTCGAGATCTGTATCTAGGCACGTAGTTTCTGATACCACTCGCTACGCAATTCTAGGCCCGCTAAGCTAACATTCCAACCCCCATTGTGCCACAAGCACAACAACAAAGCAACACAGGCCTATAAGAGGTCTTGGCTTTCTCTCCTTAGAAAACTAAACCTGATAGGAAAACATATCCTTATCCTTATAAATTGTGCTCTATCTCTTTTCATAATTGATATGGGAGTCAGAACAAAAATGCACACAAATCGCATAATCCATCCATCCGTACACACCAGCAGCAACAAAAGATAGGAAAGCACGGACCTGAACAGCTTCCTTAAGCGCACCGGAGAAACCAAGAAGCAGACCTAATAGAGGCATCAACAAAGAGCATATATAAACTTAGCAAGCAAGCCTGCAGAAGCCAGAACGGGCGGCCCTGTTCATCCACTCACGGCCGACAAACCACTGCGGGACCGCCACCTGGGTCGATCTCCAGGGCACGCCGAGGCGCATCACAAGCGTCGATCTGGAAGGCAGGCTGACCCGCATCGCGAGGCGACGACTGACGGCCACCGTCATGAACAGCGGCAACCACAGCGACCTAGCCGAGGACGGAAACAACAAAGACGAAGAGCCACCCCGCCGTCGTCACTACAGCGCCGACGGGAGCACATCGAACATCTCCGCGGAACACGGACCTAAGCTCAGCAAACCGAACCCATCGCAACCGAAGGCCAGGGAACGAGAAGACCCAGACCCAGCCTATAGAATAGACAGCCTAGCACAGCCCCTGCACAGAGCGCCAGCCCGCAGCAGCGCCGACCCAGCCATCCGATCAGCATCTAGCAAGACGCCAGCGATTTCACCCGCAGAATACGCCGTGCAGCCCATGACCACCGTGCGGCCCACGGGGCGAAGAAGACCACGCGACGACGCCCGCCTGCGACGATCGGAGCCATCCGTCCCGCATCGGACGTATTGGAATCCCGGGTGAACGGGAGAGCTCGGAGTCCGCCCAGTCTTAATGTATTCTAATGGGACTAACCCCCGCAATGTTCTTGAGAATCGCTAGAACTTTGACGGACAGGCCACATCAGCTATTAGCTAGTTGCAGTACTAAACACTATTAAAGCATCCCATTCACTGCATGCATTGATTTGCCCCTGCGAACATTTCATTAAACAGAATCTAATTCTCGAGCCCCAAATTTAGATTCTGCACTTGATGGCTTGACTGAGCCAATCACTGACATCCAACTATGCATCATGTCCGGTTGTATAGTACCAAGGATTTTTAATTCTGATACTGATACTATTACCATAGTACCAGACACCACTCTCTCTCTAGAATGTAGCGAACCCCAGAGAGTCTGAGCTAACGACGAGCAACAAATGCTTCCGGATGCTTCTCCTCCTGAATTCCGAACCACTTCCGCACATTCACGGGCGTTGGGTGCTAAACACGTTACTGCTTACTTGCAAGGTTCCCTTCGACCACGAAGTGTCCTGACATTGCTACTGATCTCCTCTTTTTTTCTTGATCTGCAGCTCTTACTCCAGTGTTATTTAGTTACCCAATACAGGGAACTAGTCTGCGTACGACAACGAAACAAAGATTGAAATGTGCAAACAACTTCCACCGCCGTACTTACACTGGGGACAAGTTTTTTCAGTCAGTAGGTACGACCGGAAGGTGGTTTTCTGCACGCTGCGCCACCGCGTCCGGTTCCTTACGTTTCAAGTCTAAGCATGCCATCAGAATTGCATTAGATGTACATGTGTGTGTACCAACTCTGAAGCAAGATGCTCGCCCACCGACTGCTCCAATGGCCAGCTGCAATTTGTTGTAGCGTATTCTGCTGATCCTTGTCAGTGGCGACAGAGCTCGAGTCCTAGGTTTTGCTGATTAATAGTGAAGGCTGCATCAAAAGCAGAAAACGGAAGGAAAATGCGATCAGTTGTTAATGTAGATTGTTTATGGAAAAAGCTAGCGAATTCAAAAGATGAGGAGACAGGCAAACGAAATTTAATATAGACCAGTGGGACAAGAGAGAGATCCAAACAAAATCTCTTCTTATGTTTTCTTCTCCCCTTTGTGTCCCTATCGTCATTTGTTTTCCTTGTAGAGATGGGCAAAGACGACAAAGGATCCAATCTTATCCCTCTGCTGAATATTTTTTCCAATCGGAAGATATATCGAGAGAAGTTCATCATGGTAATGTGATATGATTATGACCTCATGGGACCTCCTAATCAGTAGAGAAGAGAGCTTTCGCGCTCACACTTTTACAGACAACAGCCCACAAACATCACGGAATGATTATGATAGAACCGTATAATTTTTTTCTTCTTCTTTTCGATTTTGACAGAACAACACCTACAATTGACACTGCTGCCTACTGATTCATAAAGGCTTAGCAACAACAATCTTCGCTTGGTGATCATTAACATCACAAAGAATTGGCAAAAAAAAACAGAGAAAATAGCAGCTGGCGACAAAGATTTGTCGACAATGACAACACAATACTCATATCTTAGATATCAATATTCATTTTTGGAATTACATGTTTAGTGACACTTCAATCTTCTCTGAACTTTTCACAACGATGAGAAAGTTACAGCGTGTTTCTCTGTCAAAATCTCTGTCAGTAATTATTTCTCTCTTGAGACAAACACTAATTAATCCTCTGACAAGTCAGATGATCGGCAGTGGCGGCGTCTCCCAGACATCGAACACATTCTCCTCGCTATGCAGGGCGAAAAGACGGTCGCCACCAATCGAGAAGTCGCAAATGGCGCCGCCGTCGCTCCCCCGCAACGTCGACGTCAGCGCGTGATCGGGGCCACTGAACACCGAGATGGCGTCATTCGTCGACGCGAAGAGCTGGCCGCCGTGCGCGGCGAGCTTCGGGTAGCACGTCTCCTCGGCGTGCACCTTCTTCCTGCTCATCAGCTTGCTCCGTGATCTCCATCGCACACCACCGGCGGTGCTCCGGAGGTCGAGGAACCCGAGGTCGTCGTACTGGTTGATCACGCAGACTGACCTCCCGTCCTCCATAATGATGGCGTGGACCGCGTGCTTGTCCTCGAGCGACGCCGGTGTGCCGACGTCGGACCACGACCAGACGACGTTCTTGTCCCGGAAATCTAGGAGGCTGATGAAAGAGGAATCTGTCCGCGGAAACATCGTGGCCGCCATGAGCGTGCTGGTGCCGTCCATCCACTGAAGCTTATCGGCGTCGCCGAGTGCACAGCCGGGCGGCTCGTAGAAGAAGTCGGCCTGCTTCCCGGTGGTGCAGTCCCAGACGCCAATGCCGTACTCGTTCAACCGGCCCTTGCAGCTCGCGAAGATCTTGCATTGCTGGTCAAAGGCCAGTGCTCCAGGGGTGAAGGACCTGACCTGGCGGCCGTGGGACACGCGGAAGCGTTGGCGCAGGTCGCCGGTCAGCGCGGAGAAGGCGGCCAAACCGCCGTCGCGCCTGCCGGGGCGCTCGCGCGCGGCGACGAGGAGCGTGGAAGCGTCGAGGTATGCCGCGTCGTTGACTGGCGCGTGGTCAAGGTAGACAGGCCGGCGCTCCTCGAGCATCCAGTTGTACACGCGCACGGCGCCACCGTGCGCGACGCAGCACCCTCCATCGGGCGCCGCGCGGACGGCCGTGCCGTCCCCCGGCGCCCGCCCCCGGCACGGACGCGGCCAGGCGGAGCCTGTCGCCGTCAAACTCGCCCCAGCGCGCGGCGCGGACACGGTCGAGGAGGCCGTAGTAGAGCGCCTCGCGGCAGAGCACCTCCTCGGGGACGTGCGGCGGCACGTGGAGCCCGCCCGTGCGGAGCAGGTCGAGCAGCACCGCGAAGCAGGCCGGGTCGCGGTCGATGAAGTACTCGTCCACGCCATCCCCCTCGCCGCCGGCATTCCAGGAGGCATCCAGCATGGCGCCGAGCATGGTGTCCCGCCCAGCGTTGGCGAGCGTTGCGGCCGTCGTCTCGAACACCCGCCCGCCGACGTTCAGCCGCACGCGTCCGCGTCGTCCCGCCGCTGGCGTGCACATGGCCACCAGCGCCACGAGGCTCACAGCTTACGACTAGCGGGGGGGCGTGGGGTGCAGGGTGCGGGACGACGGTTGGGCCATGCAGGAGAGGCAGCAGAGCGGCGGGTTTTTATGTTGGGCGCGCGTTTGGGGAGGGAGAGGCGGGTCGGGAGCTGGGCGTATATAATGGCCGTAGCGTCGTGCCGTGCCGGATTATTTTGGGGGCAGAGAAAAGGTCAGGTTCAGGTTCAGGTTCAGGTGGCGACGGAACCGAGGATTTGATCGCGCGGGACGTCACGCAACCCACGGGCCACAGCAGTTCCTTGGACGCGAGGCGTGAGTGGCGTCTGGGTTCGGGGCTCGGCTGAGGGATTTGGTGGGAGCGGTGTGAGCCGTGAGGAATGGCGGAGTGGGATCGGGTGCCTTCGCCTTTTCGGGAGTGCGGTGCGCGGAACGGAAAAAGTGGGTTTTGCGGCTGTGCCTCGGCACCCGGTTCCTCGGCCTGCGCTTGCTTGCCGATCTGGGACTTGAAAGCAGGTGCTGTAGACTGTACTAGTGGATTAGAAAGTTCTGTGGGGTCGGTTGGACTTAGACCGGCACATAGCACACCCCGAAAGCGACTGTTCGTTGTGGTGAAGGTCATGGACCACTCTCGAGCAGCACCAAGTGCTGGTTGCTCGTAACCTCCAGAAGCACTTGGAATGCTTTTGTCGGATGCTGGATTGAACTTAAAGAGTGGAAATACTTAAGGATGTGTAGGCATTTAGCGCAATTATAGCTGTTTCCCGGAGCCTGGTGCCTGTAGAAGTACAGCTTGCAACTTTTCCGAAGGGAGAAATAACCACACTTTGCCAGCTTAATCTTCGTCCTTATCAAGAAGTGAGCTTTTTTGGCGCTCCAGTTAATGTATACCTCGCGTGCGTTCTTGTGCGAAGCAAATAACACATAATTCCCTCAGAATATAAAAAACAGATGACCAAAAGGCTAGGGAGCTTGACCTAGCAGCCCAGTTCGGTCTTATCTTGGTGACTCTAGTGCAGGATATACTAATCTTCAAGCCTTTCTTCTTTGAACAGACGTACATTCTTATCATTTTGACTAGTGCAGTGCAGGACCAATTAAAGAAGATGACGACCAATTAATCACGGACGGCAGCCTAATCTCACTATCTCCTTTTGTGGAGAGATGCAAAGACGCCGCCTAATCCAGTTGACTCTTCTGTTTCGAAATAAGTACTAGTATCTCATCAAGCTGACCAGTAGGTGACTGAAACCACTGCAAGCGACCCTGATGCTTTCCAAATGGCTAACGGGAACTCCAAAGGCGATGTTCCGATGTTCGGGCCTACTCTTCAAGTGTCCGCTGACCACCAGGGCCGTTTCTCCTGTCGACTTTGATGTGTTGAAAGCTGGAAGTGCTGACCTGGTCACTGTCTGCCATGTACTGATGTCACGTAAGAAGAGACGACCAGGTCGATGATGGCAGTTGGTTGTCCATTGACTGGGTAAAAAGACGAAAAGAGTACTCAGTGCTCGCTAGTCGCTACTGTGATAAATCTAGGGAGACGCGCTAAGAAGATCATGATCAGGACTCAACAAAAATAAGAGATCGTATTTGCAAGACAGACCTTTGAGTCGAATCCTGTTGTAAACATCCTGGTCAGCGGACGATGGTGAAAGTGCAAGCCGTGCTGCCAATGTGCCGCAGTTGACTATGAACATCACTGCTCTTGAGCTATGGAACCATTTGCTTAGGGATTGTTCGGGTACAATACAATCCCTATGGAGAGGGCCAACAGGTCTGCAGACAGAAGTAGCAAAGGCAAACATCAGCCAGCTTGAGCAAATTAGTCGCAGAATCCAATGCAGAAAATTTTAAATAGATAGATGCAGACTTACAATTTGCGGATGCCAGTCCATGGCCTGATCCTCGGCCTCACCAATCCAAAAATGCAGCAGATGGATCAGTGCCACTTGGAGGATTACTGCTTCCACTCACCGAAAATATTACTCTAAACAACTACAAAAGCATACACACACTGACGTAGGCATGAGCCGCACTGAAGATATCATCACTACCATTAGCAGATATACTCTTAAAAAAGGAAGTGAACAAACACGTTTTGACTTCAAGAAGGATTTTGACAAATAAAACAAAAAAAAGGAATGAATACCACCGGTAAGATGAGCATGATCTCTCCAAAACAGCATTTCTTACCTGTGCCGGACGGGATAGAGAAACCTGCACATCTACAAAAATTCATTGATCAAATAGCCTATATAAATAGAACATCAATAAACTGGCTACAACAGCATCCGACACAACTAGATGTCATGGGCCTCATGACTAGCATAGGGTCCATCTCGTTTGAGGCTCTGCAGCATCATGCATCCGACAACAGAAGTTATGCCTAACATTACAGCTACTGCAAATCTTTCTGGCTACAGCTCCCTAACTACTACATGATGCCCAATCAGCAGACAACTCAATAGGTAACCGACCAAGGAGTTACAATCCATACACGGTGCAATATGCCAACACGATTGAAACTAAAGAGAGCGAACCCATTTACAAGAGAAATTCACAGGCGACTAAGCTTAAGCCTTCCTTCTGCGCTTCTTTCCAGCTGATGCCTTGCCGGATGCCTCCTGCTCCATTTCAGATGCCTCGCCTTCTTTCTCCTTCCGCTTCTCTTTGACAGATCCATCCTCGACTGCAGGAGTAGCAGCAACTTTTGGTTTCCGGCCTGGCCTGCCTTTGACAGATCCATCACCGGATTTGCTTTCATCTTTTGAATCCTTGCCCTTGCTGCCAACCCCCTCTGGTTTGCTGCTGTCTTTAGGTAGATCATCCTTTGTCTTGTCAGCTGATCGAGTGGCTTTGTCCTTGGATCCCTTTTCACCTTCCTTTTTAAGGTCACTGCCAGTTTTAGGTGCCCCTTTGGCATCCTTGCTAGCGGTTTTCCCCTTTGATTTACTTGGAGTTGTAGACGGTGTGCTGCCATTGTTGGGGCGCCAACCTTTCGGACGGCCCCTTTTCTTTGGAAGATCCCCCCCATCACTGCCACCATGCAGAAAACAGTAGTCTCAGAAGAGCTGTAGGCAACCGTCTACATGGCTTCTGTGTATCGATTTACTTACCTTTTAGGTGTTTCTGTTTTTCCTTCCTTCAGTGGCTGCACTGAGTTTCCTCTCCCTTTTCTGCCACGTTGCCTAGTTGAAACAATCAGTAACACAAATTTTAAAAATAATACCTCTTGGGGGTAAGGGTGTTTGGCAACAGTGCAGAACAACACATCGAGCTTTGCTCAAACAAGTCAGAATAATTAACAGGGTTCAGAATTGGGATAAGTGGCCAATAATAAGATGAGTTGGGTTTGTGGTTTCCAAGAATTCAATAGAAACCAGAAATCCATAACAATTCCAGAATGGAAGATTTGAAACCTGATTGTTATGCTACCAGTACCACACCTGCTATGCTAGTCTACCTTGGAAGTCCACTAGCACTGGACCAAAAGACCATAAACCAATGTTCAGTGTTGATTGACATGATAATAGTAACCAGGCTCTATAGAACTGGAGATAAAAGGGACAAATGTATCATCAAGAAAACACATTGGAAGAACTAGATTGCACTACTTGCACCATGCCCCAAAGCTTGGTTACCCTAGAGATCTGTAAATTTAATGAAGTTCATGCATGTGAGCAACTGAGCATTCTTAACATAGGCCTACAATAGTTACACTATCTGATTTGAGTTAGCCACTTCAACTGCACTTGGTGCATGTTGGTACTCAATACAATAGTGTAACCTAGTGCTACTGCAGACTGATGCATCAATCAACATCCAAATCTTTAACTGTTTAGCTACTAGCAAATTGAACCCGCATTTTCAAAGCTGCGGATGCAGAAGTGGTGTAAAAACATGATCTTACATCTCAGATGCCACATCAGGAGTTTTGTCTTGTTCCTGCAGAATAACAGTTACTCAGAACAAAGGTTAGAAAATATAATCCTAATATTACCATGAGGTGAATGAAATGTGCATACCTCACCGATGAAATCCCATTTTTCATCCCTAAGCAGTAGTACCTCTACATCTCCATCATCATACGCAATCTAAGCTCCAAAAAGTATAAGAGCCAAAAGAAAAGACAAAAATAAATTGAACAACAGATTTTCAATCAACATTAGTTCTTCATGTAAGCCAAATAACCACTGCAGGGAGATAAAACAGTGTACAGACCTTGTGCCTTTTTGAATCAGTATCAAATGAGTCAACAACGCCCTTGTAAAACCTGCAAATAAAAAAGGAAGCTTCAAATATCTAAACGAACAACCAAATCTACTAGAGCAACCACATCAATAATGAGCCAAAATAGTTGGTAATATTAAACGGCAAACCAGAATTTTTAAATTTTAAATGAGAATAATCATTTCTAATTACCATTTGAAAGAAAGTTGAAGCATCTAAATTGCAGATTTAGAAGCGTTAAAAAATAAAAAGGCATAATGCAGTTAAAAAGAATTGAGCTAACAAATGGTGTGTGATATCATATCTAAATGAGCTAACAATGACTAAGCCTTTTACAACTGGAGAATCCAGGATTAACCATCTTAAGGACATGCTACATTGCCGACACATATAATGTTCATTCACTTACATCTCATCATCTGGCCACCATACTTTGATCCTTGCACCAACGAGGCTACTATCCAGACCTTTGTTTTTCCTTGAACGAGGAGTCTATCAAGAGCATATAAAGTTAAGGATCAGATCAAATTACTAAATTGAAAAGGTAAATCACATGCAAGCTCTGGAGCGGTCAGAAAAATAAGAAAAAGAAACAAAAATGATAACACAGAGCAAAAGAAAACTAATGTATGTTCTATCTGTAGAGATCAACACTAGACAATCCAAAAACACGGATATGCCAGCATTGAAGATTCTTGAGTGAGCCTCAACAAAGAAACATGAAGCTCAATTATAAGCTTTTAAATACTGTACAGATTTAGAGATTTTGGTTATAAATCACTTGAATAAGCTAGGAATCCTATGATGGTGGTTCCCTAAGGTGCACTAACAAACTCTATTTAAATTCCTTTTATTGCGAAAATAGAAATCTCAAACATTTCACATATGTATTTCGGCATTGCAGAGCCACCTTGTGAAGTTACTGCAACAAACAGAAGCATAAATATTTGACCTATTGCATGGCAAATGAAGCACTTACAAAAATAAAAGACAGGCAGATGTACTAAACAGGAGTTCACTAGGCATATTACATTTAACTTTTAGCTGCAGAAAGTTAAGGGGATCGAGAGTCCACTCATGTTATACTTTTATGAGTAAGTAATAAAATTAATTGTGAGCAAAAGTAGGTGAACAATCAGGCGAGAGACAAAACTATTTACATCAACAATCAAGTATGCAACATGTAACCAAGTAAGAATGAATACCTCTTCAGTCTCTTGTTCACGCTTCCGCTTCACCCCACTATTCTCCCCGCTTTGACCCTTGGTTCTAGCTGACCCCTTGGTCAGCGACTTTGGAGAGACCATTTCCTGTATTGTGATGAAACAATTGGTACATGAAATCTGATTGTTAATAAACAACTAAACTATGATATCAATTTACCAAATTCAAGTTGCAGTGTCATAAGTTGCTGATTGCTCATGCAATTGAACCTCTAGGTTAGAACTTCCAGCAAATGTAGGATCAAACCAGCCACTGAACCACAAGGAATAACTGCTATGCTATGTACTACTAGTATTAATGTAAGTACAGGTAAATGTATTAGTAAAGAACAGTTCTTAGATATATGGCAGCAGTAAACTCATGAAAATATGTTGCGAGATACACAGAAGCATAAATCCAGATAAAGTTATATTAAAGATTGGATGATGCAGGCAAATCACTGTTAAAAGAAGACACCTTTAGTATTTGTACAAAAATTAACCATTGACAAGAAAAATCACCTTTAGAGTCAGATCCTTGGCAGTGTCTTCCTCAGAGAGGGTTTCATCCTTCTGCTGTTTCAAACTGATCTTTTGCTGCTTCTTTGATGATTCTCCTTCACCAGCCTTTCTTGTCGAAGACTTGACATCATCCTTAGCTGACTGTTTTGTTAACTTTCCAGCTGAATTAGTAGCGTCATCAGTCTTCTTCAAATCTAAACCAGAAGGTTGGTTCTTTCTAGCAGCCTTCTTCTCCAATGACTTCAGTCCAGGAGGTCGGCCTCGTTTGGCTTAACTACATCAGTTGTGCTATCAGCAGGCTTTGATGCATCATCAGCTACTCCATTGGCCACCTTTTTGTCCTCAGACAACTCTCCAGATGCTACAAGAGCTTCTTTGTCAATATCAACATTAGAATGTGGAGTTGCCTCAGAATTGCAGGGTTTGAGCTTCAGGTCTTTGTCTGAATCACCATCAGATGACTTCTTGTGCTTTGCAGCAACAGATTCTGCACCTTCATTGTTACCAGATTTCAACTGATCAACATCTTTTGTGTTTTCAGAATAGCAGGGCTGTTCAGGCTTCTCTTTTGGTTGAGGTGGTCCTTCACTAGCCTCACCATTATCAACCAGAGTTGCACCACTGCTAATGGCAGTAGCTGGAGTACCATCTTGTTCAGGACGGCTGACATCTTGCTCCAATTTTGAAGTTTCCTGAAAATAAAGACGAGCTGTTGTACTACCAACCATTTCTATAAGGGATCCCTTCCTATGATTATAGAAGATGCAGAGCAGCATACCTGAGGTAATTCATCAGAAATAGTCCTTTCAGAAAGTTTGCCATCATCCACCTGAACATCAGAACTCAAAAGTAAGGACAGATGCATCCATAAAAACAGTGTACATCTAGCATATTCTCCTTTTTCAGAGATCAGCTGTGGACATGAATTATTTGTTAAGTTATTACTCAGACCAAGCTGTTAAAGTTTTATTTTCCAAATGACCCCTTTCAGTCTATTCGACAGAACTGAGAACATTTATGAATTGCAGACAAATATCAGACAACACACTGAAATAAAATCATAAACATGATGGTTTATTTTAGCACCTATCAGAATCATACAACGATCCAAATCTAAAAAAAGTGTAAATATCTCCTAATATTAGTTGTCACATGTAAGTAATTTAACTTACCGTGTCCTTCTCAGAAGTATCAACATTGTTGTCTTCCCTGGCAACTTTAACACCTTCACAAACCAATGTGACAATCTTGCTGTATTCATCCAAGGGTGTGCCTTGAACTTCAAGTAAATGCAGAAATATTGGTTTTAGCTTCTCAACATCACATAAGCTTATCACCTTCTCTGCAAGCTCAAAAGATGCTGGAGACGCTTCCTGGAAAAATAAAACAAACAATTAGTTGATTTAAATCTCTCTTCTTCTTCCGTAAGGAATGTAAATCCATATTATCAATGTGAAGAAAGTCGAAATGATATACCCTCTCTCCATTTTTAGCATTACGAAGAAGAATTGATGCAAGCGCTGTTTGTATTTCTTCACTCTCATCTATTACCAGTTTCATTGTTGTTATCATAGATGATATGACATTTTCTGGATGGTTTGATCTGAGATATGAGATGATAAAAAAAGTTTGATTCATCAGTATTAGTACAAAGAATAGAATGCATACATATAAAATTGTAGTGTCTCGCTACCAAAGAGAAGAAATAGATGAAACTAAGATGAATAACAAGAAAGAGGTTTCTTACGACACAGTTGTGAAAAAGTGGTCAAACATTTCCCGTATCAGATCATCCAACTCAAGATCTAACATCACCACACATGACCGGACCTTTGCCACAGTTTCAAGAATTGAAGCCCTCCTTCCAAAGGATGGGCTCTCAATATCATCTAATTTCTCAAAAGCGCCCACAATTATGAAAAACACATCCTGAAAAAAGTAAACAGCACAGGTCAGGATACAAAAGACAGAACAAAATAATCTTATAATCAGAAAAGACACGGTACCCTCATCACATCATCATCATATGGAGCCTCAGGTGCAGTGATCCTTGTAATCTCAGATATACAGGATGCTACAGCAAGTCTGACATCGGCATTAGGATGACTCAACAGCTCTCCCCTGACCAGGGCAGCCATTGCTGGCCGAATAGCATCAGATGTGCTTTCTGGAGGTGATTGTTCCACTTTCAATAAATAATCCTCGACCTCCTGCATGAACACACGATCAACTTGATCAAACCAAACGAGCAAGGTTTAAGCTAGAATAGCCGCTGCCATGATCAGACACTTAACATTTACTAGAATGCTAAACAGCAGGATGCATTTCCAGGAACTTAACACCTTGGTAGCTCTGTATATCAATAATCCACAATAGAAAATGCTCTAAAAAAAACACTCGAAACACTTCCTTTTTCTGCTAGAACTAAGAATTGGGCTAAATCAGGAGAAGCAGCGACCAAATAAACCTAAAGCTTAACTCCAATCAAATCAACCATCGCAACCAAATAATCATCCAAAAGCCACACAACCACAGCAACAAATTCTAGAAACGGAACCGTAACAGAGAAAGCCAAACAAGGTAAACACACACAAAGTTCAGAGAGAAGGCTCACGTCGAGGAGCTTGAGAAGGCCTTCGGCGTCGTCGGGCGCCGTCTGCAGGCGAGCCCCGACATCCCTGAGCTGCTCCTCGAGCTCGTTGTTCGCCCCGTCCGCCGCCATTTCAGGCCCCGGGAACGCCGAATCGAGGCGCGAACCACCCGGATCGGAGCGCCGGCGCGGAGATCTACAGCCGCTAGGGTTTCCCCTCGCGGCGGGGCGGGGGGAGAAGGACTCGGTGTCCCTCCCCACGCAAGGGGCGAGGCTTAAGGAGACGACAGCGAGGTGGCGGTGGACGGAGGTGGTGGCGACGAGATTTGTCTAGCTCCCAACCCCCAGCTCCCTTTCCACGACGAGACTCCCTTTCCACGACGAGACGCGATTTTGGTGCGGCTCTCTGTGGCTCTCGGCCTTGCGGGGTGGAATCGGCGGGCGATTTATGGGGTGGTTTGGGCTCACTTCGGCGCGGCCTGTCAAAATTGCCCACGGACGCGTCGAGGGCGATGTGAGTTCCACTTTTGGGCGGCCTTGCGTCCGAGGAGCCGGCCGCCGGGCAGGGCAGGGAGGCCCTCGCTACGATCTCAGCCGTCGATTGCATGGAGCGGACGGCCAGGTAATTGCCACGCTGCTCGCTATGGCCAAATTGGCAATTTGGCCAAGGTTTTTGGCTATGCTGTATTTCACCCATTGACAATAAGAAAAGAAAGAATAAGATCTTTTATGAAAAGGGAGGCATAGATAACGCAACTGTGGTGGTGGAAGTTGGAATGACGCTATAGTGTTGTGGCAGCAGCACTCCGTGAGCCAAAGGTGACAACCAATCTTGAAGTTGTTGGAGAAGATAAGGCGAGGAGGAAGAAAGACGGAAAAATCATAATGGCAAAAATGAGTGTGTCGAGAGGTAGGAGACGATGGTTCAAGAAGAAGGGTATATATACAGGTAGGGGAGACACACGTCCGTTGGAGTATCGCAATCCAATGATTGCGTCTTGATTTATATAAAAAAAGAAATGATGGTACATATAACACTACCTCGTATGAAACACGTGACAAATAAGACATCTATCTTGTTGTGATATATCACAACATCCACTTAATTGCTGTGTAGGCAGCACAGATAGAGAAGACAAAGCTTCTAGAACTACCACCGAGACTTGTTGGTTAAGATGATGGGTTCCTTATGAAGATGGTGAAACATGAGTGTAGCTCTTTGAAATAGATTCATTGAATAGCCGAGCGATCATAAGCACGGTGGATGGCGTTGCTAAAAAATTGCTAGGCAACCACCAAAGATGTTGGGTCCACTTATCCAAAGCAAGTTAGAGACGGAGGCTGAAAGGTTTGGCACCACTAGAGTTAACAATGATGGTGAAGGAAACTTGTTGGTGAACTACCTAAAATGGTGGACCTCTGAAGACCAAACATGGAGAAAGCCTAAGTGGATCTAAAGGGGACTTGTAGTACTGAAGCTCAAACAACAATGGAAACAAGGACTATTAGATTTAGGGCTAACGAGCCACTTACTAATGAGCCCTCCAGCGTCACAAACTGGCAATAGTGACGCAAATGAGAAGAAAAGAATGGTAGATCCAAATATCTAAATGCCCATGAGATTGACTACTGGTGATCGTATAGCTGACCAACAGAGATGGTGACAACGACGAAGAGAACATCATCGAGCAAGACTTTGAGAAATACAAGTTAGCTTGAACCACACAACCTGTAGCGGACTATCCACATAGGGAACTCCTCGACAAAGAACTTCTATATCTAGTGTTACAAAGGAGGGAGAGAAGACTCAACCCATCTCCCTATCAGTGTCGACCGGCAAGGCTATCAAAAGCGAGGTAAGAGAGGGGTCAGAAGAGAGAGGAAAGAAGTACCTTAGGTACCTCTAGAGAGAGTGTGATATATATGCGGCCGGCACTAGACGAGGAAATATCATGTGAAAAGCACCAAAACCAAAATTTTAAATATATTGTGTACAAAGAAACATACAAGTTAGTGCCAGTACGAAAGGGTGTGTTGTGCATCTAGGCAAATTTGAAACTTCAAACTCAATGTTCTCCGTGATATTAAGAAAGAAAAAATTGTTAATAGTTTCTAAACAGTACAACTAAGTTTTGGCATTATGCACGATTGATTTTGTCATTTTTGTATCAATTATATTGAGTTTGAAGTTCAAACTTTCCATAGATTTATAGCACACCCTTCCCTTCTAGTACAGTATTTTTCTAAAAAATTGTACATGTGGTTTTCACATGGCATTTTTGGAAAAAAAATATGTGCATTTACACAGGATACGTACCCAATGCTAGACTTCATGCCAACTAACACTTTCATAAAAGCTCAGGCTTCTACAAGCTATTCAAAATCTGCTTTGTATGGTTACATCATGTTCAAGGTTTATCGAGCCAAGCTCAAGACTTTGAGCTTATGATATACTCATCTTGAAACATCTGTCACCCAACCATGTATATACAAAGAGGATGGCACCTAACTCCACACATATCAAAGCCCTGAATCATCACAAGTATGCATGCCACATGTTTTTCCTCGTTATTTATAATCTTCCATGCTAATTTTCACTAAGTTTCGTTCACTTTTACCTTACATTAAAAGATAAACAAGAATTCTTTTCATTTTTATAAACCATATCATGCATGTAGGGATAGGATGACACCTAACTCCACACATGTAAAGCCTTATCATCATAAGCATGCATGCTTACATCTATCATTTCTCGTCATTTATAATCTTCCTTACTAATTTTGGTATATTTCTTTCCATTTTTACCTTGGACTAAAAGATAAGTAAGAATCCTAAGCGATTTTCTTTCCATTTTTACCTTGCACTAAAAGATAAACGAGGATTCTATGCATGTTTTTTTCCATTTTCACCTTGTATTAAAGATAGGTTAGAATCATAAGCATGTTATTTCCATTTTTACATTGTATGAAAAGATAAATGAGAATCATAAGCATGTTTCTTTTTTATCTTGGACTAAAAAATAAATAAGAATCATAAGCGTGTTTCTTTCTATTTTTACCGTGAAATAAAAGATAAATGAGAATCATAAATGTGTTCTTTCTTGTTTACCTTGTATCAATATATGTTTACACCTTGGATTGTCACGATCTTAACTAAATTTTCAGTGAACCTTCCAAATGGTGGTATAGCTGGAAGCAACTCACATTGCACATTGGTCCTTAAAGCATGCATATAGGGGAAGTGTAACACATATTTTCACACATGTCTAGCACTCAAGTGCATGCATGCTAACACATATCCTCTCTCATCATATATAGACTTCTTTGATCAACCTTGTGGGAGATGGCACACCTTCCTACATTCCTTCAATCTTTACTTTGGGCTTAAAATAAATAGCAAACATAAACATACACATAGTGGACATAAATCAATATGTTCACACCTTGTGTTGTCACCTCTTAACCAATTTACAATGAGCTTCCAGATGGAAACTTTGTGGCATCAACTCATATGTGGCAATGTAAGGTGTCGACACCTTTACTTATGGAGGTTGTGTGTATGCTTATGCTTCTCATTTCTTGTTTAAGGCAGTGTAAAAAATTAAGAAAACAGGAAGGTTCACGGTCTACCAAAAGGTTAAGCAAGGAAGGCTATAAATGATGGGGGAGGACACGTGTTGGCATGCATGTTTATGAAGATTTAGGGCTCAACATGTGTATAGGTAGGTGTAGTCCTCTCCATCCATGCCTATTTGGTGATGTATGTGGGAATATGAGTTGATGCCACCAAAATTTCCATTTGGTAGCTCCTTGTAAATTAGTTAAGATGGTGGAAATACAGGGTGTAAAGAGATCAATTTATGTCCAATATGTGTATGCTTGTGTCTATCATTCATGTTTAATGCAAAGTAAAAGATATAAGGAATCTAGGAAGCTGTACGACTACCAAATTTTGAGCAAAGAAGGTTGTAAGTAAGGAGGTAGGACTTGTGTTAGCATGCATGCTTCTGATGCTTGAGGGAGGGCTTGATATATAAGGACATAGGTTAATGACCTACGTGGAAATATGAGTTCATGCCATCTATATTTCAATTTGGAAGCTCCTATGGAACTACTAAGGGCTAGTAAAATTCTTGGTTGACATTATGTGAAAGCTTTGTGGTGTTTCACGTGTAAAATTAACTTCTTCTTTTGATAGTGTGTATAAATGATGAGGTTCATATGTAAGCTTGTAAAGTGATACATTATGTGAAAATACATCCGTGGTTAAACTCAATGGCAAATCCAGGAGTAAATTGGAGGAGGGTCAAAGTACTAAGTCTCTAAGCTAAATTGAGACGAACATGGCAATCGTAATCTTGTGCAATTTAAATTCATATATGAATGGAAGATTTGCAAAGCAAAAGAGTTACTGCAAATCCTATTTGGTTGATTTGGTCTCTCATTGGTTCAGGAGCACAACTTCGATTGCTTGTGAAATAGTAAACCATAAGTCGTTTCTCCATTATTGCAGATCTACAAACAAATTGTCCAATTTATCAACCATCGCATTCACATACAAAATACCAACTAGAGGAGTAGAGATGAAGTTTTTAGTAAACTACCTCTACTGCCTTTCTATGTCTTGCATTGCATCTCCCTAAATTCCCCAGTCGGCAAGTCATGAAGTTACCAAATCCCACAATCTAGTAGGGGGCGATCAAGCAGCCCCCGTCCATTGGGCTTTCGCCGTGCCTCGCTATAGCTCAGTTGCCCTGCCTCTACATGCATCTCGTTGTCACTGCTATGTAGCCTTTTGACTTCTTGGCTTCACCATAGAGTTCATGGCTTGCTCACTGTGTAGTAGGCTTGTTTCACTGGTCGTCGATAGCCATCGACCGATAGGGTTTTTTGACTCCTCTCCTCAGGTAGGCTCTCTCTCTCTCTCTCTCTGTGTGTGTGTGTGTGTGTGTGTGTGTGTGTGTGTGTGTGAGGTTGGTTGCCTGGCTCAATGTGGTGGATCTAAAGATGGTGAGTTGAAAGTTAGGCCTCTAGCGCAACTCATCAGCTTCGTGGGCTTCCATACTAAGCAAAGCCAACATTCTTTCTCACCAAAATTTCTAAATTGACGTATCCTTCTCTGTTAAGAAAGACACATATCATTGGGTCCTCAAGCATGGCTACTATCAGGGGTGCAGCAGGGTTACTACCGCAAGAAGAGGGGCTCGAGCCCTACCTAGTCCCCATCCCACCGAGATGGATTCAACCCTGTTTGAAATTTGAAGTTTGATATCATGATAAAAAGATATGAATACGACTATACATACATATAATATATGTTTAGGTTGAGACTCGTTAATGTTGGTAAGTCTCATACAATTCTTGACTTACTGGAACTTGCGATAGATGAGGGTAGAAATGTCCTAATGTTGTAAACATGATTAGTTGATGACTTTTTTAAAAAATCACTCTATAAATTAGTTAAGATTGTGACAGTTAATTTTTTAATAGTTTTATATGTGTATGCTTGTGCTTTTCATTTCTTGTTTTATGCATGGTAAAAAAAAGGAGGAGATCTTGAAAGGCACGATAGCTCCAAAAAGGTTGAGCAAGGAAGGTCAAATGCAAGGAGAGAGGACATATGTTAGCACGCATGCTTATGGAGCTTGAGAACTTGCCATGTGTGGAGATAGGTGTATCCTCTCCCTCAATGCAATATTTAATGACTGGTGTGGCAATATAAGTTTTTGCCACTAATATTTTTATTTGAAAGCTCATCTGGATATTTTAAGTGCTAGGAAAATGGTTGTTTGATATTCTATGAAGTTCCATGGAATTTTTTAGTGTGAAATTAACTCTTTCTTTTGTATGGTGTAGAAATGCTAAAATTCATACGTAAAATCGTATATTGATACATAATATGATATCATGTCTTTGAATATGAATTTGAAAGGTATGCCAATATGAGATATAATGCAATTACATGCTCATATACAACCTATGTCTAGGCCGTGCCTCATTGAGTTTGGCCAAATAAAACCATTCATGTTGTCACGAAGGACAGAAAACATACGCATCTTAACATGTGTTTATGCATCTGTTTGCCCCCCACTAATAAATAATACAAAAATCTAACCATCTACAAAGAGCACCTTGTACCGCAGATATCCTAATAATTACATATTGCTGAGCAACAAGTTAATTCTACAGGAGAAATAGGAGATCAGAGTAGTGATTCTTTAGTCGTGTGCCTTGTGTGGCCAAAAGAGGAAATGAAGGGCGAGGAAGAGAGATGTGGAGAGTGTATAGGCTGGGAAAATTTATAGAAAGGAACTATAAAAGACTATCTTAACTAACTCACATATAATAAATGATTTACTAATACTAGTAACCAAACATGGCAAAAATCCGGGGCCAAAGTCTGGGGGCTCTGTTTGGTTGAGCATGTCGCACATGCTTGTTGGATAGGCCTGAGAAGGCTCGGTAACTCTACAAATAGGCTAAAAAAGCTTAAACTTGGTAAGTGTTGAAATGGTATGCCTTCCTATGTTATATTACCTAAACATTATTTTAGAATAATTCAACCAAGCTTGATCTATTTAATAAAGGTTCAAGACTAGGTACATCCTCGAGCCCAATTGAGTAAAGCTCGAATAGCTTGTCAAGCCTGAATTTTTTCTACATCTCGCATAGTTAGAGGTGCATCATGTGGGCATCAAAGGGGAAACCTTTCTCATTATCATCTATAGGTTACAATCCATTTCTTCAGCTGTTGCCTTGCTGCCTGAAGTTTGTACATAAAGCAAGCTCAACTTAGCAAAAAAAAGGATCTATTAGCAAATGATCTTGCTTGGCGAAAACAAAACACACACCACAAACTCACTCTTTCATTTTTTCGGTGCTAATTGATTTAGTTTGAAATTTTTCTAGAATATAGGGGCTACATGCCCCAATTTCATACTAATACATCAATCTAGAAAGGAGACCAAAGAAAACAGGGAACTATGCCCTATGATCTATCGCTACTCTACCTAAGCAAAAAACTGCCAACTACCACCTCCAAACCAACAACAGTACTAACAAGGACTAGAAACACCAACAAAAGAAAGACACCCTAAGCTAAAAATGGCACTCAAACAACCCACTTCTTACATTCATAATCTCATCACTAAACAGAATAAACCAAATATGTAAAACATTGCATGTTCATCCTACCTCTAGCCTACGAATCAATGGACCCCAACCTTGCCTTAGACTGAAAAACTCAGCAACCACCAACAACAACACTTGGCCCCTTTGTATAATCTCCTTCGCAATCATGTCTTCTGTAGACCAGCCTAAGATAATAGCCAACGGGACAGATGGAAATTGATAAAGCCCCAATCATGTGCTCTCTTAATCAAGGTATTAAGAGCATCTACAACAACGTTGAACAAAATAGGAGAAAGTGGATCTCCCTATCTAAGCCCCTTTCTAGTCTTACTACTATAAGGACCAAAATGCTCACTTATTTCACTACTCAAGAAACACATATCACAGGCAGTTTAGAACCGCATCTC
Organism: Stipa capillata; assembly: GCA_019208055.1. Taxonomy (NCBI): domain Eukaryota; kingdom Viridiplantae; phylum Streptophyta; class Magnoliopsida; order Poales; family Poaceae; genus Stipa; species Stipa capillata. Next base: position 648,195 of record JAGXJF010001616.1, on the reverse strand, counting down.
AGATAGTGGTTTGGACCGTTTGTAAACAAAGGTCTACGATGAGAAGGCCTCACCACAAATGGTTTTTGAATCGTCTGTGATAGGCAACCATCACAGAGGGTTGGGCAATAGAACCGCATATTATATTTTTATATTTAAAAGAAGGTAGATACATTATTCAAAGGAAAAGTCTAGTTTTGGTCCCTCAACTATTGGGTGACTCTAATTTTGGTCTATAAACTCTAAACCCAGACAAATTCAGCCCTGAACTTTTAAATCCCTATTTGTTTAGGCTTGAGCTTATGCTTATGGTGCTTCTAGCCCTCTAGAAGCACAAGCTTAAACAAACATCAGATTCTCAAATGGACTTCTCACAAGCACTTATCAAATTTGCACTTGAGTTGGAGAAGCACCCCAACACCAGCTTCCCGCATCCTTGAGAAGCTTCTCGCAGCCCCCTGCTCGAAACTACCCTCGAACTTTGTCATGTATTTACATAGAATTGCCACCGCGTATATATTTCTCTCCTCCAACCGTCCCGCGCCACCAGTCCACACGGTCTCGTGTTCTCACCCCAACCTGGCCCGTGCTCTCGCCCCCACCCATGAGCTAGGGTTTCTACCCACCGCCGCCGCCGCACCTAGTTCTCTCGAGGCCGTCGTCTGCCACCACCCCTCCTACTCCCAGGCCAATCCTCCACCGTCCCCCGTTCTCCCCCTGGCCTCCGCTCCTCTGGCCTTCCCCGACGTCCATCCCGACGGCGTCCGCTCCGGCCTAAGCATCGCTCGGATCTCGCCGCCCCGCCCCGAGCGCCGTCCTCGCCCCCGAGATCCGGCCTCCCTTGCCCCGACCGCCGGCCCCTGAGCACCCGTCCTCCGGCCATCCTCTGTCCTCCCGAGCCGGCAAACGTCTGAGCGGATCCCGGCCCGTGCCGTCGCCAAGCGGATCCCGGCCCACCGGCGTAGGGTCTCCCTCCTGCCGCCCACCGTCCTCCGCTGGTCCTCCGGCTGCCTCGCCCCCGACCGCCCAGCCCCCGAGCCTTGCCCCCGACTCCGCGGCCTCCCCACCCCATCCGGATCTGGCCGCCCCAACCGCATCCACTCTATCCTCCCCCGCCGGGCCTCTGCTCCTCCGCCGCCCCCGTCCTCGGGGATCGACGGCGGCTGTAGGCGGCATGGCTCAAATTGATGAATGCATTTGCTTGTTGCACGTGCTCTAGGTTTAGGTTTCAAAATGTTTGTATTCTAGCTCTAGGTTCAATTCGATTGCCATTCGGTCTTGCAATAACAAGAACATGTTCATGTTTGTATTGTAGAAATAATTGTTTATTTATTGGTATGGTCTTGCATTTCTCTTGTATAAATGTCTCAAGACTCTTTGAGTTATATTCTTTAACACATAACAAGTTCATGCTTGCTGTGCAAATTAATTGATAGATGGGTGCTGAGAGTAGATGGCTAGAGTTCCGAAGTTTTGGTCTTTTCTTGATGTCTAGACTTGAACTCCAATTGCTAGGTTCTCTTTGTAAATGCAAATATTGTACACATGTGATAGAATTAATTGTTAAAATCATTAGAATATTGTACATTGCAATAGAATTTAAAAAATCAAATTCTTGTTAAAAATTGTGTCCTAAGCATATCATTTGTGCTACATCAGAGAAAATATGTACGAACCACATATAATTAGGACTTAAACATCATCTTCAGCAAACAAGGGTAATTTAGACATTCACCACCAGCTGCAGGTCAACCAGCAGTCCAGAAGCACCAATGCGGCTTAGCTACTTCCCACCAGCTGACCAACTCCAGCTGCTTCTCAGTAAGCCATAGCCCAAACAAACAGGGCCTAAAACTAGACATATTTGGCCCCTCACTCCACTCAAAGTGGTTTGACTGGTGACATGAAGGTGGTTTCGCACGTGGCAGCCTAGTCAGCACAAAAAACCAAACTTTTTCAGAAACCATAACAAAAAAAGGTTAAAATGGAAAAAAATAGATTTTCCTTAAAAGTATCTAAAAATTTATTTAAAAATAATTTCTAATAAAACATCTCAAAATTTATAAAAGTCAAAAAATTCAAAAAATTTGATGACAAGAAAATTTTAAAAAATTCCTTAATAATTTGTTAGTTTTCTCGAATTCCCGATTTTTTTAAATACTTTCTATTTTTCCCTTCTAATATTCTTATTATTTTTAGAAGAAAAATGTGTGTTTTCCTTCCCTAAACTATTATTTGAGTGTAGATTTCGTCCCTTAACTCTAAACCACTCAAAGTTGGTCCCTTAACTCTCAATACCATGCTATTTTCATCCCTAAAAGTGATTGTACCCATTACAAAGTTGTTTTGAACGACGTGGCGCCTATCTGTACACCACATATCATGCCATGTCATCCTTCATGATATTCCATAAGTTTATCTTCAAAAAGTTGGAAATAAAAATCTAAAAATTTATAAATTCCTAAAAATTCAGACATTCAAATTTTATTGAATTTCCTACTTTTGTTATTTCTCATTTTTCTGTGATTTTGAATTATTTGTGTTTTTTCACTTGTGGAATTTATATTTTTAATATGTTTTTAATAATTTCTAGAATATTTATTTATTTCTATTTTTTCTAAACTGAATATTTTTAGTAAATTTATGGATTGTTTTAAAGAAAATTGATGATGTGTCACTCACGTGGTGGTGATGTAGCCTATATGTAGATTCCACATCGTTTAAAACGACTTTGAAATGGACAAAACCATTTTTAGGGACGAAAATTGCACAGTATTGAGAGTTGAGGGACCAATTATGAGTGGTTTTAGAGTTGAGGGATGAAATATACACTCAGACAATAGTACACGGATGAACAAAGCACTTTTCCTTTTAAGAATTCTCTGGTTTTTCCAATATTTTTCCTTCAATTATTTGAATTTTCCTAAAACTATTTTCCTAATTTTTATGTAAATAATGTTTTAATTTTTGAAAAGAAAAATGTGATTTTTTTTGTGCTGACTAGGCTGCCACATCATTAGTGAAATAACTTTCTTTGAGTGAGGTGAGGGACCAAATATGTATGGTTTTTAAAAGTTGAGGGTCAAATTTGTCTGGTTTTAGAGCTTAAGGTCCAAATCTAGATTCAACCAAAAGTTGAGGGACTAAAATTGAACTTTTCCTTATTCGAAAGAGCCAAATTATTCGCAGATGATAGGATGATACATTGTTCAAAAGCACCAAAGCTTAAGCAGCAAAGGAACACTTGAGAATTGAATGATATATTACACAACAACCCTTAACAAGCAAGAATTACAAATTGTTCATTGCACAAGAACAACACTAGACAAGAATTATAGCTTGTTCATTGATCTATTCTCAATAAGTCAACTTCCCAAGGAAAGTTACTTGAATGAGGACGATGATGCCGAAGCTCGCCATTGTCTAGATCCATGTCGCCCCGAGCCTCTGGGGACGCCTTTCTGCCACTCCCCCGGAGGGGAGTTGGTGACGGCTGGCATGGAGTGGGGAGGCAATGGCGACAATGTCACGACGGACACCGCCCCTCTCGTGGTTGTCAACATCATGGGTCCTGCCAAACCCTAGCTCCGAATCCCCCTCCCCGCTGTCATGCCAAACCCTAGCTCCGCGTCCCCCCTCCCCCGCTAGCGGCGACCGTGAGGATGGCGTCCAGGGTGCAGCGGTAGCATCAAGTGGTAGTTGCGTCGTGCTCCGTTGATGGAAGGATACGTAGGATGGAGGGCAGCCAAATATGGAGTTGTGTCGCGGCCGGATCGAGAGAATGGTGGCACAACCATTTTCGGAGGTCATCGGCCGATGGAGGGAGAGGATCGGCTGGGTTACCTGGTTGAGCTCGGTGTGGAAGGAGGCCGCGGAGGGGAAGCGTGCGGCATCATGAGAGCCATGGGTGGCCGAATCTAGAGGACGGGGCATGACAGGATCCAAAAAAGGAGAGGGGGCGACTAGGTTAGGGTTGTCTGATCTGGAGAGGGAGAGGGAGCCAGATCCGGAGAAAGAGAGGACTAGTGAGGGTTGTCGAGGGAGATAGGACAGAGTTGTTTTGGTTGGGTTAGGTTGGGTTATTGAGAGGGAGAAGGAGATGACTGGGTTAGGGTTAGGGTTTAGGGTTAGGGTTGCTAGTCACTTTATATGGTTAAGGTTGTATTGGACCAGCTAAGAGTTGGACCTCACACCAGCAATTGGGCCAAAAAATTGTAAACATTTTTCGAAAAAAAATGTGTGACATACAATGAATCATCTATTTAATACGAATTTTTTTTCTTAAAAATATGTCTGTGATGTATATTTTCGCAAATCGTACGTCTATGATTAGCGGTTTTCGTGAACCATCTGTAGTTAGACGTCTTGGATAACTCTTTTTTAGTAGTGTTTTAACCGGTGCCAAGAGAGGAGCTACAATCTTCGAACTGGTTAGTGTAAAATCAAGGACGGTGACCTGATTAAGAATAACGAAGATCTCTATTTAGCATGAGCATACAGTTGGACACATCCTCCCCTTTTTTTAGTTATGTTCGTAAATCTGTCTACGTTCGAGGGATCCTCAAACAAAATTATGTTAATTAATTCAAGGGACCCTTAATCCAACTGAAGCTTAAGTGTTCTACAGATTTGCTGATTTGCAGACACGCGGTTCAGCATATATCTATTAGCTGGCCCCATATTTTGAGCATGTCATAAACTAGAAAAAAAGTTGAGGCTGAAGATTGAAGAAACGGGTGCTATTGAATAGTCTGAAGAAGCGCGGACAGAAAAAACTGAAGAAAGCTTATTCCGTAGAATAAAGCAGCAGGGCGTATGTGCTACTTGTATATAGTGATCAGGTAGTTAAGCGGCCGGTCTGCTTGGACATCAAATGGCTTGCATGCATGGATTTCAGAAGACGGAAATTCGACCAATTAACTTTTACTTGCTTAAACCCACAAGCTAGGCAAGAAATTAGCGAGTGATCTAGACAGTGCAAGAACTTGCTGTTGCTACCAACTAGTACCAAGCGAGATATAATTAATGAATATAAACATGCACTGAAGTCTTAAGTTCTTGCACTGAATAAATTCATAGTCTTCAGAACACATAACGAACGAACTAAACCATGCACTGAAGTATAAGTTCACTCCATTTCATCGAGCACATATATATACTAGCTACAGCAGAACAGTACCTTAATTAATCAAGAATTAACACACACAAAAACAAATATTATACAACGAGATTTGTTATTGAGTCCCATTTATTCGCCACGTACGCCACACATCTACTAATACTACGGCACACTTGCACATCCGTTCCAGCACCAGCACCGGCCGGCCGGCATAGGTGGATCATTTACCAAAGAGCGACTTGAACCACCAGGTCCCTTTGCTGTCGGTGGGCGCGGCGTCGCTCTCCGGCGGCGGGTCGTCCTGCGGCGTCTTGTGCAGCTTGGCCACGTCGTAGCCTTCCTCCTTGGCCTTCTCCAGCAGCTGGTCGTACACCTCCTCCTCGATGTGCGTCTTCCTGCACAGGATCTACATACATCGTACATGCATGCAAACAATCCACAGAACCAGATTAAGCACATGCACTTGCAACGTTGTTCTTGAACTTTAATCGGTAATATGTGTTTCAGCAATTCAGTTAATCCGTGCTGCTTACCCAGAGGTTTTTCCGGCGGGGCTCCCCGACGAGTGCGTACTGGTAGTCGTCGTCGACGTAGAGGACCCAGTAGTCGCCGACGACGGGGATGATGGGGAGGAAGGGCGGGACGTAGAACTTGACCTTGAGCTTGGCCTCGTCGCTGGCCGGGTCGGCCTTGTAGGCGGTGCCTTCGATGTAGTCGCGCTTCCCCTTGCTCCACGTCTCGTTGAGCACGTGCACCGTCGCGCCGTCCTCCATGAGCGCGTACGTCGCCCGCGTGTCCCGTCCGTCCCGCGGCTGGAAGAAGTTGGGGAACGACGCGATCTCGTACCACCGCCCCATGTACCGCGCGACGTCCAACCCCAGCACCACCCCCATCTCGCTTCCGCTCTTCTTCGCCGCCATTGTCCCGCTGCTAGCTGTTCGATCTGTGTTTGCGCTAGCTAGCTTCTTGATTGATTTGTGAATGATCTTGGTTAGTTCGCTGCAGCTACACTGAGCTAGCTTGAGATATATAGAAGAAGGTGAGAGGGTTTCAGGTGTTAGCTAGTTCGTAGGGAAGGGAAAGGATCAAAGGAGGGGGAGGATAAGGTGGCCGAAAAGACGTGGAGGTCTCCGGAACGCTTAGCGACCGTTTGTTTCCTTGCTCGGTGCCGGGCTCCATCCGTGGAGACTTGCACGTGAAGGTTACGTACTGCTTTCTGTAGATGTCCCCATGTTTCTGTTAGGACCAATCTCTTTAGGCATTAACTTAATCATCATCTAGCCAAGCTCTAGAGCACCTAATTATCATTAGCAGTAGACATGAGAGTAGCTTAGGTGCGGTGGAAGAAGAAGTCATGACCATAGGCGTGGGCGCGTGAGGAGAAAGAGGTCGGTGTAGGCGTAGCAGCGGGAATCAGCGGCCTTCAGGTCGCCACCGGCACTGTCCGGTGGCCGGCGTTGTCGTCCTGACAGTGTCGGTCTTCCCGATGCTCCAGCACTTCCTCTGATCGGATTGGGGCTTAAGAGATGTAGGGGTTAGGGTTTAGCTCAAGTGATCTTCGTGATGACACTGAGAGCCCCGGGAAACCCCTTTTTATGTGGCGCTGTGCATCGGGGGACCAAAACCATTAGTTGGTTTGACGCCGCCGATCAGGATGCGTTTGTTAGGCATGCACATTGGTGCATAGCCTCATGCTTATCTTCGGTTCAGGAAATTCACGCTATTGGTTCTTGAATGTGACATGATCGAGGTCACCCCCTTCTGTTAGTGAACTGTTGGGTCTCGTCAACGATCCCGGGATCACCTGGTTTTTTAACTGTTTGATTTGTACTAGCAGCAATATGTGAGCTAGAAATCTTAACATTCTGGCAATTGAACATTCTATAGATATACCTGGATTATTTTCATGTCATGCACGTCAATAATACAGACATCAAAATCATCCAACTTCTCCTACAAGTATTATGGTTGGATGCATATTATTCTGAAGTTCTGAACCACAAAAAACTACTCAAAACCCGGGGAGGACACTCACACTAGGCACTTTTCACACCGCTGCAGGGGCTCTAGAGCACTCCAGAACGTCCATGAACAACCTTCCCTGATTCTCCCCAAGGTTAAAACTCTATCTAAGCACAAACGAGAAAACAAGAAACCTGCGACATGTCACTGTCCATGAATGGGATATTTCTGTTGGCTCCTCCAGGTAGGCATGAAAATGGTACGGAAAGTTTCCGTCCATTTTCCAAAAAAATGGAAACGGAAGACTTTATACAAAAATGGAAATGGAAAGTGCTAGTATGAAATTAAAAACGAAAACTTTATTAAAAAATGGAAAGAAAAACGGAACCGGAATTTCCGTATAAAAATACGGAAAGCTTCCGTATTATACAAGCTCATTACTCAAATTTTTGGCCCAATCCAAGAAACCAAGCCCATCTGGTCAAACTTGGAAGTTCTTTGACCACCACTGCTTCTCAGCCTAACTCTCGCACACATGTCTCCATCACTCAAACTCCCGCATGTATACCCTCATGATATTTTGATGAAATATCTATTCATGATATATGCTTATCAATTAACATAACGTTTGTAATCTATTATTCCCTATAAAATTGAACTGCTTTGTTGATTTTGTTGTGTTTTTTATTCATGATTTAAGAATTTTTTATGTTCCACTAAATATTTGATATCATTTTTGTCTCCGGCCATAGTCATCCAGTATTCATTTCCAGTACTATCCGCTTTCATTTTTGTACCTTAACCTTCTAAATTCGTTTCTATTTTTGATAAAATATATGGAAACAGAAATAATAGTCTATTTCTGACCGTTTTCGTATCGTTTTCATGCATGCCTCCAGGTGTGCATGCACAGAAAATCTACAAGTGTCATTGTTACCGACCTTGGCGAGTTCTGTTACGTGTTCCCTCTGTGTGTGAAACACTGCCTTGTACGCTTGCGTACGCAGGTCTTTTGGATGCACGGCTCACTTGCCGGCCGCTGCAACGCGAGAACGGGGATGAGCGTCATGACCCATCAGAGCAATTCGCTCTGCTCTGCCACTGTCACGCCCACGCCTGAACAGTGTTGTGTCACGCGACGATGCTCACAACACCTCGCGCTGTGCTTCTGTGGCTGTCAATTGGGGTGGGACGTCTAGTTACAGGTTGTTGCTATCTGACTTCGGATCTTACCGCGGTGCGATCTCTAGTCCTGGCCTGTTATCAGTGACACGGTGGTGTGGATATCAGTGTGACATTGGCGTGTCAAGACTTGTAGGTTGCTTAACGTGTACTTCCATAACTCCACACACAACTACCAACTCGACGAAGGTGCTGAAGAGGTAGAAATACTATCTACCTGATCGGGCATAGAACACAGAATAGAATTGCAGAATCAAAATCGCTAGAAAATTTGTGTATCTTAAATTTTATTTATAACGAGCTAACGGTAGTGGACGACACAAAGCACTTCGAACATAATTTCACTGAATTCATCACTCTTAACTTGAAGTTTGGAGAATTCTCGAGTCAAAAACCCTACTACATATGGGATAATATAGAAGTGGCATCAAAATCTCATGATCAAGCTTTCGGATTCTCTGGGTCCTCTTCCTCAGGCACCAGTGAACGCCTTCTTCACTGCACCACTCTTTGACCCTGCCGGGATGACCTTCAGCACATTGAACCGCACCGTCTTGGACAGTGGCCTGCATGGCGGATTGATATTATTGAGTTATAAGCAGTTCCGAACAGATCTCATAAACAAAACAGCATATATTTCATGTTTCGACCCTCACTGAATCAGTGTGACAGAGAAGTAGAATTTTTACCTGCACTGGCCAATGATCACGTAATCTCCTTCCCTCACACGGAAGCAAGGGGAAATATGGGCAGGGATGTTGGAGTGCCTCTTCTCATACCTATTCAGGAACACCAATATAATGGTTACGATGATGTAATGAACCCAAAACAATTAAATAAAACAAAGAAGATTGTCGTGCCTCTGATACCTATATATTTCTTATCAATGTAGGTTCCTGCAACACAAGTAAATTAAGGACGGATAAAACAAAGTTCAACAGAAGTTTTCAGGTTGTCCAAGGTATGGTACAACTGGACAAACATTGGCTAAGCACACAATGGACAAAACAAAAAACATAACATATTTTATATTTCAAAAAATTGTGCTATGAAGGGTGTTCTAAAATATCATGAAGAAACTAACAAAACAAGCTTTTCTTGCCAAATCTGGCAAAAATGTGAAGCAAACTTAAGTATCACAAATGCTGAAATGCAAACTAAAACAAATGTAATCCACACGGTGAACATCTTAATTTCAAAGAATAAATGAGCTCTATGTTCATATCAACTCAGGTAGATGAAGAGGCAAGAGCATAATTACACCGAAGGCAGAAGTAGCAGTCAAAGTTGTCACTCCAGTCACATCTAGTGTTCCTACGCAGCTCATGGGATACAGAGCAACCCAATTACGATGTCATTGATGGCAGCAACTTCACAGATCAGCAGTATTTATGAACAAAAGATCACCAACAGTGAGGAAATGCACAACATCTTTAAGTGAGGCCAGGTGACACATCATTAAATGCTCTCAGCTGAAAGCCATTCAGGTTCTGAAGAAAACTGTAAAGCTTCAAATATAGGCATCAGATACTCAAGGAAGATTGGGCGACATAAGCTTTCTAGCCAGGCCAAGGAAAATCCTTGGCAGCAGTAACATAGAATGTTTAGAGAAATAAGCATTACATTTTGTTGTCACCACCATAAAAACATTCAAAACGTTCTAGATTATCAACCTTAAAATATGTTTGATAACATTTTTTTCAAATACAGTCCAAGCATTGTTGAAAACAATACTGATAGACTAAGGCCCTGTTTGGTTTAGCTTCAGCTGGGGCTTTTCCCTAAGCACAGCTGAAGCTAAACCAAAGGACCAGCTTTGAGTGGGCTTTTGGCAACGGCCGCTGCAGCTTTTGCATGCAAAAAACATCGCTGGAAAAAGTCACCGGAACCCAGCTTCCCGCAATCTTCACTTAACGTCCACGGAATTACCCTTGGATTTGAAAACAATTACAGCGAGAATGCCCTTTCGTCGTCCTCACCCTCCCCGATCCCCCTTCGTCGTCCTCACCCTCCCCAATCCTCGCCCCTCCCTATACCACGCCTCCTCCACGCCCCTCGCCCGGCGCTCGCGCCCGTCCCCTACTACCCTCTCCGCCTTCCCCACCGCCAAGCCCCGCTTCTCCTCCCATGGCCTCACCGCCGCCCCCGCAAACCCTAGGAGCGCTCCCCGCGTCGCCCTCCTCCGCTCGTCCATGGCCGCCCTCCCCGACGCCTTCCTCGCCTTCCACAGATCCGTGCCCCCGCCGGCGGACCAGATCCCTGCCACGGTCGGGCCTTCCACCGCCGAGCACAGAGGCATCCAGCATCGGATCCGCGCCCCCGCCGGCCGACCGGATCCGCACCACCGTCGGGCCTTCCGCCGCCGACCGGATCCCTGCCACCGTCGGGCCCTCCACCGCGGTGCAGGGCTCCCTCCACCGCTGGGCCCTCCGCCGGAGCACGAGCGGCCTCCAGCACGCTCCACCACCGCGCCCCTCCAGCACCCTCCACCGCGGTGTCGCTCCAGCGGCCTCCACCGCCCCTCCAGCACCTGTGGAGCACCCCTCCAGCGGCCCTCGAGCGGCCTCCACCTTCCAATGCCCCTCCAGCGCCACAGACTTCTCAATTTTTGTGGATTGCCTTTGGTAACCATGTCTTTAGTTCATTCATGCACATTGTTATTGGTAAAAGTATAGACTTTGATTATTAGTTTTGCATTCAAATTTTGAATGATAAGGTTGTCATGTGTGTTATATGATCTGTGGAGTAGTCTGTTTCTTCTGGATGCGTTGATTCTTGAACACATTCATTTCTTCATTACCTGTATATCTACTAGCTACATGAGTAGAACATTTGCCACATGATATGTTCAGTAGGAATGATAAGCATATTTTTTTGGTGGAAACACAATTGGCTAGCTTGTCCACATGATTTGTTTGGGCTGCTGGTCATGGACAGCAAGACGCAGTCAAACTTCTGCTAGAACACAATGTTAAGGTAGTATGTGGTCTAGAAATTCTCTCCATCAGTTTGTTAATCTGAGTTCTCAGTTGTTCAGTGCAATACCTGTTACTCTTTGCCATGTCAAACACCTGTTACTCTTTGCCATGTCAAACGAAGTAGACAAATGTAGTCACTAACATAGTAAACATGACTGAATAAAGATTAATGTAGGTGGCATTGCTCACATAAAGCAGAAGGGTAGAAATTAAGCATGCAAGTATCTAAAGGATAAAGCACATTGAGAGAAAATAGCAATAAATGTTTCATGGACATGCCAACTAGTTTGTTCCTGAACAATACGCGGTAAACAAGTAAGTATATTTTCTATTGCGCACACCTGAAAATATATTTAGATGAAGGGAACATTAAAGTTGTGGAGTTTATGAACCAACCCACTCCTCCAAGAGCTTAAGACGTTAGGGAAATGAGAAATTCTAGTCACAATTCAATGGAAGATCAAAGTATCTCGAAGAATGTACATCAAATTACAGATGATGCATAACACACTCCTACTTCCTAAATTGATGCTTTCAATGGAAAACTCCCTTTCCTGTTCATTATACAACATTTCAAATGAAAATAAGGACATCTGCAAGTGCCACCATACCTGTAATGGACTGAGATCAAATAGCATTGTCTGCCCATTTTGTGAACTTAGAGGAGCACAAGAGCAACCAAAGAACCTTGCTAGCAATGATCCAAACTCAGAAATAACATTTACTGCAAAGAGAAGCATTCAGAACATTAAAATCCCACAAGGAAGTTACAACAATAGCAAGCACAACATGTTACTCAGACAGGAATATCAATGCTAATGACGCACAAATGATCTGGGCTTAATAAAATTCCTTAACAGGAGAATCTTCTGTATAGAATACCTACTGCACTATCTTATCAGAAACTATGCAGTCCATGTTGTCAAGTGAAGAGCATGAGATAAGCATATATTTTCAAGAACAGAATTATCATTAGCACTCAGGTGATAATTCATATGCACTTAACAAAAATGATTGTTCTTCTCAAGTAATTAGAAGTGCATTCCTTCATATCCCTTGGAAGACACTTAACAGCCAGCCTTTTCTGGATCAACACTAGTGGTAATTACCTATCTTTCTTGCAGATTGAGAAATAAAAGATGATACAATATGCGCCCAATGAAGGCACTCCCTCCCTTTCTCATCCCAGAAATTCGGTTGTGTCGTAGGCTCATATCCCTTCAAGAAACGCAAAATAAAGGACATTAGAAAAACTAAAGTGTGATCAGTAACCTCAATTCAAGATTTTCAGGGGATGTTACTGACCTCGGATTTGTTTTCTGGAGTACTGACTTTTACTCCTTGATTTGTAACTATGAGCAACAAACACCTGTTACTCTTTGATTTATAACTATGGTGACACTCATAGCTAACTAAAATTATACAGAGTTTACTTCTTGGCAATAATTGTACATATTTTTATACTTGCCTGATATTGCAGTATTTTGAATTTGGAACTCTTCATTTGTTTTCAGTGCTATCTGAGTTGATTTCCGTTCATATATGCAGCATTCCATTGGGCAAGTATATCTGGAAAAGGATGTGTATGCGAGTGAAGAGTCGGAAATAGCACGATGATGCTTTGAACCAAGCATTTTCTTTGTATTTGAATCAAGCAAGAGAGAGAAGAGAGAGAGAGAGAGAGAGACTAAGAGAAAATAAATAATATAATTTGAATTTTACTTATGTTAAAAATAGTCGTTTCGTAGTAATTAGGGTTGAAAACATATCGAATATGTTCTGTCAGTATAACACTAATTTAAGGGTAAAAATACACTCAAATCAGTTCAAATACATACTCTCAGCGTAAAAATACACTCAAATCAGCTCAAATACGTACTCTCAGTGTAAAAATACACTCAAATCAGCTCGTATATGTATTCTCAACGTAAAAATACACTCAAATCAGCTCAAATACATACTCTCAGCGTAAAAATACACTCAAATCAGCTCAAATACGTACTCTCAGTGTAAAAATACACTCAAATCAGCTCATATACGTATTCTCAACGTAAAAATACACTCAAATCAGCTCATATACATACTCTCAACACTCTAGGGGTATTTTAGACATTTCCTCATACAACAGCCAACAGCCACAGCCCAACCAAACACACACAACCACAGACTCACATGCCAACAGCCACAGCCGCGTTTCCAAACAGCCAGCCAACAGCCGCTTTTCCAACAGCCACAGCCCAACCAAACAGGGCCTAAGGAGGTGTTTGATTGGGCTTTTCAGCAGCTTTTCACTTGAAAAAGCTGCAGCCCAACCAAATGGCCAGCTTTTTAGCTGCTTTTGCCAACGGTAGCTGTGGGCTTTGCAGTGCAATTTTAGCTGTTTGGAATAGCTGCCTTCTGCCAGCTTTTTGCAATATGCTGAAGCTTTAGTGCTCATTTTCCAAAATGCTGTAGATGGTTTGGATCAACCAAAAGTCATATGTTCACTTTGAAACAGCCACAACAGCTTTTCTAGACAGCCAGCCGGCAGCAGCTTTGTCAACAGCCACAGCCCAACCAAACAGGCTTTAAGCACCATAGACAGGAAAAAGTAGGTGTCATATTTCATGGCAAGCAAAACTAGAAGGACACCATAGATCATACTCATAACAGACAAGATAACAACATTGAATTTGCCCAAGTTGCAGACTATACTAAACTTTTATGATGTAGATAAAACAAAGACAGATATCTAGCCAAACAGCATATGAACACAAGCAGCAAATTACCGAAGAACTGTCAATATGCAGCAACGAGTCAATGACTATATTACGGCAATTAATAGTGTTTGACATCTCGGTTGAACGGATACGGCCCAAATCAGCTGTATCACATATCCTTATGTATCCGATATGGGGATACACCGGGATAAGCGTATCCCCAAGTATCTAATTTTTTGATTTTTAAAATAAAATAAATCAGGATACGTCAGGTATACTTATGGGGATACAGCAGCCCAATAAATATTTGGTCCATAGCCCATTAACAGTCCAGTTTGATGGAGAAGCAAAAACCTAGAGCAAGAGGAGGCAGGATCGATCTTCTCAGCCCCACGCACGCCTCCTCCAGGCTGCTCTGCTCGACGCCCAGGGGAGAGGAGGCCACCAGTGCCCAAATCTTCACGCCGCCACCAGCGACGACGACCCCAACCGCCGGCCGCCTCTCTCCTCCGCCTACCCCAAACGCTTTGTAGTGATAAACTGTTAGAAGCTATCATGCCAGATCTAACAATGAATGTGTATTCTACTTGTAAGAATAATGATACATATTTGATAAAAAGAGCAATATTATACTTGGCTAAAAGTGGATTGTTCTGCAATCCCATCAAAGTATAGCCTTAGTTTTAAATATCCCGTCCAATTGTTCAAAAAAGAAATCTGACAGGAAGTGATATTTTGAGGCCTATTTTCATCGCTTTAGGTCTGTATCTCCCGACCTTCAAGACGGAAAAGACCGGATTGGAGCTTAAAATTTCAAACAAGATGGTGCGTATTTCACTTAAAATAAGCTGCCGTGATTAATTTATTGGTGTCTAGATGATTCATTAGTTAAAAGCACCGCACTAGGGTATGAACTGTAATTAGAAGGACAACGTGTGTACATGAGGTCATTTTTGAACAGGCTGACAATCCACCTTTGTAGTTGTTTGGATATGGTACACTGCAGATTCAACAAATCCTCCATACAGCCATATACCAACTCCGCATTATTGCAACTGCACCAGATTTACATTCACATTCAGATATACTCCCTCTGTTCAACAATATAAGACGTGCACGCTTTCCAAAATTTATAATTAGACCTATAATATTTTGATTATGTGACACAAAAGTGATATCATTGAATTCGTTTTCGAAAATACTCTCCAATGATATCATTTTTGTGTCACATAACCAAAATATTATAAGTCAAATTGTTAATCTTGGGATGCATATGCGCCTTACATTGTTGGATGGAGGGAGTACTTGATATCGTAATAATCATTATAGCGACTGCACTGGGTTCAGTTTAAACAGGCCCTAAATCCCAAAATTCAATGAATCATGAATACCAAACGTAGATTCTCTATTTTTTTTTAACTACGACTGCCCTAGCTTGTGCATCATGATTTCAAAATTATATGATTTTCTACCCAAAATAGTATACTGGTAATAAAATGACCAACTCAAAGTAAACAGGTCTACAATTACTAAACAAGTAAGTTGTTTTGAGTAAAAATAAAATGCACCTTATTTAAGAGCTTAACAGCTGGACCCTATTGGATTGGAGGAGACTGGTTGGCGGCGGCTGACCGGCGGCTATTCCTTGCATTTGTCATCGACCGGTCGCACCACTACCTTCAGAAGCTCATTAGGAGGTCGAGAAACTTCAAATGGAGAATCGATCCTTCCGTGAAAAGGAGGAGTAGTCCTCCAGTGAGATCAAGAAGCTTCAGCAGGACATTGCTAATCTGAACGATGGCATGAAGAAGCTGAAATTTGAATCCGTCCATCACGAGAAGAAAGCATTAGAAGCGGAGGCCCAAATCAACGCCCTGCAAAAGCAGTCGGAGGAGCTGCTGCTGGAGTACGACCGGCTCCTCGAAGATAACCAGATTTTGCAAGCCCAGCTTCACTACAAAGGCTGAATCAGTTAACCACTTAACCTGGGGTGGGGTGCTCACCAAGACTCGATGTGATTCTTGGCGTCTCTAGCTTGCGGTGATATGGGTGGACGTAGCGTGCATTTTGCAGTTCTTGTGTCTGGCAGTTCGTTTTGAGGCACTGAAAGATGGTAAAATGGATATCGGAGAAGAATCAGGTTTCAGAATGTGCTTCAAAATACTGATAGCCATTAGTCCTTGTTTGGAACGCTGGAATTTCTCTTGAGTCCTGCAGAATCGATCTATTTTCTATAAAACCATCCGTGTTCCAAAGGAGGCCTTAAAAATTCAGCATGTCTTCACGCAGGCTTTGAGTTGAGCAGAAACCCATTTGAACTGGCGAAAGAATTTTGCCGTGTTTCATGTGTCAGGATATTGGGCTTAAAGTACTTCGGCCGAGTTACTCTCTTTTTAAATATATATACTTTTGCAAATGTAATCGGGTCTATTTTGGAGGCTGACATGAATTGATGCTATAAACATACGAACCATGGGATTCAAGACTGAAATTCTATAGTAGTTTGCATAATCGTATTGCACTGGTAAATAAGAGAAGAAAACTACACAATTAGAGGCTAAACCCTGACTTTTACACCCATGCCAGTCTGAACACTGGAAAGAATCAGGACAAGATCATGGATGAATAGCACAGCGCAATGCCTGGCTCGAGCAGCATAGTAGCCTAACTCTGCCCAAAACTAATTATACTCAATTGGTAATGCAAACTTCAACTTCAATCAGACGGTCTGGTTATTATTCCAAGAATTTATACTTCAATCCAAATAAAAAGAGAATATCCTTCGCAACGCATTTACAGGACTTTCTGCTCCACAAAAAATGAGAACTTGCAGAATGGCAGCATAATTACAAAATAGTGGCAAGATCCTTCCTCGACGACGCTGCAACATGGGTTTTTCAAACACTGCTACGAGTGAGTCATATAAATTGCTTTAAGAACTCGGTTGCCACGAGCCGGCCACGTGTATTTACTGACAGCTTCAGCTCGCTGATCTCCTTGTCGATGTCCTACAGTACAAAGAAACAGATGCAATGTCAGTACACAACTTCATCTTTTTTCCCTAAAAGAATGGAAGTTTAATCATGAATATTCAAAACTCAAACCTACTTGCTGTTTCAAAATGTACAATTCAGCTGCTTAATCATGAACTATGACTTAAAAGAGACCAAAAAGTGGTTGACAATTCAGTGAAATAAATGTAGCCAACTATTTCTCTTATTCTTGATCAAGTAAGGGCATGCATTTCTTTTTACAGATTGTGATAAGTAATCCATGTTCAGTCTTGTCCTACTTCCTTTATTTGTGAAACAGTTTCTAGCATAGTATCGGAATAAGAGAAAATGCATTGGTCAGCAAATTTTCAGTGCGCTTTGAAAACAGCAACATGGTGGGTGAGTCTTCTGCATTTTGTTCTTGTTGGCGTGCAGTATGGGCAATCCAAGACTGACAACTCTTGGGGGTGTTTGGTTGGGCTTTTCAGTAGCTTTTCACTGGAAAAAACTGCAGCCCAACCAAACGGCCAGCTTTTCAGCAGCTTTTGCCAACGGTAGCTATGAGCTTTGCAGTGCAAATTCAGCTGATTGGAAAAGCTGCATTCTACCAGCTTTTTACAATGTGCTGAAACTTCAGTGCTCATTTTCCAAAATATTGTAGATTGTTTGGATTAACCAAAAGCCATATATTCACTTTCTCACAGTCGCAGCAGCTTTTCCAGACAGCCAGCCAACAGCAGCTTTGTCAACAGCCACAGCCCAACCAAACAGACCCTTAGGCTGGGCAGGTAGCCGCTTTATGACATCAGTTCAGTACTGTATGTTATCTGTATCAGGAATTCCTTTGTGATTATAGAACAAACTGCTGAATGTTTATTTACACAGAGGCACACAAGACAACATTAGGAAAGCCACAAATATATCCGAACTTACTCTTGCTCTCACTTGTTCATGTATAAGATTTTTTTTGACTGAAAACTGTAGGGGAGGCCCCCACAATATATATTTTTATTAAAATTAGGGTATAAATATGTACAAGAGAGAGGGAAGGGGGATGTACATCAGGTAATTACATAAGAGGCAGGAGATTTAAACGATAGAAACGAGCCAGTTGCTAAGAGGAGCCCTAAGCTCCTATTTAAACCTATGAGAAAGGAGGCCCATCTCTCGCTTAAAAAGAAATTTCCAGGAATTTAAACTACGATTAATATTGTCAAAGATTCATTTATTAGATGATGAGAACCTTTACTTACCTCCATAAATTGCACAATGAAATCTATGAGCTTATGCTTGTGCATGTCCTCACAATGGTAGTTTGTTATGAGGAAACTAATATCATAACCCTGAAAGAAAAGAAAAACAAGTTAGCCACTTCCAAATGATGGCATGCGATGGTGTCACTTGATATAATGCAGTTCACTCATAGCATTCCAGCAAGTAGCAAAAAAGGATAAACATGGCCAATCAACATTGTGAAAAATCATCAAGATGGAAAACTCAAAAGCTACTACAAGTCTAGGCGAGAACAGAGACTAGTATTTAGTTGTCTTCAATACTGTATGTGTTGTGCCAAATAGCACTACTAAACCAAATTCAAATTGTCATTCAGTTCATGTACTAACACGAAAAGTAGATTACTAGATCTATCAGCACTGCAGAAGGTACTTCATGTACATCAAGTATTGTAATACCTGAACTGGTTTTCTCCTCAACACTTGGAATGCCTCTGCCCTCATTGACAAGAACCTAAGAAACTTCTTTGCAAGAATATTTTCTAGTTCATCTGCCTGCTTAACCTGCCAAGAAAAAAATTACAGTATACCAGATAACAAATGGTTGAGTTACATTGTCCTAACAAGCATTATAACATCCAACGAGCATTTCATTACTACCTTCAAGCTTATACGAATAGAATTGATTGAAGTCTCTACCAAACACTTCTCTGCTTCATTACGGCATATAAGAACCTGTAGAAGGAAAACATAGGATTACGAATCATAATTCTTAAGAAATTAAGACTTTTGTAAATTTTTCCTATCTAAACAGTTATAAAGCCATGGCGCAGGCTATGTCTGCAAGTAAATAGCCAATTGATTGATTTTCGAGCAGTTGCCTCTTGAATAACTTCCGCCAGATTCAGTAGAGTTCAGAAGTGTTAAATAATATGGGGTTATTGGACTTGTCACCACATCCTTCTTCATGGCATCTGCTTTGTGTCACCCATTCCAAAGTTTTGTGGATGTCAATCTCATATAGGAAACATGAAGGATGGACCCCGCAACTTTTGCTATCTCATGTTAGATGATTACAGGCAAGTATCTACAGTACCTTATCCATATTCAATCCAAGATTCCAATATGATATGCATGTATACAAAGCATAAAGTCTAGCATGTTGAGTTCAGCATCATAAGAACAGTACAAACATTTAGAAGAAAATGTAATTATCGCAGCTCAGTAGTATCATATAGACATCTTGCTTTATACCTTGGTTTCGATACCTGATCGGCGTTAGTGCTGACCTATGTTTTTATTAGCAAGCCAAAGACCCGGTCTTAAAAAAAAGTGTTGGAAATTTCATGACATGATGAAAGAACATTCCACGGCTAGTGAAGCTGAATTTTTCTTAAGCACAAAGTTAACTAAAGTACTGAGAACGAAGAGCATGAAATAAAGCTGCCTGTGATTCCCAGCATGGTCCCATGAAGAGTGAGTTTGTTAGAATGACAAAATGATGACACCATCATTATTTGTTGTCAGCTTGTTACATGATGGAGTACCATTTACTTCTACCATAAGTGATCTAAAGATATATCCTACTCGGTAAACCATCCAGAAGAAGAAATATTTAACTCAAAGATGAGAAAGAGTAATGCCATTACAAGACATGAACGCTACTTGTGCATATGAAGATTAGAAAGAGGCATTGGACCCAAGAAAGGTGCACTACTATCTAATAACCACAATGTTATGAAGTTGGAACAATCCTTGGCTCTAAAATCTATATGAGAAAAAGGAGATGCATGGAAACAATCAATTCATATACATGTAGAAGGGAAATATTCTGGCGAGAATTTTTTAGCAATGTCAAAAATTGTTTGAGGTGCTGCTAAAAGAATCAACCTTACCGGATTCAGCAGAAGTTCAGGGCTAGTCCTGTAAATAAGAAATTGAAAAAAGATGATGTAAGCAAAACATGACTTATTCACGTCCTTGAGCTTCAAAGGAAGGTGTAACAACAAAAGGGAAAAAAAAATCCAATGCGACAAAAAACTACTGATATTTATGGGTGTAACAGTTTTTTTTAGCATATATATTATTGAACATTAGCACGTGTGATTACAAGTTTACAACGACATAGACAATATCAAGGAAGCCAAAGATAGTGCCAGCTTTCTTGTCCTTACAATCTGTCTTATGAATAAACTTGGGACAAGTTCAGCTGGGTTCTAGCGTGGTAGGTTTCGTCAAGTAACAACCTCGACATCAGAGCACACAGATGCCCAAAAGAAGAAAAGAAGCAAAAGATTGTTCTCTTTACAGGAGCAAAAGTTTCATCTGTTTTCGACTATCATATTTGGAACCAAGTTTCTCAAATTGAAAAGACCACTGCACTAACTTCTACTGGACCTATTCAAATTATATACAGCAAGAGCCAACAAAAGCACATAAACATTGAATAAACAGCATCTAGTCCGAAGCATGGCTTACGTGAGCTCCACCTCTGGTTTGTTGTGCCTCTCAACTTCTTGGCAAGGGAAATTCTGGAGGTAAAACAAACACACATGCCACCCAAGTTACACTTTTGGGAATTAAACAAGTACTCTTGGGGAAAATTTCAAATCAACAGCTTCAGCAGTGTGTAAGAAAAAGAAATGGTGATTCTGGAAGGGGTCAAATCGAGTACCTGCAGGCACATGGCAGCCTCCAAAGTGTTCCGGATGCAAGTCAGATACAATCGTAGTGTATTAGCCTAAAAAGGAACAAGAACGCATTAGGACCTATGTTGCATGGAATATATGTCATACATAATATATATTTTCTATATGTTATATGCTAAACTGTAATGAGTAATGTAAGTTGGAAACATGGAAAATTATGATCGCCGGCAGTAAGCAGCGTGATAGTGAACAACCTAGTGTCCTCTTCAAAAGGAGACTCGCAGTCTACAATCTACAAACCAACCTCTCCAATCCATAGGCCCCCTTTGTTGGAGCTGGAGCTTGTGCATAAGTTAGCTATAGGGATAAGCTCCAGTTAAGCCACTGTGGAGATAAGCTCTAGATAAGCCAACCTTCTGTTTGTTAGGGCTTAAGCAATAGCAGTTTATGGTATGAGAAGAAAGAACAAATGTCTAAAGTACCCTTGGTCCAGTTGGGGCAAAGCTTTTGACTGGTTAACTTATGCCAACTTTAATCAACAGCTAAACTGAACCCTTGGATGTGAGTCCCTCGATGATTAACATCCAAAACTGAAAGCAATTAGCACATTTCATGACAGTCACCAATAGCTAACCATTTTGTGCCAACAGCTGAACCTTTCGGTGGCAGCGTACGATCCCTTCCACAATGTTCTGACTTCTCACACACCTCATATGTTCCGAGTACTTATAGTGCAAAGAAATTCACAGCAACATTTACAATGACAGAATTGTCTATATCCAATGATCAATTGGTCATGGTTCATATAAGGCACCAGCTAAATAACTGAACTGTTAAAAATTCACATTTTCACAATCAAATGCCACTTATTACAGTAAATATGCACTCAAGATCAGATTTAAGAGATCCTCAGTTGACAAGAAGGCACACGTAGTTAATAAAGCAAGTGCTTGATCAACCAATCGACCAATTACATGAACTATTTCCATATTACCTTCCAATCAAGGCATGGAAAACTAGGTATTTTACAATTGCACTGCATTCATCTTGAACTTTGGCAGCCTTCAAACCAATTATCTTAGAACTTACAAATTGAAGAGCTCCAATAATTCAGAAACTATATGACAAAGATTTATTGGTAATAAAAACAATGTACCATGCAGGTTGGCGATGGCGTGAGCGTGGGGGGAAGAGGTGCTTGCCGGCGGCGGCTGCAGGCCGGTGGAGGCCGTGGTGGCCGGCGACTCTGCTGG
This sequence comes from Stipa capillata, assembly GCA_019208055.1. Lineage (NCBI taxonomy): Eukaryota > Viridiplantae > Streptophyta > Magnoliopsida > Poales > Poaceae > Stipa > Stipa capillata. The sequence continues at coordinate 626,150 of JAGXJF010001616.1, read as the reverse complement.
CCGGGGGAGGAGGCGGTCGTCGGCCTCGTTCCCGTCGATGGCGGCCAAGACCGGGGGAGCTCGGTGGCCAGGGGAGGCCGAGGAGCTCAGTGGCTGGGGAGCTTGGCGCGAGGGAGGCCGGCGGCCAGGCGAGGCGGCGGCGTCCTGGAGGAGGCGAGGTGGCCGGCTTGAGGCGAGGCGGCGGCGTCCAGGGGGGCTGCTGTGCCGGGGGCTGGAGGGGGCGGCGGGCAGCGCGACCGTGGTGGTGGTTGGAGGTGGCGGCGCGACAGGGGGTGGAGGGGGCTGCGTGCTGCAGTGGGAGGGAGGGGGTGGTTAGACTGATGTTTATTATATATATAGGGGGTGGTTAGACTGATGTTTATTATATATATAGTAGCAATTTCACGTAATTTCACGCAATTTCAAAGGCAGGCTGATAGCTGGGGGGTGGAGAAGCTCGGGAAACTGCCTTGGGGAGCCTTTTTCTACATAAAGAAATAAGCAGGGCATAAAACTTAAGCTTGACTTCCAAATTGTCTTTGTTGGAGCTTATGGCGCCTTAGTCTGCAAAAGCAAGAATGAAAATGCTTAATTTTTACTGCTTAACTGAGCCCCACAGCCATTTTCCATACGATGGTGACAAGCTAACCGTATAAACTACATCAATCCACTTAAACACAAAATTAGCAATTAGCAATTCGTATGGCTGCAATGATGAAACGTCTATCTGACGCTATTTCAGTGGATCGGAGTTAAAATCGCTTAGCGATAAGTGAAACCAACAAATCAAACCATATACAGCTCAAATAATAATTACTACCAGTCCAGAGCGTTAATACTGCTCGAGACATTACAGGTCTACATCTGAAGCAACGATCTTAACACCGATAAGCATCTAACCAGGCTTACGAGGGCGTGCTAGATCAAAATCTTCTATCATACAAATGAATGAAAAATAATACGAATTTGGCTTAAACGAATGTCCCGAGAGTTCGAGCTGCACCGTTTCGGATCGGCAGACTGACCTGCTGCGCCATGGCTGATGCTCGAAGGAGGCGACGGCGGCGCGCTAGGAGGCGGCAGCGGCGACGGCGGCGGGGGAGGGGAGAAGGGATGCCCGAAGCAAAAGCCCTACTCGTCGCGCTGGATCATGTATGGAAGTAGAGTGGGCTCCTGTAGGCCTGGGTCTCGCGCTGGTTTTGGCAGTCGGGCCTCAATTCCTCTGACGGGAGCAATCTGTGCAGTCATGCTTCGATGGGCCTGACTGAAAATGGGTAGCCATGGATCAATCTATCTAGGCCGCACCGTCACTCACCCTGAGCAGGGCGCGTACGGAAGCCAGCGGCGGCGATCCTCGACTTCCCGCTTGCTGCCGATCGAGATGGATTCGCCGTGCTCTTTTTTGTATATCAACCCGATTGCACGGCTGAGCATGCAACGCGACCAACCGAGGGTTTCCACGGAATGCCGTACTAGCAAAAGGAAAGGGAGAAGGGTGCCGGAATCAGTCGTCGCTCGGCGCACGCTGCCTGCTCGGAACAGGAGGGAGTCCAATAGAATCCTTACGACATGCAACGATATAGGTGTGTAGAGCTAGCAATGGGTACCTTAAATAAAAAATTATTTTTATACAGTGACGGCTGAGAGAGAAAATACAGTTTTATAGTCTATTTGAGTCTGGTGGAAGGAGACTTCACGTCGTGAAGAAACGTTGAGGATGCTACGTGTAAAATGGTCTTTTATCAGCGTTTTATTTCTCGTGCCACCACCATCTGAGCCGCCTCCAATATAATATAATATTACCTATTCTCTCGGTGAAGTAATAAACACTTTATTCTTTTAACAATGAAACAGTTTTATTATTTTAAACTGATATCAAGGTGATATACAAAATAAGTATCCTCTGACCTCTGCAGAGGACGTGCACACACAGCTACCTTACGGGTGAATTTTTTTTCAAAAGTAGTTAAACAAAGCATTATTATAATAGCTTCTTTATGTGCTTCGAGGGTGAGAGAGAAAGAGAGAGAGCAATAAATATTAGATGTGACTTAAAAAAAGAGATTTGATCACATGTTACAGGCTAAATGGGCCTTCAATACTGACCTAGAAAAACCAATTGCCCTTCTTCTTCCTCAGCTCCAAGGCTCCTCTCTCCTTGTATTTAGCAATGTCGTGGTCACCCAACCACCACCATCTGAGCCGTCTCCACCCTCCACGCCCCATCTTCTTTTCTTTCCTTCATAGTCATCCCTGACCCAACGAAGCCAAATGCATTCAATTGTCTTGCACGCAACCACACAAAGACACCACGATAATCGAATAAGAGGGATAGCGAGAAAAGAGGAAGGTGGATAAAGGCATACGGTTGCACCATGGCCGGCATCGGCATGGCAACATCGCATTCACGTGCACGCGAGGTTGAAGGAGGAGATCGGCATGAGAGCTCACGAGGATTTATTTTCCTCTCGCTGGTGTGGAGCGGATACAGGTGTGGGAGCGAGCGAAAGAAGGGGAGAAGGAAGCCATTGATAGTTGAGACGGGAGAGGTAATTTAGTCCTCTCATTTGGTATTGGGGCCAGTTTAGTCACAGATGGTTATAATAATCGAAAATGACATTTTATCAAGACGACAAATAATAAGGAGCATCCATTGTATGAGATCAAATAAGTGCATGTGATCAAAGTACGACCCGAGGTGGCTTTAAAATAACCATCCATTGTATGAGATGATTTTTTGTGTCGTCTCAGGATGCTAGCTTCCCTGAATAGCAATTGCAGATGCAGTGCAAACAAAGACCACACGCACACTGTACAAAACAGATTTATCTGTCCCAAGCCATCGAAAGCAACGTCATGTTGCGTGTATGGTTCTGGGCTATGGCACTACAAAACCGAGCAGGTCCCAGTCTCACGACCACAAAAAGCCCCATAATGACAGCTTAGAGCATCTCTAGCCCTTCCCCAAAAAACATTTAATCCCCTAAAAAAAATTTGTTTAGGGAATTAATACCCACCTAGCCCTTCCCCTATACCTTTAATCCCTCAAAAATATAGCTTTTCATCTCTCAAAACTTACCTCTCTAGACTAAATTTGCTCTGAAAAGAGCAACTCTCCCCAAATTTGACTCTCCCCCACTCGTGTCTCTCGGCCCCGACCCGACTCGCACCGCCGCCGCTCCCGTCGCCGCCGGCAACCCCCCGGTGCTCCCATCGGTCCGTCCCGGGCTCCCGCAGCCCCGCCTCCCTCCCCCCACCGTCTCCTCCCTCGCCAGCGCCGGAATCCGCCGAAAAACGCGACTTTCGTCGTCACCGCTGCTAGCTCGAGAACCTCGTCACCGAGCCCCGATTTCACCGGGAACGGAACCGCCGGAGCACCGTGATGCCGTAGGCTACCCGCGCACAAGCCCACGCCGGCCACCGACGCGGGAATCGGCCGAGTTCACCGCTGTCGTCGCCGAGCTCGCCGCCGCTTCCTCCGGCTTGCGTTCGTCGCTGGTGACCCCGGGAATTGGTGCTGCGGGCTGCTAGGAGCCTCGCCTACCTCCTCCACGTGTGCCCGGTCGTCGCCGGAGCTCCATCGCCGGCCGCCGTGGCTCGGACCTCCTCTGCATGCAAGGTGTTCGGTCAATTGCCGGAACAGTAATTTTTTTCTTTTTCTCTTTTTTTTTATTTACAGTCTCAAATTGATCATGGAATTGTGTGTATTTGAAATCTCAAGTTTCGAATTAATATGTTGTGAAAATATATGTTCAAATGGAGTTTGTATGCAAACGTTTGGAAAAAACAGTAAAAGAAAATTTTTAAAGGATTAAGTTTTAGGGAAAAGGCTAGGTGCGCCAAAAATTTAGTGCCTTATATATTAGGGATTAAAGGATAGAGGAAAGTTTAGGGGATTAAAAGATAGGAAAGGGCTAGAGATGCTCTTAGCACCGTGCTAATCGCCTATTCTTTGCCTCCCATTTGGGCCACCTCCTCGCCTGTGCGCTCCCGCGTCGCCGCTTCCTCTCCTTCGTTCCGAGACCGTTAATCCGAGGCACCGCCATGGCCGCATCGAGCCGCGCGTCGCTCCTCCGATCCTCCATCGGGCGGCTCGGATCCTTCCGCTTCTTCTCCGCCGCCGCCGCCGATGGTGCCGCGCCGGACCGCGACGCGAGGGCTGCCGAGGCCGCTGCGGCGGCAGCCGCGGTGGCTGTGGGGTCAGGGTTGGGGATCTGGCTGCTGCCCCCGACGTCGCAGCCGCTCGCGGACTCCGTCCAGGTGGCAGAGGCGGCGTTCGGGGATGTGGGCGCCGTGGAGGAGCGCGAGGAGAAGCGCAGGTTCCTGTTCGGAGGTGAGCGCACCCTTGCTTTGATCCGTTCGTGGTGCTATATACATGCACGTTATTCTGCAAATGCTTTGTAATGTGATGAATTTGTGTGCTTCCTTGTCTAGTTTCTGTCTGGAATTTTTTTTCGGGTAGTTTCTATTTGGAATTTTTTGAGGGGGAGGGAAGGGAACAATTTTTGTTTGGATCAGCGACTCCACCAATAGCGCTCTTCGATCATATGCCGGGCGAACATTTCTAGCCATTTGTTGTACTGATGCTCATATGAGGGATTCCTGGAAACGGAGCAATTGCTCACGGTCCTTTTCTCGTCTTGCTATCTAGACTCGTATCGCAGAAGGGTATTCTTCAACTACGAGAAGCGGATTCGGACGCGCAGCCCTCCTGAGAAGGTAAGAGTGGCATGCTGCATTGATTATAACTTCGGGCTATGTGATTTGATCATCTGTTGGCAATATAATTGTGGACTTGTGGTGTTCTTCCTGCTAGATCTTTGAGTACTTTGCATCATTCCGGAACCCCGAGGGCGAAGTGTACATGTTACCTGCCGACTTGATGAGGGCGGTCGTTCCCGTTTTCCCTCCATCCGAATCTAATGTTGTGAGGGAGGGGAGACTCAGGGGGGAGCGCAACCCTGGCGAGCTACATTGTGCCCCTTCTGATTTTTTCATGCTATTCGACACAAACGGCGATGGGCTCATCTCCTTTGCTGAGTAAGTGTGTTTGCGGCTTCAGCCGAAACGCCTAACATTTTGCAATTTGCCGTGGTATCTACGTTCTGATATCAAATAGAAGGTTCGTTGCAGTTTGTCTTATAATTATCATGTAATATAATGTGACGTTTAAGAAAGATGCCATACATATATTATATAGGTGCTGTTTTAACATTCTCTCAACTAATTATCATGCATGCTTAGACATGATACATCTAGGTAAAATAGGTGTCACTATGGTCTTAGCATTTGCATGCCTCTCTTTATCCCTCGTGTGGTTTCATACTTTCTTTAACTAAGTAGAAGCTACTCAATGCATTTCTTGAACTGCTTATGTTGCCTTGCAACAGGTACATCTTTTTTGTGACGTTGCTTAGCATTCCTGAGTCGAGTTTCAATGTAGCTTTCAAGATGTTTGACCTTGACCACAATGGGTAAGCTATCTTCCAGCTACTGGACCTGATTTTAGTCATATTGCTATGCTTTTGAGATTGTTATGCTTCTGTTCTCTACATATTTTTTAATTAGTAAATGCCTTAACCATTTTTGTTATCACAAACATCCTTCACTTACAAACTTTTGCTTGAAATACATTTTATTAGTTTATACCGCTATTTGTGTACTGATGTCAGATTAACTATGATGGTGGTCCGTATAGTCTTTGATAGGTAATGATACGTGAGACAACTTCCAATATGCTCCATGGGCAGACAGCTGCCTCCATGCTTTTAACAGGGATTCGAAACAAGCACTTGATTTCCATAAACCTTTAAAGCCACTGTAATGCTAGAAAAACATAGCATATGAGAACTAAAAAATACTGCATCAAAATGCTAACCATGAATTACATATGCAGGGCGAACCTATTATCCATCTTTTAGTAAGAAATCTAGCTCATTTAATTATAAGATAATTTATTATGGTTCTTGTTTAATTTCCTTTTTCTCCACAACATAGACCACACCGTTAGCCCAAGAGTCTTGCGAATAAATTAATGGCATTTGATAACTGTTATTTGCATGCTTGAGAGTCCACTGAGAAAAAAATCTGATAGGTAAAAGAAAGATTTTGAAGTTCCTAGTTGTTTGCCTTATGAATATTTTTTTCCATTTTAAACATCATTATTTCCTGAAGTCGTTAAAGGTATGTTTTCCCCTTTTTGAATGGGCATTACACAAGGATGCATTTAAATATTTAGTGTTTGTGCTTTGTTGTTGTTTACATGTGACAATTCGCGTGCAGTTAAATTTGTCGTGCAGAAAAAGACCTGCTTTTGTGAGCATGTTCAGTCATCTCACTTGTTAGTTGATGGTAAAGAAGGGTATGAACAAAATCTGGCAAGATTTTTCTCTGTTATTTCTTTATTCTCATCTGCTATTTATTATTCTCAGGGAAATAGATAAAGAAGAGTTTAAGACAGTAATGACATTGATGCGGTCCTATAATAGGCAAGGAGTTGCCCACAGGGATGGGCTACGTTTTGGACTTAAGGTTGGTCAGCCAGTGGAAAACGGTGGGCTGGTTGAGTACTTCTTTGGCAAGGATGGGAATGAACATCTACACTATGACAAGTTCTCTAGTTTTTTGAAGCAATTGCATGATGAGGTGATTTTATTTATTTTCATCCTTTGTTTTGTTAACATAACTGTGAGTCTGAATAGCATCTTGTTATTTATGCAACATTCTAGATAAGCCTGCGTAGTAGATCAAGTGACCCATTCTGTGCGCATGTATATTGTGCAGCAGAGGCACCCAAACATCAATTGTATTATGAGCAGTGTACAAGCCACAAAAACAGTTTCTAGGCTATATTGTTATCTCTGGGAAGAATATTGATAAATATAACTAGGTTATATTTATAAATTTTCTGATTAAAGGTTAATCTGATATACAAAGCTATCCAAAAAATTGTTTGTATCAGGGAAGAAAAGCAAATTCCAAAAAACAGAGAAAAACAATAAAGTGACACCAATGCATTCCAAATCCTTAATACAAACACAAATTTCTGCTATTTAGTTCTCTTACTTTTTATATCTTGTGATGTGTTATCTCAGAAGAATATAACTCTCTCAAGGTCAAAGCTCAATAGCTGTACTATCATTGATTACATTGTGTACTAGTGTAACTAGTGACGCAACATTGGAATTTTTTCTGGTCAAAAGCCTAAATTAATGGATATGCATAGCTTCTTTCTGCCTTTTTTAATTGTCTCTGTTCTGAGCTGTTGTCACGGCATATATCATCATTTTTATTTAATCATCTGTAGATTATTCGCTTGGAGTTTAGTCACTATGATATAAAATCATCTAAGACAATATCTGCGAAGGACTTTGCATTATCCATGGTTGCTTCTGCTGACATGAATCACATAAACAAGCTACTTGACAGAGTTGATGATTTTGATGAATCTCCTGATGTCAAGGATTTGCGCATTACCTTTGAGGTTTGGCAGTTTGCTATCCAGATATTCCCGTATTGTTCTGGGGCCATGTTTTTTAAGATCATTATTATCTGGAAATTTAGGAGTTCAAGGCTTTTGCTGATCTGCGGCGAAGATTGGAACCATTTGCAATGGCTATCTTCAGTTATGGCAAAGTAAATGGTTTGTTGACAAAGCAGGATCTGAAACGTGCGGCAACTCATGTATGGTCTTCCATGATTGTGCTTTTATCCTTTAGATATCAGATGTAGTCTGAAATGCATAACATCAATGAAGTCTCTCTCTTAAGCTTTCTTAGGAGAATCACTGGCTTATTTCATTATGTAGCACTGTGTGCTAGCTGGACAGTTAGCTGATAGCTGACATGCTCTTGTTGCCCACTTGGTTTCCTAATGTTGCTTTATAGGTTTGTGGGGTGGACTTGACTGATAAAGTGGTGGACGTCATTTTCCATGTGTTTGATGCAAACCGTGATGGGAACCTAAGCTTAGAGGAGTTCCTGAGGGCGTTACAAAGACGACAAAGCAATATTCGCCAGCCAACTACTCCAGGTTTAATGGGGGTATTATCCTGCTGGCTGAACTGTACAAAGTGTTCTCTTCAACAGATGCTGCTCCAGTAGTCTTTTGATAACCACGAGATAATCTTCTGTTGCCCTTGGTTACTCTCTATTTGATGTACGTATGTCCAACTCACTCATCCTATCTCAATATAACGTTAGTTGCTTCTGTTGCATAATATTCTACCTTACATACAAAGTTCATGGCTCCTACGTCCTATCTCAATGCAGCACCTGGTTCGATGTTTTTGGTCATGTGCAGGAGCTGGAGAACGAAAACAGTAACCACTAGAGGTCAGGGTTCCGCGGACACGATTTCGTTGTAAATATTGTCCTGCTGATCAAAGTTGCCCAAGTATGTAGCTTAATGATACCTTTTGTTCTAGCCCAAGGGCTCAGTTGACAGATCTCTCGTTTGCTGATGTAATCATGAACCTGTGACTTTGAACCTCGTTAACTGCCTGCAATATTTTACTTATATCCTCATGTTTGTGTTCCGTGACATCTTTCCATGGCATATCTGAGATTGGTTGCTGATACTTGTTGGCAAGTTACTTAGGATATGTACAAAGGGATGACATCAGCTGTCTGTAACAAATACGACGTAGAAATTTTTGTGAGGTGAAGAAGGAAGAGAGAGAATGTGGCTATCTATAACTCTACAGACAATCTATATGATTTTTAATATATGACTTATAAACAGTGTCATTGCTATTGTACGTAAGCTGTCTATATCTCACACTCATTAGTGGAACTTTATGCGAACAAATTTATAGACATTCACCATTGTACATGTTGTGTTTAGATCTATCTATAGATGACATGGAGGGTACTACAGACATCCACCTGTTCGTACCATTGTACATGTCCTATGCTGGTAGTAATTGTGTTGAATAAATGAAGGAGAAAAAATTGTGATGAATAAATGAAGGAGAAAATTGAGGTTGCTCCTAAATTTTATGCTTGGGTCACTACTTTAAAACCCTCTACTTAGGGTTCTTCCTCTGGCACATTTGGAAAGCAAGGAATGGCCACAGGTTCAAGATTAAAGACACACCGGTTAACTCTGTCATCTGCCTCTCCAAAGCTACTCTCCACAGCACAACTAACGTGACCTCCGAAGACACCCTCCAACCTCAGATTAATGCTGAACAAAACATGCCTACTTACATCACTACCACTCTTCCTCAAGCTAACCTCCATTTCGCTGATGCTTCTTGTAAAGCCAATGAAACCACGGGCCTGGGCATACACTTGTGCGTCAACTCTACCTTTCAGCATACAAAGGTCAATGTACAGGCCACCATCTCTGAATGCCTTTCCCCTGCGCATGTTGAATCAATTAGCCTCCTTTTAGTAGTGCACATTATAATTTTCGTGCAGGTACAACAATGTCACTTCTTTGTGGACAATCAGAAACTCTACAACGCTTTACATGATGAACAACAACATGCAACAATAGACTGGAGGCTTCGCCCGTCAATTGCTCATTGTAGGGAGATGTTAAACAACATGGGTCACTTATATTCACAGGAATGGAAATAAAAAGGCGGATGCCTAGAGCAGCCCCTCTTAGAGAGAATTCAACCCCACATATAACATGTTCGAATGTTTCTCATAACCTACTTTGTTATATTCCACAGAGGCTGTCAGTTATGCCTCCACCTTCATGTGAAAAATCTGAAAAATCTTTAACTTGCAATGTTACGATGAATAAAACTGCCCCTCCGGGGCTTCTTGCCTTCAAAACAAATAATATAAAGGTACATATAACATAGTGTCTGTACTACCATCCACATCATATACAAACTCAAATAAAGATGACCCATACAATGGTCTGTAAGTAACTAGTCTATAAGAGTTATATATGGTTTCATAATTTATGGGTGATGGATACAGACAACATGTATACAACAGTAAAACTAATGTCTATAAGCTATCTATAAGAGTTTACTATATTGTTTGTAAATTAACTTACAACGTCTCCCTCTCTCTCTGTTTTCCTTTTCTCTTTTCTACGTCAGAAAAAAACTTAGGTGGCACCTCTTACAGATAGCTGACATCACTCCATTGTATATGCCCTTAACTCCTTGAGGTGGTTTCAGGGGGTTGAATTATCCTCGACACCTTAAGGCGGTTTTAGGGGGTTAAATGGTCCTGTTTTGAAAGTTCATGATTTTATTTTATAGTTGAAGGTGTTAGGTGGAGTTTCAATCAACTTTGTTAAATGGACTTTTAAATTCTTGTTGGTGGCACAACTACCTCGAAAACACCTCGAGGTTAAATGGTTTGGCTTTGAAAAGTTTCTACAATTAAATTATTCCACCATGTTTACCCTGAGGCATCTATAAAGGCATGGCGTTCACTGACTTCTCCTGCCACGCTGACATGGAGTTTGGAAGAGGAGGAAAGAGAGAATAAAATTGACTCTTAGTGAAAAGGAGGGTGAGTAGTTTGGCACCATGTCTTGACAAGCACGAGGAATCATCTCCTTGCCCCGCAATAGATCTCATGCTGCCTTGGTGGTCAGCTCTTCACGGCAGTTGGCCTGCCAAGTTGAGGCCAAATAGCAATAGCCTCGTCCTGCTAGTCCTGTGCTCGATTTGGTTAGAACGTAATACGATAATCTTCAGGGGTGAGACGTCCTCGCTCCTAGGTTTCATGGACAAGTTAATGGCTATGGCCGACGAGTGGAACTCGGCGGGTATCTTGGGTAACTAGACGTGCGTTTAGGCAAGATGTGTGGAATGTGTATTGATTTTTGTTTACCTATGTAATATTCTGTTGTACTTTCGAACATTTTGCCCTCTCCTCTAATAACAAAAATGCGTACTGTTTGCGCGTTCCTGAAAAACATTGCAGAGCATCGATACATGGTAATGAGAAATGCACGCGTGTTAATTGATCACAGTACCGTCTTGTTGATGTGTTGAGTACTCGCCGTTGCCGGCAGCAACGACGCTTTCTGGGGTTCGTGGGGGACGTGCCGTAGAAAATGCTCGCGGCGGCGGCCATCTGGGCTTCCGGTTCTGCCACCGTCACCGGAGAGAGGGGAAGGCAGCACGACGGCCGTGGCGATGAGGCCGAAGGCAACGAGCGGCACCGCGATGGTGGCGGCGCTGCAGCTAATTCTTCTCCATCGGATCGTAGCAACTATAGCAAGAGATCCTTTGGCAGCCGGGCGCTCCCCGGTGCAGGGATATGCCAGTTCACTAACCGTCCACGCTGACTATATGCCGCGTGCCTTTGACTATGTGATGTGTTGTTAGTTCAGCTCGACAGCCGCAAAAGGCTGCCGCTTTTGACTCTGTAGATTTAGCCAGTTCGTTACAGAAGCATGCTGGATGCTGCAAGTCTTTTTCTAGATCGATGCTGCGTTTTGAGAGATATGCTGGCCACTGCTGCGGTGCCTCCTGCATGCCTCGTGTCACCGTGGAGGAGCTACCATCTTGAAATCATATGATGTGTAACGACAGAATCATGTTCTGTGTGCTTTTTCATGTATAGCAAATTAGCAATTCTGGCTTTGTTTGACTAGCCTGCAAGTTGACTGTAGGGGGTTTACATTTGGGAGAACAATGATATGACCTTGCGAGAGCTATATCAGCAGTAAGTTGCATTTCTTGGACGCATGGAAATCGTACCAATTTTTTTTCTTACATGTAGTAAATAGTCATGCTTTTGCATCAAATTTTACAAATGTATATGCTATAGCACAATTAACATTTATTTTTTATTATTTATTTATAAATATTTATAACTTTTAGAATAGGGAAAATACATTTTGAATAGAGTAAAATACACTAGCAGTCCCTAAATTTGGTAGGTTCGAACAATTTAGTACAACATTTCTCAAAACGTTAAATTGACCCCTTAAACTTGGTTTGCGGGTGCAAATACGGTCCAATCGAGGCCACGTCACTGTATTCTGCCACCGTGGCATGCTGACGTGGCGTAGGGGTGGAGGGAAGCCGGAAAATGGGCCAAGCCCGGGAAGAGGGAGGGTAGTTGGCCCAATGACTGAATTGATTTTAGATTTATTCAAAAATTGATTTTAAAAGAAAATTGAAAAATGAAACAAATGCAATCCAATAATTATGAGAAAATTCACATAGGCAAAAATATAAGGAATCCACTAAAATGATTCCAGAGATAAACTCTAAAAAATAATATTTGTTAATAAGAGCAACAACTAATATAATGAGCAACATTATCGTCAAAAATAAATAATTAAGTGAGCAACAAATAATTTTTAGTGGATTCCTTATATTTGATTTTCCTATGTGAATTTTCTCACAATTATTGAACTGCATTTGAATTTTATTTTTAAATTAGTTTTTGAATAAATCAAAAACCAATTAGGTCTTGGGCCAAAAGTTTTGGCCCATTTTATCCTCCCTCTTCCTCTCTCGGGTCTGGCCCATTTTTCCACTTCCCTCCACCCCTACGCCACGTCAGCATGTCACGATGGCAGAATACAGCGACGTGGCCTCGATTGGACCGTTTGCACCCGCAACCCAAGTTTAAGGGGGCGATTTAACGTTTTGAGAAATGTTATACTAAACTGCTCGCACCTGCCAAGTTTAAGGACTATCGGTGTACTTTACTCTTTTGAATATCAGGTGGACATCCACCAAGGGACAAAATGCATTTTTGGTAAAGTGGTAATATGGAATGTTTTGCGTTAATGTACGTGCATGTATAGATTTAGTTTTCAGGGGGAAAAGACAGGGACTTTATTCAACAGAGATGTGTAACGGTACAAAGTTCGGTGGATGCAAGTTCCACAGCTGGCGACCACATATGGCCTTAATCACATTCCTGGCTAGCAAGTGTGCTTCTCCATTGGCTTCCCTGACTTCATAATAAAAGCTGACCGCACCAAAACTCTTTGCACAATCATTGATTTCACCTACGCAGCATCTCGGACGTCGTCTAGAGGGGGCAAGAAGACAATCAACGAGGTTATAAGGCTCTGGTATCAACTAAAGACCTCAGATGTCGCCTAGAAGGGAGACAGGTGAATAGACAATTTAAGATCATATATGATCTAGGCCAAACCTAGTGCGAAGGATAACTAAATAAATTTTTAGTTAGTTTAACTTCTAGGTGGTTAAGCCTAATCAATGAGAACACGATGCTTTGATACCAATTGAAGAACTTCAGATATTGCCGCCGAAGGGCAAGGTGAACAGGCAATGTAAAATCTTTTATGGTCTAAGCTAAACCTAATGCAGAATTTAACTAAACAAACTTTTAGTAGTGCAAACCCTAAAACAACTAGGTTCAAATAAATGCACCAATAAGTCTAAATCAAGATATGCAATCCTTGAATGACAAACAAGCAAAGCAATTTTTATACAAGATAATTGCACAAGTTAAATAATAAGATATGGATTGCAAGAAAGTAGAGGAGACAAGGAACACAATGATGTTTGTTCTCAAAGCTCAGATATCTACCGATATCTTATATCTCTATTGAGAAAGTTTGTCCTGACGAATAAGTTAGCGCCAAATTGAGCTCTTCCCTCAAGATCCTTACCTTCAACAAGAACCGTTCACTATCGGTAGCTCCTTCCTCCATTCTGGAGATGGTGGGCTCCACGACCACTCACAAGTTATCAGGCTTCTGCATAATTTTTTTGAAAAGATTACTGAGCTAAATTCCACCAAACTATCTAGGAGGCGGTGGTCTCCAAGACTAAGTTCTCGCACTTTCACTCGAACACAATCGACATGGAGAGCCCAAATCGATGCGACCAATGCAACCGTTAAGTACAACACAATGCATAAACTCTTCTCACGTCTCACTAAGAGTGACATATTTAAATAAGAGAAAATAGTAGGAAAGACTAAAAGAATGATCTTCAATTGCATCGACCCTCTCCTAGAGCCACGAGACAATGCTGAAGTCGCTCTGCGTCCATTCGGAGTCGCCCTGCGCCGGAGTGAAGCCATCGATGTGGTCCGCCAGGCCGAACTTGCCGAAGACGACCCGAAAGAACTGGCTCCACTGGCCGTAGTTGGACTCAACGAAGGTCTAAGGTGATAACGTGCATGCACAACTAACAGAGATAACGTGCATTAGTTTGCTAACACCATCGACAGATCCTGGTGCATATTTGTTTGGAGTGCTCTTGCGTGTGATGCTGACAGGTTAACAGCGCGTGGGAACTTGCTGTGCCCTTACAGTAGAGATTGACACATACGGCACTTGGGTAAAACTATAGGAAAATGTTGATGGAACTTATGCTGTAATACAGGGTTTTGTAGTCCCCAAAAAAGAAGAGAGGAACTTGGTTAGTGTTTTGCTTGCCAGTTGTTTGTGTTAATGGTTGTCATGGCAAAGTGCATTCATCCCTTGTACCGTATATCAGGATGATAATCATAGCTAGCCTATCTTTAGTTGGCCAGGGCCATTACTCTTTTTTTCTTTCTTTCAAGGAACCATGAATTGTATAGTTCCCTCAGATCTTTCGCTAGCTTTGCTAGGAGATGATGTGCCTCGCCTAGTTCTGGCTGATCGTTCACGAATATTTTTTTTTGGAATTATGAAATGCTTTGTTTTGGTTCTTCTTTCATGAAAAGGAAAAGAAATAGCAGTTGTAGTGACTAGAAAAGGCACATTGCCCATCCATGAATGTGTAGTTACAATGAATCAATGAGACTGAGAATGAGATGACTGCGGGCAACATTCAAGGTACTTCCCAGGATATTTGAATCCGTAACGCACCCTGATGTTTACATTGTTGCAATGTTTGAAGCAAGGAGTGAAGCGCTCGTGCTGCGCCCATGCAATCAACTTTGGCTGATCGTTTTATCTAATGTGCATATTGTTGCTGATCAGGAGGATGTGTTTGCAGTGTGATGTCTTCCCATATGTGCCCAAGAACCTTGGTTATTTCTTTTGTACTAAAAGATAAAGTCATTGCACATTCACATCATGTCGGCATCAATAGTCAAGTTAGCTTCCAGTTGAAATGATCTCCTTTTACAGAATTTCAGTAATTTATTCTACATCTACAAGGCGCCGTTGCTAAATATGTTTACATATGCTAAATATTTTTACATATTAAATACTGACATGAAACTCGTAGAAATAGCACACTGCCTCAATATTAAATACCGACTAGACATGTCTTACAAAACAGCACTTAAGCAGAATTAGAACAACATTTTTTTCGAAAGGCGCCACCTGTCCAATGTTCTACGCAAGCATAACTCTAAACTACTAGTGTTAACTGCTATCACATTACCATGATGCAGCAGCGCTCGACTCTTCGTTCCTTTCACCGGGCGTCGAACTACTCTATATGACAGTGGCGGATCTAGGCCCCAGGCTACACGAGCTGTAGCTGTAGCCTGGGGTGTGGGAAAAAAAATCCACTTATTACTGTACTAAAATTTTGGTCCAGCTCGAGATTACTATGTTAAAATTTTGGCCCAGCTCAGGGTGAGAGCAGGCCGAGCGCCACCGGCCCATTCCTCTGATCAAGACCGAGTGCCAGCCTTCGGTTTAGCCCGTGGCGCGGCCAAAGCCTGGCTTCGCCACTGCTATATGACGTGTAGTTGCACTGTCCCTCTTAGCATCAAAGAGGATAAAGTCCACGTTAAAAGGGCAATCATAATCCCAGTTATCATCTCCATTTCCAATATCGTCATCGACATAGTCCACTCCACCGTGGTGTCCTTTGTCAATAGGGTGATCGATCTTCATTTATTGGGCGGCACATGCAATACACCCACCTATATTTTCCAGAGGGAACAATTAGAAAACGAGCTTCACAACGGAACAGAAAGAAAAAACACATACGAACATTTCAGATAGTAGCGAAAAATATAAAACCATGTAACCGATTCACTAAGTTTAGCTAACTAATATATTAATATTAGCTTGCCTGGAGGAACATGCAGAATGACCTACCCATGCAATAAGTACATGACACGATTTATTTTATTTACCACAATGGTTGCATACGAGATTGACAGAATGGAGTCTGGATCTCCAATATTGGAGCCTAACCATTCAAGGCAGGTGAAAGGGAAATTCAGTTTGGGTCTTTCGGAGATCATCGGACAAAGGAATTTCAAACATGGAATTAGCTTAAAAGTACAGAGGTAGACTCAGCTTGAACAATGTAGAGACAGAATGTGAGCATTGGAGAGCAAGGAAGAATACATAAAAGTTGACACATCAAGGTGTACCTAGTCCGAAAAATGATATTTGCAGCAGCAAAACTCTCGTTTCCCCTTTAACTTGTTTGTCAGGATTGTATACTATGATCAAACAGTGTGAAGCCAGGGAATTGACACAATTTTTGTGTCTAGATCCCCGGAAGCAGCCGTAAACTCGTCTGGGGCTCTGGGCATAACAACTTCTTGATACTTTGTTTTGATCCCTAAACTAGCAGGAATCTATTACTACCATCTACCTCGTGCATGACAGGATCAATTCATGACTAGCATAGTACGTAGGACAAGAAGGATCAGGATAGTTCTCTAATGTAAATTATGATATGTCTAAAACTGCAGCACAGTATTGCTGCTAGAAGAGCTAAGTAGCTTGTGGAGTTCGCGCATATATATTTGATTTAAACATTAGATGAGACCACAAGATTATATTTGAAATCCATAACATAAAGCTGTGCAAAGATTGGGATACTGATACATATATCATTCAGAGCATTGTTGTTGTTCATGGCACCCATTTGCCGAGCATATTTGCAGAGTGCGGTCTTGATCATTTGGCATGAGGTTTGCTGGGAGTTTGTGGAGTTTTCAATGTGACCCTTGATTATACCGGCCACCCTGGGCTTCACCTGTGGGGGGAGGGGGACAGAGGTCCTCCGGGAGCAGGGAGGGCACCAGCATGCTGGAGAGGCGGTCGAGGTCAGCGGCGGAGAGCAGTCGGTTGATGCAGAGAAGCATGCCCCCGTCATGCTCCACCTTGGGAAGGACCGAGGAGGTGAAGAGCACCATGGCGTGCGGCACGGAATGGTGGGCTGCCTTGGCGGCTGCGAGGAAGGCGGCTTGTGTGGGCGCCAAGGCGGAGGCGGAGGCAGAGGCAATGGCTCGGGAGAGGTCGGCCCGGAGAGATGGAGGTGCCAGAGCACGTCTTTGAGGGAGAGGGAGTGGCAGACATATCGGAGGCAGGCGATGAGGCCCTTGAGGGAGCGGTAGGCGATGCGGGTCATGCTCTCGGTGGTGACGTCGAGCACGTCGCCAAAGTGGAACTCGGCGGTAGGGCAGAGGGAGAAGGCAGTGTGATACCAGATAGCATCGACGTGGATGTTGTCGACGGGTGGGATGGGTAGACCACTTGATCTAATCTTCTTAAGGCCATGAACTTTCCCATCGCCACAGCGACCATCAACCTTCAAGAACTCATGTACTCTCTCTGTCTATAAATATACGGTATGCACGAAAATTAAGATTCAACTTTGATCAGTAATTAAACTAATAATATTAAATTATATAACACAAAAGTGATACCGTTTGAAAATATGTTTGAATATGAATCCAATGGTACCACTTTTATGTCATATAATTGAATATTATTGGTTTAATAGTTGGTCAAACTTGACCTAAAATATCGTGCACGCCTTACATTTGTGGACGGAGGGAGTACTACGGAAGATAAAGCCAAGAAAGAAAGGAAAGGAGGAATCGCCTCCCTCATGTCGGTGCGCACCGTCGGCACTACCTCCCATCGTTGTGCCTCCACGTTGTCATCGCCTCCCCCCCCCCTCTCTCGTTCTCCCTTTATTGCCTACTGTTATTTTCATATTGAACATGGTATTTAATTTAATAAATTATTTCATTATGATTTATTTTTTAGCCTCATCTATATTCAAGTAGCATGTTGTTTTATAACATCGGTAATATAGCATAAGATGATTTACATATATGTATTATTAGTATTAATCAAGTGTTTCTTTACTATCTATAAAAATTTGAGTTGGTGGCTATGGTGATGGTGGTGTCACACATTCCTCTAATCAACTCTCCAACTCTCAACAAACTCTGCTAAACAGACTCCAATCTTTATGTAACTTTCAACAAACTCTGCTAAACATATTCCAATCTTTACGTTTTGAGTTAGTTTTTTACTCTGCTGAAATTTATTATCTTACTAAATAACAGAATTCAATCTTTACGTTCTGACTTAGCTGACTTGCTGGTCTTGTTCCTTCTCCCATACATGTGCGTAAATTTTGTTATATGTATGTATGTGTGTTATACGAGCACTCTACTATTAGATCGTTATAAGACAAAGCAGTATATTTTGTTATAGACTTATGGTTTGGTCAGAACATGAGATGTTATTATACTATTTGAGGTTTCGTTGTGTTTTTATACTATTTGAGGTTCCGTTGCAACCCACGGGCACCCTACTAGTTTATGCTAGTGTAAGAGTATAGGCGTACAATAAAGAAACACATGTGTTTGCACCGTGAGAAGTGAAGTGGTTAGAGCGGCGAGGCGACGTAGCTATTGGCCGTCCTGTAGGCGCAGCGGCGAGGGGATGGCTGGAGTGCGGTGCCCGCGATCTGGCTAGTGGAGGATAGCACGATAATGAGGAAGCGGGATCCAGCCGCCATGACCTTTGGGAAGGCCATATCCAGTCATACAACGAGCTTCGGGTTGGTTGATGGTGGTGATGGCGACGATTGAGGGCTTGGTGGTGGGCGACGCCTCCCGACGCTGCGTGCTAGCTGTCAAGCCGGCCGCCGCCACGAGCATTCCCAACCTCGTCGTAGTCGTCCCACACCGCCGCCCTCTACTCTATCGTGGATCTGGCCAATTTCTTCCCCGAGCGGGTCCTACCTAGACGTGTACCTCTGTCGTCGCCCACTGCAAGGGCCGCACCACCGTGGATCTAGCCGGCCCTCAAGCCTGAAATTCTTCTTCCCCACCTTCATTCTCGGTGAGCTTCCCCAACTTCAGTCACGAAAGAGCTAGAGCTCCGGTGCGGAGCTGGTTCAGGATTTTACGAATACAAAGAGTTGTCGATTTTTTGGGCTATTTTTCATCTGATGTTGCACCGAGGCATTACCTAATGTTGCACTATTGATTCCTAAAACATTGCTAAAATTTGCTTGATTTGTACGAAACCTGACAAATTTTCTGCCAAAATTCTTTCAAACATGTATAAAGCTTGTCTGAAATAGGTTTAAAACCTAATAAAACCTATGCTCGAACATTGGTGCATTTTGTGTGAAACATGTTTGAATTTTTTCTTAAATTTGTATAAAACCGTAGTCAAAAATTTGTAAAATACCTCTGTAACATGCATAAAATTTATGTGAAACCGATAAAATTGTAAGCAAACATTTGTGGCATCCCTTTAAAACATGCATGAAATTTATTTAAACTTTGTTTAAAACTAGATCAAACGTAGTCAAACATTTTGCTAATTTGTCTGAAATATTTTTGAAAATATGTATACGACTTCAAAAAGAAAAATGAATTTTTTATGGAACACCCATGTCTAGAGGAGATTGAGAGAGGAGACGGAGAGAAAAACATTTGGTTATCACGTGCTTTATCTCAGGATCGTGTGGTCGATCTAAGAAAACACTACGCGTTTGCATACAACACAGGAGAATCTGACCATCTGATTTCCCAAATCCAATGGCTAGACAGGCGTCCGATCTGGAAAAAAAAGGTAGGACGTCGGACGCCTAGAGGCTCCCATTTTTCGTGGTGGCTTTTTCACATTTGGCGGGGCCGTGCTCAAAATTTTGAACAGCACTACCGTCCGTGCTTTCCACATACTGAGACATACAACAGGATAGTTAATAGTGAAGTAACGTCTATTTGTCAATCAGCATTAGCTTCGTTTCAAAGTTTGATAATTCACTTATGTGAAGCGCTGGCCAGCATATTTGGATATGGCAAATTTGATTGGAATCCCCGTCAATTTGAATTTAGACAAAAACCCAAAGGGATCCCCCTCATCCAAACACACCCCAAGTAATTGTGGTATACACCACCTCATGACCAATGTATACAACCATGTTGAGCTCCATCTTACATGTGACCTTTAGCTGGAGTAAACGAGAGCAAGCTTAACATATCATGCAAGGAAGAAAATGTTCACGAGAGCAGATGCCCACCAATCGATAATACCCCAACCATCATCAGACTTAGTAACCCAACGTGACGAGGAAGCTGTGATATTTACAGTTTTGTTCCTTCCCGTCGTGCCTTGGAGGGTGCATGGAACAAAGAAAGAAATAGTAGCACTTGGTGTTTTTTGGGTACTTCAAAACGAAGAACTTCTCAAACGGAAGTGACAAAACCTATGTAAACGCTTATATAAATTATGTGCCTTCATTCCAGGTCCTTGCGAGCTAGCGCTTCAGTCGAATAATATTTACAGGCTTGGGTGCCAAGCTACTCAGGCCGAACGCTTATCAGATTGGGAAGCGCTGTTGCCTGGAGCTTCTTTATGTCGTTTGCTGTTACCCTGCAGGAATCAAGTGACAGTGACCGCAGGTCCTGCAGCGCCCTGAGGTGACGGAGACCAGCGTTGGATACCCGAGAGTTGGAGACATTCAGGGAGACTAAAGCAGTCAAGCCTGTACACCAGATCCATGAGATATGAGCATAGACAAGCAGATAAGCAGATATCATTTTGACAGAGAAGAATAATACCAGAAATCAGCTCCAGAGTTTTGTCTGTCAGGTTAACATTTTGAGAAAGATTGAGGAGCATCAGAGCTTTGAGATCCTTGATATTCTTCACTCCAGCATCAGTAATTGACCCACCGCATAATTCAAGAGACTCTAGATTCTTGAAATCTGAAATAGCATAAATGATGTCAGGTGGTGGTGTGAAATCTGAAATAGTATAGAAAGTTAACAGTAAGGTACAAATGATGTTCTGCCAAATGGTCTTTTGGATGATCCGATGCTTAAAAGCAAGTGCCCAGCAGAAGCAGCTGGCTTAACCTTTCTTTTTTTTGAAGGAAAACTGTAAGGGATAGGACCACAAATTCGAGTCCAAGAGAACTTGAAACCCGGTGGTGGGATTGTACATCCACTCCCCCTAGCTCACTTCCTTATCTAATATAACCTCAACTAGCCAGTTATAGCAGACCGACAAATGTTGATACAAGAGATGGCAGGCTTATGTTATAGAAACTGACGTTAATCATTCATTTTGGATTGACAATGATGTCGGATTTCATGCAGTTGATTCTCCAAATAAGGCTGGTATTTCTTCACAGTGAAACTAATTACTTTCTGAGTTTTCTAAGCTAGCTGAAAATAATGAGCAGTCTGGATAAACGGATGGAACAAACACAGGTTAGCATAACCAATCCTACAATTGAAAATGATTGAAGTGCGCTCTTACATCTGAAGCAGCTTGTCCCGTGGTCAGTTATCCGGGCTCCAAAAAGGTCAAGGTGAGTCAACCCAGTAAGACCTGTATTACCTCCAGGGATCAAACTTCAAGTAATACCAAGTAATGATGAAACCAGGATTCACAACTACCAGCATAAGTGCATAGCTATGGAAAATTTACATACGACCTTACAAAATTATCAAATCAACTATTCTTGTATCAAAAATCTTAGCTGAGCTAACCACCATGCTCACCAAATATGAAATATCACACAGAATACACCACATAATAAAACTTCGGCCAATGCCACACAAGATCCATATGAGAGAAAACCATAACAGCATGCAATAAAAAAAGATGTTCAAAACTGCCCAACTTTACCCAAAAAAAATTAGCAGCAACTGGCGATTAGCACCACTATTGATTATTGCTATTTTACTTTAATTAGTTCAGAAAAGGATTAAGCATCAATTGTAGCAGATGATACATACTTGTCAGTGCAGTCAAGCCAACATCAGTTATCAGGCGATTG
Source organism: Stipa capillata (assembly GCA_019208055.1). NCBI lineage: Eukaryota > Viridiplantae > Streptophyta > Magnoliopsida > Poales > Poaceae > Stipa > Stipa capillata. The sequence goes on along the minus strand of JAGXJF010001616.1, from coordinate 604,246 downwards.
TCAAGATTAACTGACTTCAGTGAATTCAACGCGGAGATCTTCTTCATACCAGTATCTGTGACCAACGTAAATGAGAGATTGATGCTCTGCAAATTCCGAAGACCTGCAAAAATGGAATAGCTTTGTAATCAAAATGTTTCAGTAAGCCAACAACAGGCAACAAAACAACTGCAGAGGAGATCTGGCGACCACTAAGCATTAGAATTGGCTAAAGGGAGGAAACAATGCAGGACCATCTACTCTTGAGTCTGTAACTAGAGCACATCTCGATTAGGTCCTTGATATAATATTCGAGAGTAGACATAACGAGAATATGATGGTGAACTGCATTTTGAGCCTAACTTCTCTGAGCAAAACATCCAATGATTGGAAACATCATATTATACAGTAACCACTGACTTGCTGCTTGATATAATACAGTAAGCAGATTAAGGAAATGCATGAGGAAATGATTACAAGACACACATAAAACTAAAATTCACATAAATCATTTTTTTCACTTGTCAGACACTTCCCGTATAAAAAAATGAGAACTGAAAAGATCAATACCAGAAGTCAAGACAAACCAGAAAGATGCTGTAAAAAATGAGAACTGAAAAGATCAATATCAGAAGTCAAGACAAACCAGAAAGATGCTGAAGTCCGTTGCTTCCAACTTCAGTGTCAGAAAGCTCCAAGCTTTTCAATAACATAAGGCCTACATATAACATAGGTACATATTGTCATAAGCATAAAAGAGCAAAATATACCCATGACTACAATCAAGTAATGCTCTAACGCAGCTGCAAGTACAAGCTAACATAACAGCATAGTTAAACAAAGTGTTTGTATTAGGTGCTGTCGACAGCATATCACTGATGCTACTTCTGGACAAATGTAGAGGCAATCACAAGGAATAAGCAAATTACAAAACAAACTTAGTACATACAACCTATTTTTGAGATCAAACACGTTGTGAAAACTGACAAGGGAGAGAATTAACAGAATGGTACCTCATAAATGCTGTAAGAGTCTCAAGACTAACGAGGAAATAACTCACCCTTCAGATGTAGTAGACCTTCATCTCCAACCTTGCAAGAATCCAGGTTCAAGGACTCCAAATTGATTAATTCTAGAAGGAAATGAACACCATTTAGTTTTACCCCACATAAGTCGTGCAACTTTAAAATGATGATCTAGTTTTGATGTATCTCTATAGGCACCAAAACAGAAGAGGGGGATCATCAGTCTAAAGCAACTAGCATAATGACCGATGTACAAAGAATCCTATGCCTTAGTTTTTAGTCCTTTTTTCCTATCTCTGATGTACATTTAATTTATAGATATATAGAAAGTACAACAAACACTATATGTCCCTTTTGAAGGAAAAATATCTTCCAACATTTCAGCTATCTAACCACGACCAATTTGCCAATTTCGCCATTTTTGGGTCAACACTATCAAGTGCTTCCAGCCATCTTCATCATTCTATGATCACCATAAATGGCACCTAAACCGTTTCTCCTTCCAAACACATCTACTTGAGCACTTACAAGAAATAAGCACTATTGCATATCTAATGAGGAGATAGTGGTGTGCAAAATCAAGCCAGACCGTGATGCTTAGATATACCTGCAGATGCGATTCCAATACTTACATTCTATATGTGAACATCCAAAACTTAATAAAGGTAACATAAATTCTAAACAACATAGTCTTACCTTCCAAATGCACCAAACAAGCATTTGTAATATGGTTAAACCCCAAATTTAAGACCTTCAACTTTTTAAGATCTGCAAAGCAGCACCATTTAATGAATGAAACAACAGTTCTGCATGACACAAATTTGCACAAAGGGCTATGTAACAGTTATCATGACAATATATATCATGTGCTAACTAAGCGAAGTGTATAAGAAAACTTTCTCGACTTAACAATTAAGGTAGTCATCTAGAAAAGCAGGGGAGAACACGAGAGCAGTTGCTCTGCATCTGTGTGTGGGCGCCTGCTGATTTGTAGACAATCAAAAGGCACATTTATAAGTTCTAATAATCTGATTTTTTTTTGGTAGGTGTGTAATGTCTGACGTAGTGTGAACCCGCAAATTTTAGGCAAAAGATATGACCATTTGTGTGCTGCAAAAAAATAAAGTTCCTAGAGTCTAAAACAGCAACTATAAATGTACAGAATGCTCTTCTTTGTGTAGCACACAACTGGTCATATTTTCACCAAAATTTGCAGATTCACACTGCATTCAATAATGTACTTGTGTGGAGTGTTTTTCTGAAATTTTTGGAAACTTGGAAGTGTGCAAACTAACCCGGGTGCACATGCACCATGTGCACTGATGCACCTTCCTGGATAACCTAAACTATTTATGCATCAGAAACAAGAAGCATTTCTAATAGAGTTCACACAATCATTTACTGAACTACAAGCATAAGGTTTCAGAGATGAGTATATCTTCAACAAAAAAGGCTCATAACCGTTTGTCCAGTCTCAATGCAAGTGATACTCCTAGGTTTGGTTCAATGGCCCACATGCACCGCTCACCAATTGTTTCTTAACACATATGCTTGCGTATTATGAAGCTGCATTGCTACATATATAGTTAGCAACCAGCTCGGCATTTACCTTTAAAGCTTTCGCAGCCTTCATCGTATATGCCACACCGACTCAAATTTAACAACATCAACGAAGCCAATCCTACAGAAGCAAATGACCCATGAGGTTATACCTTTAGTAGCTTCAGGATGAAAACAGAATATAAATCAAAGATCAACGCAAGAAAAGCAAGTAATGCCCAGGGTTCAGGAAACCGCTGGGAACTGGCTGGTTCATCGGAACAGGTGCCACACTTGTTTTCCACAACAAGGCTGGTTGAGCCCATTAAGGACACTCCCAATGTCCATTTTAGGCAGAATACATGTATTATTGTTTGTTACATTTGACCCAAACATCAGAATTTCAAATAATAAAGAATTTTGCAAAAACAAAAAACCATCTTTGTACGCAAACCACCTGGAGAACCAGAACCACCCAACAGCCCCAAGTGCGGTCTTTCAGGCAGTTCTGGTTTTCCGAGTATTGCTATGGACTCATCTGAAAGAGCTAAATACTAAACAACTGGACACTATATACAATTTTATGTAGTCATGCTTAACCAGCTTCTAATACTAGTCTCATAAAGCATGCCTCACATGAGTGTAGAATTTTAGTGCGACATGCCAGACGCTTTCTCTGGCACATACTTGATGAAAATAAACTAAAAACACAAAAGTCTGAGAGCAAATGAAGCAAGCAAGCCTAGTGGCACAATGTAGAAGCCACTATTAGGAAAATTGCAGGACCTGAGATAGCCTCCAAACAAGCAGCAGTCACTGGACAGCTCTCCAAATTCAACTGGGTTAACTTGGACAAGCCTACAGAAACCAGATGATAAATAGAAAACATGAGAAGCTTTGGATGAGATTGGATGCAAACAGTTAGACAGAGATCATGCATAGACCCATAAAACACCAAAAAGAAGGGAAAATTCTTGGATCATTGGACCATTCAAAAGTAAAACATCAAAAATTCTAACTAGGAATGACGAAACTTATAGTCATACCTCTAAGATAAGAAACGCCCAGATCTGTAATTCTACAAGAAGACAATTGCAGTTCTTTCAAATTTGTGAGATCTGCAAAAAGAAACGTGCTTGTCAGCTTAGCAAGGACGGGATATGTGAAATACATTCCTTCAGTTTTGGCTGTTCAAAACAAAAATAGCTTCCTTTCTATTCAGAGAATGGGTCTAAGTCTGACAGACACCATATGCTCTACCAAAGCAAAGAATACTGAAGGAAACAAATAGATGTGCTGCTACCTGATAAATTCTTGATATCTGAATCCGCAATGTAGTTACAATATCTCATATTTAGTGACTCCAGATTTCTCAGACCTGAAAAAGATAATTGCAGCTGAAATACCAATATCAAGAACTCAAAATGTAGTCAAAGTTAAGACGGGGCAAGATCAGTAGAGGCATCAAAGAGCACTATGACATTCCAAAACAAATGGAACCCAGAGGGTCTAATTTATGATTTTAGATACCTACAACAGTACGTGAATAAATGTGATGTTCAGAGGGGGGACTACCTTTCAAATGAACAAGGCCGCCATGAATCTTCATGCATCGCTCAAGGTCAAGATGTACCAAATTAACTAAATTTGCAAGCGCTCTCATTCCTTCAGCAGTAACACCATCACTTCTCTTGAAACTTAGAGATGTCAGGTTTGAGAAACCTGTAAATCTCAATATAATAAAATAGATAATAAGTTAAATGACTTAAAAGTTAGAATACTATTCTTCACATTGCAAAGCTTGGGTTTGCATAAGCCAGGTAAGGGCATAAGCCAGGGGGAGTTAGGCTCATCAACATAAGGGGAGTTTAACTTTATCTCACAACCCATTCCAAAACCAGCTCGAATGTAATTGATTACACTCGCAGCATTTGTGACAGATATAAGCTCATGCTTAAACCCGTTCAATATGACTTAAAGACATTTAGATAAGAGCAACTCAGTAAGCAGTGTGTTACTGACCTGACAAGACTCCAAGGCCATGTTCTGAGATTTGATGACAGTAATTACATGCCAAGCTTTGCATGTTTGAGCAATCTCTAAGAAAATTTAACCCACTATCAGTAACTTTGGAGAAAGAAATGTCAACAGACAACAGTGACTGCCGTTGAGAAGCCACTACTTCCATCCAGGCATCCTTAACTCCAGGATAGTCCCCCCAACAAATGTCCTGATAGTGAAATGTATGTGAAGTATCAGTTATCCCACAAAGAAAAAACTCTGCCTCATATTATTGTATAGACAACATGTTATAAGAAAAGTTTGAGAACTTGCGTTGTCATTGGTCAATAGATAGTTTAGTGTCAGATGACCTTGATACAAAAGCTGGCTATTAACTATATGTGCTTTACTAATCACTCCATTTCGAAAGAAGGGAAGAGCCATTAATAACCTTAACCTTACATAAATCTTTAGTTTGATGGAACCGCATCCATTTATTGCTTTCTTGCCCAAGAATACGGGCTTATTGTTTCCATAAAATCCCACCATTTATGTTTTGTATCTTATACGATTGAATTGCGCATCACACTTGTAAGCAAAGTATAGACAACAGAAAGAAACCTTACATGCAGCGCACAATCCCGAAAAGTTTCAAGAGATGCCTCTGTGAGACAGTTCGAGTCCACCAGCTCATTGAAAATCTGCTGGCTGAGATCACTGGGCAGCATTGCAAAACTAGAATGCTTGTTGATATCCTGCATGCATTCGATCGGCGTCAAACAAAAAGGCAGCATTCCTTAGCAAAGGAAAACACATATGGCCACAAATCTACCTTGCAGACTTTGGCCACACAAAGCTCCATGAGCGAGGGGCACTGGCCAGGGCCCTTACCCTGTCCCTTGCAGGAGACATCAGAGCTGCTGCGGGACAGTGTATGCAGCAGCCATTTCAAGCTGCTGGTCTTTGAGAACCTTGTGGGTGTCTGGAAAGAGTCGCCCTCGTCCACCAATTGGCTTCTCTTCCTCGAACAGACGCCACCCATGATCAGGGTGAATTGAAAGTGTCACTCCCCTGTGGACTCGAAAGGATCTACGCGCATACACAATTTTGGTTCTGAATGACTGGCAGCTGTATCTCATCAACCATTTGCGGCGTATGCCTGTAGTTAATTAGGAGCCCGATACAACCTTAGTCTGCTTCCACTCCATGCTGCAACATGAAGATATCATACAGTTTTAACTTTTTACCATTACAGTTTTTATAAAATGTTAATCATGCATGAGGCAGCTCCACTATATCCTAGATGATCAAAAATGCAATCGTAGAAAATCGATCAATCGATACAGAAGTATATCATCAATACCAAAAAAAAGCGCCACAATTTTTGCGCGACCCTACCAGAAATAAGATGCTACGGATCAAGCACCAGTCCTACTCCTACAAGTACTCGCCAGGTCCCAGCTAAGTAACAAAACCGGAAAAAGATCTCAAAATCCCAAACAAAAATAACAGAACGATCGTACTCCACTCCAAACTCAACTGAACTAACAGCCGATCAAAAGGACCTCAAAAAGCCTCACCGATCAATCCGTCTCCGGTATAAAAAAAAACCAGTGATAAATTAACCCCCCAAAAGCGGATGAAGTGAGAACCCAAAAATCGGGGGAAAGGAACAGAAACCCAACCAACCAACCGCGCAGCACCCGGAAAAGCCCCACAGAAGCATCGAAACAAACAGCAACACCATCATCGGACATCGAATCCTCACCCACCCCACCGCACCGCGCGCAGAGCCGTCGTGGAAGCCACCAAGCAAACCCAAACCCCGGGCGCTAGGGTTTAGCTCGCCGCCGTTTTAAGCCAGCTCGCGGCCGCGAGAGATTAACGAACGCTCGTAAATCTCTGCCGAGTTCTGGCCTGGTCTCGCGGGAGGGGCTGAAGCAGAGCGGAGAAACGAAACGAAGGAAGAAAACGCAAGTGGGGGAAAGCCTGTTTATAGCGAGAACCGGAGGCGCGCCACGTGGCGCGCGGCGCCCTCCGAGTTCGGCGTGGCTGCCCTGTGGGCCGTCGGCGTGGGCTCCCAATGTCGGTCTTGCGGGTACGGAGTGGGGCCGGTTGAGGAGCGGAGGGGATAAGGCGAAGAGGGCACGCAAGAGGGGCCGCCCGCACACGACCCACCGATTGTGCGGCCGGGTTTGTGGCCCTTTTTTTTTATTATAGTGCTGTTGGTTCTTGCTGTGATGCCAGATGGTACTTTTCTAGGACAAAATTAGGGATGGAACGTCTATTTAAAATTGTTTACTATACAATAAAAATATTCTGTTAGAACATAAAGAAATTTTAAAACAACATAATATGACATATCTATATAACAAATTTAGTGTGATAAAAATAATTTTTATGCGGTAGAAATATTTTTTTATTCAATAGAAACTCGTCCTACGAAAAACAAAAAAGCATACTACATACGTATAGTATTTTCTATTTTTTCATTAAAGACAAGCTGGATAGTGATAAATTAGGTAGGTTACTAGTACAAATTATGTCAGAGTCATATATGGTGTGATGATAAGACGGTTTTGGTAAAAAAAGAACAAAAATAAATGAACAGTACATGCACAAGCAGCCACAAATCGTAAGTTCACGAATTCATAATCACATCATGCATCATTAAACAAGTCGGCACAACAGTAGCTATAAAACAAAAATTATTTAGCACAACAAGCAGCTAGCGCCCAGCGGTAGCTCTCCAACACTCAGCAAACAACAAAGTAAAGGACAAAAAAAACTATAATAGGATTTAGTGGTGCTGAATAATCTGAATAGAAAATCGAATAGTTAGATTTTGCCGGATCGTCGTACGACTCATTTGTTTTGACTCTTGACCTATTATTCGTCTACACGTTAGCTTTTCTAGATTGAGCTTCGGGGATCATCCAAACTTATCGTTTCCCGTTCGAACTGGAGCTTCATTTGGCCTCGACCGTCAGAATCAACTACCACTACTTGGATCACAAACATGGAACAATGATGGGATGAATAAGCGAATGTATGCAATACTTGCCAAGTAAAAATCAGTTCGTTTTTTCCATCCATTGCCCATGTCATGTAAAAAGTGTAAATCATATCAGGTAAATATTGGGTTTTCTTGCGCTGTTCACGTACATAGCTCGCAGTGGGATCCTCCTGGCATCACAAGCTGCAGACGAACATGGAACTGTACAGTATCAGCCTCATACCACTGTCAGGGCAGGGTCCCCTCCTAGTTGACACAGTACAGGTTCAGGTTCTGCGTGGCCGCAGAGGATCCTCGCCCGCTGCGCTGCACAGCGGGCCCCCAGGACTGTTAACACGTCAGGTGGCACACTATCGTACGAAATATGAACACATCAAAACAAAGCAACAACACTTCGTTTCTTGTTGGGAAAAACTGAAGAAACGCATATACCAAGTGCCGGACTTGACCCTCTGTCTCAAGCCTCAATGGAAAATTTTGGGCCAAATGGGACACTAACACCGGTTGATTGATATAGCAGAGCAGTGCCTCCGTGCTTCGACGTAGAGGAACACTGCATGCGATTCTCGTTTAGGCAAAGCTTGGAAAGGGAAATCCCTAACCCATGTTGATCAGTAGTAATTGCCTTTTCGATGTGGTTGCTGTTTATCCAAGCATCTGATCTGGGTCCTTTTTGTCTTCCAAATCTGGACCATCAGTTTCGAGTGCTCCTAGAACATATATAATCCCTTTTCAGGTTTCACATATGCCTGTACTGTAGAGTACGAAAAAGCTGAGGTTTTTCCGTGAGCACCGGTTACTTCACTTGTGTGTAAGGTATGGTCGGTGACTAAAGAAATGTGAAGTTAAAACTGCTAGTGGCTAGTCTAGATATTGTTCGACTAGGCGGGCAGCTACCTTTTCCTTCCGCGATTTTTTCCGATACGGCGGAAGGTATATTGGTTGGACGGCAGTGCACGCAATTGGAAGGAAGAGGATGGAGTGAGAACGATGGATGCTAGTTGCTAACCTGTCGATCGATTTGCTTGTGATCCTAAAATCTCTCGGCTACACGGTATCCGCGATGATATCGTTGCTGCTTCTAGAGTCACGGGTGACGATAGTAAAACAGATTGTGTTCAATGCAAGGCATCCAAGTATCGGACCTTATTACAGACTCTAATACCAACCACAGTATACAAGCTTGGTGGAACTCACGCAACTCCAGCGTCCTCCAACAGGACGCAAAGAGGTTTTTCGGCTTTCTAATCTATGGACTCTGGAATATATGGAATGAGCGAAATGCCCGGATCTTCAAAAAGCTTTTCAACTCAGTAGATGCAGTAGCAACCCGAGTGATGGACGACATCAAGATGAGGATGTACGTTTTTCATGAGTCCGAGAAAGAGCGTTTCGTTTCGTAATTAGCTAGAGTATCGCATCCTCTGTAACGCCGTAAGATGTTCTTCTATAAGAGAGTGCTCCTTTAAGCGTGCTGAGCTAAAGCTCCAGCTGCTCCTGTTGCTGTTCCTATAGGTTGTAACTATGAACTTCTCTCTTCTATAAAGAAAGGCAGAGCTCCTGCCCATTTCTTAAAAAAAAACAGATTGTGTTCGGGTGGCTCACCAATTAGCTCAATTTGCGAGAAGGAACGTGCATTTAGCGGTTTGAACATCTGGACGCACCTTCCTATATTTTAAGCTGCTAGCTAAATAAGACTATGGTCTAACCAATAAAGCTCTTCTTCCTGGAAACTTTTTCTCTCGCGATCTTTCGTGCGTGGCGTAGCTAGTGAGTTGGTAGTTCCTGAGTTCCTAACACGTCCATAACCATCGTTCCTGTGACAGCGTCGTGCCTCGTGTTCTTGTCCTTCCAACCGTATCGCTCGAGCCTGGTGACACGTAGGTGCAAGGGACTTAGTTTAAGTGATTTATTCTTGTGTGTGCCACGCGTTGCATGGCTCGTGTTGTTGTGCTGTGCCACGCCTTGACGCGCTGCTGTTCTCGAAGGAAATCGATGTGATGTCGTGCTGAACCGTGACTAGCCGTAAGAGGACGCGTCACACGCTCATACATCTCTTTTCCCAGAGACGTTGATATGAGGACCATGCATCATACACGCCGCTAGCCAGTGAAGCTCGTGTCATGCCGGTTTACGGTCGGTGGTCTGTGAGGAGTATTTCTTCAAGCTGTTGCGCTAAATAAAGTGCATTGCCTGCCGAATCAAATTAGAACTTCAACTAACTGCCATGACTTCATCTGCCAGGATTTCAATCCTGGTGTATAGGATTTAAACAAGATTTATGAATTTATTACCGATCTCCATTATTTACAACATATAATTAGAGAACATGCTCACGAAGATATATGCTTACAATGTACATAGTAGTAATAAAAAAAGAACAAATGCTCAAGCAAAAAGAAAAGAATACTATCAAAAGAGTGAATAATTTTTTGGATAGCTGTGTTTTTTGTTACGACCGTAGCGTAAGTAATGAGAAAGATAAACCTTCCTAAAGTAATGTCGTGGTGAACTTGTCTTATAATTTGTTGCGGAAAGGTTACTATTTTGTTTAGCAAATTCAAATTTGAGTATAGCCGAACAGAATATTAAAAGCGTCGTATCGAATGGAATTATCATAATTTATTGTAGTTATAAAAACATACGGCTCTATACACGTTCTTTCATACAGTGCTCGATAATAAATTAGTATTAAACATGGATACTGGTTTCTTTGTTTCATCAACAGACAGCGAATTGAAACAGTCATCATAGATATCTTATACCGTAGAGGACAAGCAAGCAGAGGAGATCCCTAAATAAGATGGGAAACTCTACACATCATTATGCTGATAAGAGGAATTCCATTAGCATAGCATTCAACCATCTGATTCTTCCTATTCCATCAGCATAGCATCCTACCATCCGATTCTTCCTATATAAATCCCCCAACTCAACTAGGGTTTCATTTTTTCCCATCACCACACCCCTGCCGTCCTCCACGCTGCCCACGCAACCGGTGCCACGCCCGTCGTCCTTCGTGCCGTCCACGCGACCGGCACCCCTGCCGTCCTCCGTGCTGCCCACGAGACCGGCGCCGTGCCCCTCGTCCTCCACGTCGTCCACGTGACTAGCGGTGGCGAGCACACCTACCTCGACATCCTCCTCCCCGTCTTCTTGCCGCCACCGCCATGACCTTGGAGAAAACTCCGTCGAAGCAGATCGCCGGATCGGGACGCACACCCTGGAGATCTAGGCTCAATCCATGGCGGCGCCTACGCGCCTCGTCGCCCTCGTCGTTGTCGTGGCTCCTCCCTCACCATGGGGGTGGACGGCCTCCAATCGCTCGGCGTCTGGTAGGACACGGGGCCGCCGTGGACCTCAACGCCACCAATTTCGACGCCTTCCTCTATCGCTGCCCACGATGTGTCTTCTGCCGTTGCCACCCATGCTGCAAGTCGTTGGAAACAAATGATTGTTATATATGAAACAAAGTTGTGTTGTATAGGAAACAAAATACTCGGATGAATGAAACACAAACGAATTAGCCCGGATAAATGAAACATTAGTTGTTGTATTGGTTTGACAAATTTGTTGTCTAAGTTATAGTAAAATATTCCCCTCTCACTATGTAAATGTTTCAACATCGCCATAACAGAAGGAACCCACAGTGTCAAAAATCTAGCGATTTAAATCATAAATTTTCAAAAAATCCAGAATTGTGTTGTATACATTCCACTGTTGTATTAGTTCGAAAATTTTATTGCGTAAGGTTTAATAAAATGTTTCCCTCACACTACGCAAATGTTTTCATGTTTCCATAACAGAAGGAGCACATAATACGTCATAATATGGGCATGCCAATTCGTTGCCGAAAATTCAGTGTTTTGTTTAAGGAAACAATTTGCCTTTCTGTTTCCCATGTTTCCTATTGCATACAGACAGTTGTCCATGTTTCATATGGTCACTGCAGTTGTTTCCTATAGTCACTAAAATTGTTTCCGTAAATTTAGCTAATCATGTTTATTGCTAATCCTGCTGTCACATCCGACGGCTGTGACCTATGCCGATGGAATGCTAATATCGGCATGCCGATTTGTAGCACTCCCCAAATAAGATTTCTTATCTTTTCTTAGAAAAATAAGATTTTCAATGCTACCTTGCCGCACTAAAATGATACACATAAAGAATAAATCTTCAATCTCTATACCAACTAGAGATATACACAATCAAATTATTAAAATGCCAAAAAAGGAAAAAATAACACGCTATGATAAGATACAGAACACAAAACATGACAAGGCCGAGCAACCATAGCCCCTACTCTGAAGGCCACCAAGAGATCGTCCATACTTGAACAACAACTGCCAAACGATGAGGAGTAGAAGGACCTAACCAGCCAAGCAATGCCTCCAACAAGGTATACGATTCACATCATTGTCCTCCAACAAGGTAATTAATATCAATGCTCCACAACAACGACTCAGGAAGGGAACAACACAGAACATTGTCGTCGTCGACTCCAACCAGTGAAAACCATACCTAGAGTTTTCACACGAAGATTACAAAAGCTTCTCGGATAGACACCGCCTAGCGAATCACCCCCGCTACCAAACGGCTTTTGCCAGAGAAAGGAGGCGCCTCAACAGCTACCAAAGAATGGCTTTTGTCAGAGGTCGTCTCAAGAGGGAAACCAGCATCGACCGAAGATCACGTGTTCGGCAAGCCAACACACCGGGTAGAGCCGACCACCACACGAAGTGCCCAACATGACATAGCCCAAACAGCCGATGCCACCACCAACTACCACAATTGTCAACACATCACGATCTCCATCAACCACTGAAGACTCTTGTCGCCTGCCGCCCGCAACAAGCAGGCTAATAGATTGGCACACAAAAGACCAAGGCAAGACCGACGGAACAAGTCGCCGCCAAGGAGCGCACCGGGGCTGTCGACGGGAGCACCCGAATAGGTTCAGGGGGGCACGCCCTCAATGCCAAATCAGTCGCGCTGTGGGGAGCCAAGACCGCATCGCAGCCTTGCGCACAGAAAGGAACAGCCGCAACTGCCCCGTGCAAGTGGGAGATGAGCCTCGCTGTTGTCGCGGCAGGCAACACCGGCGACAGTGGTGCGGATGGGCATGTAAGATGGGGAATCAACAATCATTACAGTGTGTTTGGCAACCGGATGGATGGGGAATGAGAGTTTAGAGGTGGAAGTAGACGTAGGGATGAGGCAAGGGAAATGACTATTTACTCCCAATCCCCCGTTTAGCGGTGAGTAGAGATTAATATCAATTACCTCTCCCTCCCATGAATTACCGGGTCCTAACCAGGGAAGAGATTGATGGGAATTTCATTCACCAATTCTCTTTCCCCTTCCCCTTTAAACTTCCATTCCCCCCAACCAAATAGATGATATTTAGTCCCAAGTTCTCTTAACTCCCATTCCCTAGCTTTAATTCCCTCCGACGAAACAAGCTGTTAGGGTTTTTCTCCCGGTCCGCTCCTCCCGAGCGACACACGAGTCCTCTGCTAACCAGGTTAAATCTCGGTTCTCCAATCAACTTTCTCAGATTTCTCATCAATTACACAGAGCTAAACATGTGGATGCATCAGCCTTTTCCTCTGAAAAGATGAGGGTATTGTCTTGCAGTAAACATGTCACATACGCTGTTCCGTAATGGTCGTTATATGCTTATTAAATTGGGTAATTGCACCGGAGTGTTCAAAGGGTGAACCGAAAGTCTGAAACTACTCTAGACTTTTCTCAAAACAAGACGTAACAATTATAGGAAAAGCAAATATATATGCAAATATGAGTGCTTGATTTTAGGGTTTATATACTTGTGTATTTCGAATAAAAAATTAAAATTCACATATGTGCATCATGTTAAAACATGTACAAGTGTAAAATTCATGCAAAAATATGGTTAAGCGTGCCCTAAAAAAAAGACAAGTAGTTGTAGCTGTACTGTTCAAAAAATAAGTTGGACCTTTTGTCTTTTTTATGCAGTGGACGTTTGATCATATTTTTGTATGACTTTCTGTATGTGTACATGTTTGATGCACAGTCTTTTGGAAAAATTTCAAGATGCACACATACTTAAACTGTAAACTCAAGCAATTATATAATAAGTTTAACATCAAACTCAGCAAATCCGAACTTGTCCAGATTTTCCCCAAAATGACAGGTTCGGCAAACTACCACCAGCAGCTTCCTAATTCATTACGACACATGTACCTGTGAGCTTTAAGAAATCTGAAAAGAAAATAAGAAAAATTAGGGACGTTTGAATAATCATACAAGGGAATGAGTAATATGGAAAGGGGACATTTTTTTGAATTTCGTGTAAACACGAAGTAAACAAAAACACTACTATAGGCCATCTCCTTTAGGCAATTGAAATGAAAAGTGAGCTATCATCCATCAGTATAACATGCTCATTGTAATTCCATATAGTGGTTCATAACTTGTTCAGAAATAGCAAGCTTTCAGCATTAGGCTTGATCAGGTGACAGCTAGTGATAACTAGTCTCATGAAACTACATACCTAAGCCATACCAGTTCAGACTTCAGTATCTGAAAGCTTGCTCACAGTTCGGATTTCGGACACTGCAAACGAAAGAAACATGGCGGACAATAGAACATAGGTGGGAAATATTAACAAAATTGTCCAGACAAACAACAACGTTTTTGCCTTAAACTTACTTTTGGGTAGGAAGAAAAAACGATTTACCTTAGTATAAAACTAACAGACATCTACCTCATCATCTATCCTTAAGTAACTTAAAGAAACCATTTTCAGATGTAGCAGGAAATCAATGGGAAACCTTATGCACGGATTTAGTCGTATAGATCCATCACTAGAAAGTAGAAAGTGAGTAAGCACTACATTTATAAGGAGACTTACATTGCTCTGAAGTATACCTTGGCCTGCAAAGAAGAAAAATGCACCCATAATGTGGGCCTCGCTGATACCTATTTGTGATGCTGGCCACTATCTCTCCCCAGTGAATGCCGGCCTCCCCTTTGCTGCGACCTTCTACCAGAGTAGGACGAGTTCCCCTGATTAAACTGCCTAGAATTGAATTGCATAGGAGGCTGATCTCCATCTCCATGCGGTGCTGGGAGGCGTCCACATTCTTGCGCGCTAGGAAACCCAGGAGGCAGCTCTTGTTCACTGGCCAAGTGCACAAGATGACCAAAGTTCCCTTGCCCCATACACAATTGAGATGCTGGACCAAATGGATGATTTGCTGGCGGTCCACCAAACAGCATTGGATTTGCAGGCATTCCGCTCTGCGGCACAAATTGTGGCGGGGGCATGGGCATTCCATTTGGGAAGCCACCAAAATTCTGATTATGGAAATGTTGCTGGTATTGGTTGGCTCCGCTGAGTATGTTCTGCATAATATTAGCTGCAAGGGCAGCTCCATTGACCCCCATGTTCGGGTACGGAGATGGAAGCCCGCCAGGCCAAACCACATTTGGCTGCTGTAAGAACTGCTGTGATGGATTGATGAAGCAACCCCCATTCTGATTTGCAAGTTGAACGGCAGATGGAATAGCAGGATTCACTGAGACTGGTGGCATCATTGTTGGTACATCCATAGGACAGTTTTGAGGACCCAATGAATGTGCCACGTTGTCAGTAGCAGGAGCCATATTTGAGCTGTGAAAAACATGCTGTGATTGATGACCTGGTGTCGGTGCATCGTGGATCCTAGGTGGCACGTCTTTTTGAAACCTAGCACCCCTGGGCTGCTTCCTCTTCTTATCACCAGAAGGTTTCTTAGACTCATGTTGTCTATCAGTCTGCCTTTTTGCCAGCCGTAATGATCTTTTGTACTCGGCCTCCTTCTCGTCATCAGAGAATTCAGGATTATCTGTTTGGTCCTCAACAATGTCTCCCGATTCATCATAGCCTTTGGTATAGAGCTCCTTCATATTTAGGATATGATCTGCAAACTCCATAACAAAAGAGACGGCAGTTCCTGCATTGATCCCAGCAGGCACTTCTTCCACAGAGTTATACCGCACAAGATAGTACGGGTTTTTTACTGGTCCAAATATTTCATCAACAATACCAAGTGGTGTCCTGCTTTCAGTTAGCCAAAGTATAGAACCCTCATTCAGGGGATTGTGTTGCACTGACCCTTCAACAATCACTCTCTCACCCATGATCTGGATGGACAGCAAACAGGCAAAGAGTCAGGATATGGGTCTCATAGTACTGTGTAGTTCATGAGTCTGGTACAAAATGATAGCTACAATAAATGAAATATATAACCACTATCATCCAGGCACTTAAAATTCCAGAATGTGCTACCAAATACTAATACAGTCATACATATCTCAGCGGATACAAGTTCAATACATTTCTAGTTCTTCTATACAGATTATCAACTATTTTTAACACCTACACATCGCTGGAACTGGTTGAATCTTCAACAGATGTCAGATAAAAAGAAGTGTTGAAAAGTTTTTTGTTCACGCTAAATAAGAACAAAAGTTTAGATGAAAAGTCAATTTTAAATACAAGACTTACAGCTGAAACTGTTCCCACTGGGAGTGCCTTATGATGTGGTTCCAACTGCACTTCAATCTTTGGCACTGGAGGACGTACCTGCAAGGTACATGATATATCTACTTTAGAAGAGACATAATAAAACCACTTTTTTTTTCTTTCAAATCGAACATATTAGGTTATACCCTTTGTATATTCTTGTAGCAATTCTATGTGTGGGTTTTAGCAATTGAAGCTGTAGCAAACTAGCAACTGCATAGCAACACACAGTAGTTTGTGGCTGCTATGTGGAGAATGGATAACTGAGCATAATCCTAATTTAGTACTATTAAAAAAATAACCATGTAACAGATGTTCATTGCAAAGTCAATTGTACTGATTAGAAACCGAACTGTAACTCACTAGCAAATGAGTGAAGATGCACAGCACAAGATACAGCTCAATACCTCTACTTCATGTTTGGACTTGATAGGTCCCTTCAGTGTTTCCTCCTCCTCCTCATCATCATCATCGATCCCAGCCACCAATTCACTCTCTTCAATGAGGGGCTCTATGTTACCGAAACCGCCATGTTTCTTGGCCATCTGCCCTTCCTCGTCACTACTCGACGAGGCTTCACTTGACTCCTCCCCACTGCTCGACGAAGCCTCACTCGATTTCTCATCTTCCTCCTCGTCCTCGCTACTCTCCGCCTCTTCGCTCTCCTGCTCCCCCTTGCCTCCTCCACCTTCCACTTCCTCTTTCACCGAGTCCTCAGGATTCATCTCGGCATCAGCAGCAGATTCGTCCTTGCTCTCCTCCTTCCCCTTACGCCCTTCCACTTCCACTTCCTCCATCACCGAGACCTCGGGATTCATCTCAGCATCAACAGCAGCTTCGTCTTTGCTCTCCTCCTCCCCTTTGCCTCCTTCACCTTCCACTTCCTCCTTCACCAAAACCCGGGAATTCATCACGGAATCAACAGGATCTTCGTATTTCCTCTCCTGCTTCCCCTTGGCTCCTCCACCCTCCACTCCCTCTTTCACCGAGACCTTGGAATTCATCTCAGCAGCTACAGTATTGGGAGATGGGGAGGTCGATGGCAAGAGCCAAGAGGGGTCCGTCGGGGATCCACGGGCGGTGGAGGACCGGGAGAGGTGACCGGGGTGACGGTAGCGGCAGAGCTGAGAGAGAGCGGCGGCGAAGTTGGGAGGAGATAGCCGCCTTCACCGACGACGCGAGTGGGGAGGCACGACGGAGAAGGGGGAGTGGCGCGTCGAGCTCGAGGCGAAGGCAGTCATGGGTGAGGCGGTGAGGGCTAGGGTTTTACGCTATCTCGGCCATCCGATCTCAATCCGACGAGCAAAAAAGAGCAGCCCGCTCCAGCGCGCACGAGCGGTCGTGATTTACCCCCACACATAATCGGACGGTGAGCGGGTTGCAGACGAAGCGCGCGAACTCCTTCCTGGTCGACGACGACCTCAAACTCGAAGGGGGCGCAACCTTGCAGAGCTCTTCGACAGGGGGAGCCCTGACGCTGTTCCAGAAGGCGAGGAGGAGCAGGAGGCCATCGCCGGCCGCCGCGAGGACGCCGCAGCCGAGCAGCCGTCGTTGTGCGGGCTGGCGTGTGGCGTCTAGTCTCGAGTCCTCCGCCGTGGAAATTTAAGGTGGTAAAATACTAAAATGAGCTTGTTTCTTCTGCACATGTGGATGGATATCAGATCCGTCGAGTATGCCGTCGCGGCTAGCAGACGCCACCCGCTGGCAATACAGAGGCTGCTGCTGCCAAGAGGATTTGAGCGCTTGCTTCAGTCATAGCCCTTGCATAATACCGGGCTAAAAGTTTGGAACCGGGCAGCCAGCCACAAGGCTAGCAGCTTTGAATCGTCAAGAACTAGTCTGTAGCCACTACTTTTCCTGTTTTTCTCTTCTTGATTTTGTATTTTCGAAGGAATATATTTTAGTATTCAGATTATCAGTTCAGTTGCCAAACAGAAGTATATTATATGTAGTGCTAATGTGATTTTTCATAATCTAAAAGGTCTGAGACAACAATAGAAGACAGGAGAGCATGTCAAAATACACATTCCTGGAACTACTTCCTCATCTTGCATCTTTGCTAACCAAGGACGAAAAGAATCCCAATGCTTTTTAAAATAACCAAGCAATTGGTGATATCGACCATTTCCATAGCTTTCCACTTGCACCTGATAGTTCCATCGGTTCTCTTGATTATTACAGTTTATTTCACATGGAACACCTTTACGCCCATGACATATCGAGCCGACAGCACTACCAGTTCAGATACAAGGGAGAAGCCAAACGGGATGGCAAGAACAAAAAGGCTACCACGCCGGATTGCTCAGCAGCTGGTGAATACAGCCAGGTAAAATGCGATCTATGAATAAATTCACAAAATGGACATCTTCAGATCTTCCGCTTGCAAGTGCACTTTCAGAATTAGGTTGGTTTGAACCAGGGGCCCACCGCACTGTTCATGTGCCCGTTTCCATGGGTACCTACACCATTAGGTGCTATGGAGGATGTGTGGATCAATGAGGAAGGCAGGCCAACTGCCGTGGAAGGAGATGAGGGATATAAGCCAGGGACATGCTGGAGTGAAGCGGCGCTCAAGAGATGGCTGCTACCTTTCCTTTGCCGAATTACATGGATCTGTCTTAAACTCTGCTCGTGGATGCTTGCAAGTGTCTCAAGCTCATCCAGCGACAAAGCATCCACACCAACACCATACAGTGGAGCATGCCGAGCCATCTCTTCTTGGAGTGAGGTTTCTAGGGTGCGAATATATTGCTGCAATAAGAAGATACAATAGTAAATACAGTGTGCAGTTAAGTTATGATGTGAAGTTCTAAAAAAGAAAGAAATGATCAGGACAAATATGGTGTAACTTGCTCATCAATCCAAAGATGCTAAGTTGCCAGTACAGCACCATAAATGCTGAATGCTGTGTTTGGCTCAATGCCTAACTTTGCCACGCTTAACCTTGGTGTGCCATACTTTCTTAGTGTTTGACTCATTGCTGTATCTTTCCCATATTAAGGTCCCAAGCCTTTTCTAAACATAAAAATTGTAAATCAAACTTTTCCAATTGAAATGGAAATGAAATAGTTCAAAACAAAGTAAATTGCACCCAAAAAGAGTACGACCTCCCAATTTGATCTATGGTTATTATAAAACTTTCAAGATGGTTACTTCATAAAAATGGTTTTCAAGTTACTTTCTCTACCCTTGCCTACTTTGTTTTCATGGAAATATCATGTGGAAATCATGTCCATTGTATGAAAAGTTTTTCGCTACAAGAGCACCATGTAGAGATCTTTTGTAGCTTCAGCTCACAAGTATATGCCATCTCTTTAGAACATCCGAAAGTAATGAAATAATCAAATATAGTTTGAGTATAGGCCAATCAGTTATTTTGGTAAAATAAAATTAGCAAGATGGAAAACCTGGCAAACTTGTAGTTTTGACTCCATTCCATCAATGTAAGCTTCACAACGAGCAACTTGCTCTTCTTTTTCTTTCTTTTCTCCCTCCGTTTGTCCAACTGTATGTGTCAGCCTTCTCACTTCATCCTCAAGTGATTTTCGAATCTCTTCACGACTCTGTGTTTCAGCAGCATACCGTTTTAACTCATCATCAAACCTTTTCCTTGAAGCTTCAGCATTCCTCAGCCTCTCTGCCAATGTATTCTTCTCCTTTGTTACTTTCTGCAGCATACAAAAAATTAATTGTATATAGACAATAGAGCATCAATACTGTTCTTCTAACTGAAATTTCCAATTGTATCATAAGGATACAATAACAAATAGTTAATACAAAAACAAATCAAGATGGTTTGCTTCATATAATCTTACAAATTAGAAAAATGCCCTTGTAAGATATGAACATATCTACTGGTGTGCCAGTGTGAGATGATCACCAGGGCATGCTGGAAGCTATCTGATCGCTTATCGCATTCGTTACAATATAAGGTGCTACTTTCAACAAATTATGAAAATAAAAAATGCATGGTAAATTGTGGAAATCGAAAGTGTGGGTGTTAACTTGTAGCAACTTCGGGGTGCCGGTGATAAGTTCCCAAAAGTAAAGTGTGAGTCTACAGTTTTTGGAAAGAGCATGCTGATCTGGTACAATTTGATCTTGATCCCTCAGTTGATTTATGTGAGGCGCAGTTTCTGTCCTAAGTTGAAATTTGACCAACAATTGGTCAAATAATATGTGGGTTATATGACACAAAATTGATACCATTGGATTCGTATTCAAAAACATCTTCCTATGATTGTAATTTTGTAACTATGAACAAAGTACTGTACTAGAAATTTACGATCAAAGTTCAACTTTGGACGCTCAAACCACACCCTACAAAAATCAACAGAGGGGAGTACTGCTTAACCTCAGACTTCATAGATCCAATATTGAAAATTAAGGTCTACGTGTATTAGCCGCTTTAGAATAACAGGATAACAGATATCTATAATATTGAAGTACAGAACTTGAACCATATGTCAAAGAATTAGCATCATATTAAAGTTATCAACTGATTAAAAGAAACACCAAACGTAATTATTTTGGTAGACATAAATACATTTCAACAATCATGTAATGTATGGTGTTTGACAGTAAGTCTTACCTTTAGTTCTTCACGTTTCCGTGCTTTGAACTGTGATAGTTGTGTCTCTGCTTCATTAACACGATCATGAAGATTCTTCCTATCAGCAGAGAGCTTTGCAATTTGCTCGTCTTTCTCTGATCGTACCCATTCCAACTGATTCTCAATCTCCCGCATCTGCTCAGAGAGTTCCTTCTTCTCCCGAGTAAAACGATCCCTCTCAGCTTTTAGTTCAGACTGCAATAGTTAGAACATAAACAAATGTCAAGCTAAGAAACAAACAAACAAGGCAAGGGTCAGCTGCTGAATCACAACAATGAAATACCCTTAGATGTCCTGTAGTTGCCTCCGACTCAGTTATTCGTTGGGTTAATGCAGCTTTTTCATTGGTGAATTTCGTTTGCTCCATATCCATGTCCTCTCGCAAACGAATATTCTCATCTTCAGTAGCACATATTTGGTGCCAAAGATTTGCACGGTCGGCCTGAGCAACTTCAGCAACCTCACGCATCATGTTTAAAACAGGTCTAGCAATTCCAAACTCCTCCTTAACAAGAAATACCAAGACATCCATATCTATGTCAACTGCTCGGCAGCTATCTGAAGTATTTGTTGTTCGTTCAACAAGGCCTTTCAGTATTCTGTATCGATAATGATCCTCAGCATAGATCTTAAACATGATAGCATAAAGCATCCGCACAAAGTCTTGCAACCTCGCTTCTGTAGATAGAGATAATAGCTCGCCAAGTGCAAGGACTGAAGTGAAATCATCTTCTTGGACGGGCGATGGTTCAAACTGCCCATCTAACAAAACTTGTGTGTTCTGTAAATCATTCACAACAGCCCCAGGCTTTGAACTTGACCTGTGAGAATGTCGTCTTTCCAACACCATTGCTACTAACTGCAGCCCAAACGCCCCTCGCAATAAAGCCTTTTCAAAAACCTCTGCAACTTCAACAAACATTCCAGGCACTGATAACATTTCTATCAGTACAAAAACATCTGATAGATGATTGCTTCCATGTACAGCCTGTTCTTGCCAAGAATGCATCCCTTCAGCTGAAAGCCCATCTCTACTACAAGTGCTACAAGACGATGAGAGACAACTGTTATCAGGCTCAGGGTCAGAAGCTATATCCTTCAATAAAGCTTCAGCTACATCTGGCCAGCTATGCACCGTTTTAGACAAAAAATCAAGCACGCAAGGTGGAACTTCAGTACCCAGAACTTTTAATCTCCAACGGACAGCTCTAGCCTTGGGGGACAAAAATGAAGTGCACTTAGCAATATGAAGCTGAGAAGAATATACAAAAATAGAAAAGTAACATGAGATTCATGGATGGTAAACATACAGCTTGAGCAATATGCTGGCACTGAGATGCTGCCTTGAGAACATATGTAATGGCTGCTACAAGAGGCTCATCATTTGAATCAGCCAATAATTCGAGTGCATGAAAAGATGCTCGTTTCCAGACATCACCCTCAAATTCTAATTCAGATAGGGCACCAAAAACCTGGCATGGTAACAAAAGAAAGGAATCATAATAGGTATCGTTTATTCACTTGCATATTTACTGACCTGCTATGTCAGGTATGATAGCTATCTCCACAAATATGAAGTCATTAAGGTCATAATAAATTCAGCCAATTCAGTAACTAGTTCACCCATAAAGTGGAAATGTTATGTTTCTTCACAAAAATGAAATTATGCAAAACAAGGGGGCAAACTTACCGGTAACCTCAAGGAAGGCTCTGCATCTGGCTTTTGAAGATGATCTAAGAGCACACAAGCAGCAAGTGAGTGTTCTGAACCATCAACCAGCTTTGGTACAAGGGCAACCAAATCTGGTTGAAGCTTCTTTGGAGCTTTCTCTAGTACAAGTGCAATTTTCTGGACGGACTTAGGCCGCCTTCTTGGTTCAGGGCATCCATGTGGGACAGCACTGTCCAGTGCCCTCAATGAATTAACAATCAGTCCTAACAGTTCCTCTGATTGTTCTGGCCATTTTGTCTGGGGGAAAAAACGGCACACTAACTTATCAATAAAAGAAAAAGTGAAAATGAGACTGAGTATGATAGGAAACATTAAGTCATACCCCAGAAGCCTGATCAGAATTTTCATCCGCTGGCAAATCAACAGCAGGTGTCTCTGGAGAAAAACTGGACAGAGTCTTGCCAGGAATTTCATTTGCACTCAACTGTGTGTTTTGTAATGCAAGATTATGCCTAATATTATCACTATCACATTCAACCGTTTCATACTCATTACTGCGTACACATTCTGTTAGTTCACCTTCAACAATGAGCTCTGGTGGAGAGCTAGCCCCATTTGAATCAGGAGCAGTTTTAGAGCTCGCCGAGGAGGAGCCATATGTTGATCTTTCTTCTGAAGGTTGGCAGTACTCAACCATTATATCTAGAAGTAAATCAATGATAGCCTGCTTCAAGACACTAACACCCATTAACAAACTTATGAGACTTGTGGAGCTTGACTCGCACTTCGAAGCATCTTTCTTTCCGGCACCCTTGGTGGATACTTTGGTAGGAAGAAGCATGCGCTTCACTTTTGCTGGGTTATCCAGATAAACACGCAGGCCAGTAAGAAACCCAGCAATTGCACTAGCATCCGTTAGAATTTTTTCTCTTAAAGTAACCTGTGGCTGAGTATAGTTGTCTCCATATGTAAGAGAAAATCCAGCTCTTGAGAGGAGGTTTTGGAACATATCTTCCTCATCGCCACTCATATCCTCACTGTCTTCAGATTCAATAAGTTCATCAGGATCTGTTGACAATTCATCTTGGTCATCATCTGAGGCCAAAACCTGCCAGGCAAGTTAATTGTGTATTACTATATGTTGGCATGAACCACAACGGGCCTTGTTCAGAGTATAATAGGAAAGGACTAGAAGAACATGTGAACTGTTACAACAGCAACTAACGGATAACTGTTATGCTATCACCCATAACTTCCTCTAAAGATTAAAGTAAAACAAATGTCATGTACTTAACATTGACTAATAATTCCCAGAAATATCATCTTCTGAAGAAAACCTCAAAAAACAGTAATGGAAATATAGAACATCCCATTGCTTGAGTAAACTATTGGATAAGCGCAGGCATCAAAGCACAACTTAAAAGCATTATACATACAGAGTTACAGACCATTAGTTAAGACTTGTGACTGCAGAAAAGACCTTGGTAGCATCAAGAACAAACTGTGGCTACAACATCAAATAGAAGATTAAAAAAATGACTACCTAACTTTACGGGCTTACAATTGCGTGAATCACATCAGGTTTGAAATTTACCGTCATGTAATACTTTTCATGTTTAATCGTGTTATCTTCAATGGATTAGAGGAAAAACATCGATCTCAGTTCCTAAGATTCTTGGTTTAGTTAATGAAAAGATGTACATACAGGAGGGCTAAAATTTATCACTAACTGCAATCTAATCAGAGTTACAATTTATTATGTATAATTAGAGAGATTGAAAAGAGAACATATTTGTCAGCTGCACTGTCATAGTTGGCATGTTGTTGCAACTCAATAATATACTTTATTAAATCGTAAAAGCTCTAGTCTCCAAAGTTCATAAAATTTTCTGAGCAATCTAAGTAGTTCGTTCCACAGTTTGATTGTGCCTTGAAGGACTCAAATTGCAGATTGTGAGCCAGGCTTAACAGTTTGTTAGTGCTCAGTAAGACCAGTTCATTTTGATCCTAGATATTACAAATAAGACCTAATTAGAAGTACCCACATCAACAAATATGAGTACTCTAGGTCTTGTCATTTTTCATTCTTTTAATTCGTACACTATACTTTATATAATATAATATACCATATGTCAAGCTGCTTGGGTCCTACAACTATAGCTTGTTAAGAGTTTGCATGATGACTATGAGACTTGGAAACAGTTTTATGAAAATGTGTTCCATCCCAGCACAACAAGGACAAATTGATAAGCCACATGAAAAAATAGTAAACCTAACCTCACCTCAAGATCAGAGAAGTCAAACCATGGACAGCAGTCTATGATTTCACAAACAAAGACAACAGTGTCCCGGACAAGAAAGCCAGCATCAGTATCCATAATGTCTGAAACCTTCATAAACTGGAGAACTGAATTGTTCCATGTTTTTGTGCAGATTGAAGATTCTTTGCACACAGTTTTTGAAGAATTCTTCAGGTTAACTATAGCCATCTTATAGTGTACCCAAAAGTTTTTATCAGGATCAACCCCAGATGACTGATCACTCTCCAGATATATACAGATCGTATCAAACGACTCGTATACACCTGCAAGTTGTGGTAAGGTAAGCACAAAACACAAAAGAAATATAAGGTACAAGGCATGAATAGTAAACAAACTTCCTTTACCTATCCGCAGCTCACAACCACCAGCCTGAAAATATTTACTGAAAATTTTTCTTGTCTCCATAATCTCCTTAAAGGACAGGAAATTTTCCACCTTCCACGTAAATGATGGACGTTTTGGTAAAGTATCAACCTGACATCCAGAACTTGAACTGCATACTTCAGAATCTTCATCACTAAGATCTTGCATAGTTGCAGTTTCCTTCAGAATGAGAACCTCTGCAGAGAACACAACAGTGTCCTGTACAAGAAAACCCGCGTCCTGGTCGAAGAGGCTAGTTAATGTCACAAATTCACGCCAACCCCAATCCTTCGCTGACTTAGAGTAACGATTTTGAGACTCTTTCATGATCGACTTCTCCTCCATTTTCTGATTGATGACAGACAATCGATGGCTCACAAAGCAAGTCCATTCACTGGTTGTATTTCGGGGATCTGTCACTTCCAAAAACACTGAGAGGTGGCATGGCGGTTGAGACTGCCCTGATTGCAGCAACATTAAGGGAACCATCTGATGAAGTTAGTACAGATATTCTGAAAACACCCAGTTACATAACTTTAACAAGTAACCATACTGATAGCTAATTGAAAGGAAATTGACAGTGATTTGATTGCAATGAGACCATAAGTTCACAAGGACAGACTAAGTAGGGGATTAAAAAATGTGGCAGATAAATTAAATAAAACTAATCATTCAAATTCTGAGTACACATGTGTACACAGCGACTGACCCAACCACACTTACAAACTTTATCTACAAAAGCGGTTTCAACATTGATGGAAGTAGCGTCACAAAATCCAAGTTCCAACTGCATTTTAGGATCCATATTCCACTCAAGAAGTCAAATACAAGGTTGTTTTATTACTTCAGTTCAATATATATCTACAAAAGCGGTTTCAACATTGATGGAAGTAGCGTCACGAAATTCAAGTTCCAACTGCATTTTAGGATCCATATTCCACTCAAGAAGTCAAATACAAGGTTGTTTTATTACTTCAGTTCAATATACTTATGAATCTTTTAGGATCAGCTCAGAGGATATATCAATGTCATTTTTTAGCCTCTAGGCAAAATCTATACATCTGGTTCATGATTAAAGAACTCAAGACTTCCCTCTGGTTGCTGCTACTTGGGGGAAAAGCGCATCGTGCTAGTCAGCAATTTTCACAGATTTACGAAAGGCAAATGAACACTTCATAAGCACAGCCCCTGGATGGTCAAGATGAGAAACAGGCATGAATCATGACATATTGTTTTGGAAGAGGTAACAGCTACTTAAGAAAACAGGTAGGTATGTTACTCACAAGCTCGGGACTTGAGGACAGTTCAGATCAGAGCAAATGGTAATAGGACATATCTAAGGGGGGAGAGTTGACACAATATTTGCAAGCATCAAATGAAGCAAATTCAATTGTAATGTTTCATTCATAGGCAAAGATTTAAATTCCTAAGAAGTACAATGAAAGCGACACCACTTAATTTATTGACTGATGACTAGCTCGTAGCAATATTATTTCTAAATACAAACCACAAGTATGAATTTTCTGGTGAAATGCCTATTTATTTCGAAAGCATAATTGCAAAACTGGAGACGGGCAGTACTTTTCTTCATTTATGTGGATTTCATTTTCATTTCCAAATTCTAATTTAGACCAAGGGCCACATATCCTTGAGTGTTGCAAACAGTTAAAAAGCTTCAGCCCATTTTGGTATGTGACAATTCTTGTCGAATCATTCAGTATATATATGCCTGGTTTGGTTATCAAGTTTTAAGCAGTATATGTCAGCAAAGTCCATAAAGTAGATGTTGGAACAACCAGGTGAATGTTGAGAATGCACATTCCCTAATACTTACCCCGTGGATAAACAATAAGGCGACAGTCCCGATTCCCAACCTGAAACCGTCTGCTCTTGATGCATAAACCCGTGATCTTCCGCTTCTTAAGCAGCTCCTTCAATCTTGTAAAGTTCTCGATCCTCCACACAAACTTCCCAAAGTGTCCATCCGACTTTCTAGCCCCAGCTCGTCCACCACCAGCGCCACTCATGCCCACTGCCATCGGTAAGCTACGAGTGAACGAGTTTGACTCCTTGATCACATGCACCGAGGCGCTAAACACCACAGCCCCATCAAACAAGTATCCCCCATCAGCAGCCAAAAAATCATCCATCTTCAGGTAATCCCCCCACCCAAGGCTGGCACTATCCGCCCCAAACCGCCCATACGAGTCCTTATGGATGTGGCTCCCCCCAGGCCTCTGATTAAGGATTGAGACACGGAAAAGACACCAGCACCCACGGTCACCATCCGGCACGCCGCTCCCCACGCCACTTGACGCCAATGCTGATGCCGATGACCCTGAGGTTGCCAGCGCAACAGGCTCCTTGCTCTCCAGGCACACCGACAAATGGTCTGCACCAGATACATTACTCTGGTAGACACTGATCTGGAGCCCGCAGTCGCTCCCACCAGCGGCCGTCGCAGCAGGGAAGAATGCGGGGCTCATGATCTTCTGCGTGCGGATCATCTCCCGGAAGAGGCCGAAGTTGAGCACCTTCCAGGTGAAGCGGCCGTCCGCATCGGCGAAGGAGGCAGACTCCGAGAGCACCGATATGTCGGCGGCAATGACAAGGGAGTCGTGGGGCGGGAAGAGGAAGGAGGCGGCAGCGGAGGGCGCGAAGTCGCACCACCCGTGCGAGCGCTTCTTCGAGGAGAAACGGTGCCAGGAATCGCGCGCCAGGGACTTGCTGTTATCGGAGGGGTGGACGACGGAGAGGCGATAGCTGAGGAAACAATCCCATTTCGACGACGAGGTGGTGCTGGTGGAGGACGACGACGACGATGGGGTTTTGGGGTCGAGGACCTGGAGATAGAGGGAGAGGTAGCCGGGGAGGGCCTGGGCGTCGCCGCGCGGGTAGAGGAGGAGGCGGCAATCGAAGCCGCCGACCTCGAAGTAGCGGCTGTAGAAGGTGCGGGCGCGGGTGCGGGGGAAGTCCGGGAGGGTCCATCGGCACGAGGCGGAGGCGTCGCCGCGGCGCTCGACCGAGAAAGTGGCCGACGCGGAGTCGGATGGCGATGGCGAGGGGTCGTCGGTGGCCGCCGCCGCCGCCGCGGCGGGAGGCGAGAGAGTGGTGGGCTTCATGGATTGGGGATTTTTGGTTTTGTTTTTCGAGATGTTTTTCTCTCACTTTTTTTTTCTGGGGGTGATGGTTTTGGTTCCTTTGGTCTTGCGGAGGCAGGAGCAGCAGGGGAGGTGAGGAGGGTGTTGCTATGGGTGTGCTCTTTTTTCCACTTTTCCATTTATTATATCATTTTAATCCGTGATGCTACATATGGAATATTGGAATGTCTCATTTACTCAGAGATATCTTTTACACTTTTATCCCAAAGTTAATATGCTTATATCAAGCAAAAAAAACCAACAGCTGTCGTCTGAAACATAAGAAAATATAAAAAATATCATTAGATTTAATGGCAAAGCTTAATGCCTACTAAAGCCAGGGGCGGCGCCAAGGCTGGAGCTAGCCTGGGTAGACCTTATTATGTTTCTACCATGAACATTTTATGGTTTACCTTGAAGTGAGCCGGCAAATCTCATTTTCCCGTATTTGCGTGGTAATATCGAATTTTGGATCTTAAGTTTCATATCTTCGCTTGCATCGTCTAGGTTTCGAACCTAGCTTTATAAGAATTGTGGCTTATATCTCGCATATATCAATCTAAGTAATAATTATTTATAGCATTTATTTTAGGGTTGAATTACATGGCGACCGTGCCTCAGCTAAGTCTTTGTAGCGACGGGCCGACAGCTCCGTGTCACTCCTCCGAGTTGGGCCGCTAATTGGGCCGATCGTGCGCGCGCGCCAAAACAACGTAATGCGCGGGACTCGCTCCAACGATGCGCGCGGGATTTGCCCGCCAAAGTTGCTAGCCTGTCCACCCACCCCCTCTATTCACGCGAACTGCCTTCATTCTCCCCTATCTTCTTCTTCCTCAAGTCATGTGCGAAAAGAAAAATGGTAGATGTGGTTCCTCTTAATCCCAAATCAACACAAAAAGGGAAGAAAGTAGATCCTCTCAATAACCAGGTAAGCACTATTTTTCCCAACAAACCTATCATAATTAACCTAAAAAGCAATAAAACTGACATCACATAAATATTTTCATCACAGAAAATTTACACATTTTTCGGCTATATGTCACCAAGTATCACAAAGAAAACACACGTACAAATGTATACATGTTTTAGATAAGTAGGATATAAGTTACAGACCACATTTGTTTTTCCTTCACAACTATATGTGTAGATATCAGAACATCTTCCACAAAAACTGCCAGCACCCACCAAACATAGGACATGTGAGTTGAATTTATGTGATGCCAGCTGCACCTACCTTGGCACTCACCCCTTCAAAAAAAACACATAGTTACTTCAGAAATGTCAGCTGCACCTAATTTTGAGGGTAAAAAAGAACAGATACGTATATAAATCTAATGACTAATAGTGCATGTTCATTACAAAAAAAAATCTAGGTAAAGAAAAATGCATCCAGAATCCCAAAACCCTCAACAACAACTTGTTCACCCTAACCAATCTCATCCAGGTAAGAATTTGACACTATCCTTCATATACCACTCAGTTGTTATCTAGTTTTATATACTGTGTTACCAGGTTACATATACCAACTTACCATGTTACTATCTAACAGTTATCTGCCCCCCTCCCGCATTGCCAATGGCCATGACTCAACACACTGCAGCACGAAGTGCTACTCATTAGGATGCCAGTTTTGAGGCAACACACGCATCTG
Organism: Stipa capillata; assembly: GCA_019208055.1. Classification (NCBI taxonomy): domain Eukaryota; kingdom Viridiplantae; phylum Streptophyta; class Magnoliopsida; order Poales; family Poaceae; genus Stipa; species Stipa capillata. Next base: position 574,376 of record JAGXJF010001616.1, on the reverse strand, counting down.
TCATGGTGGTGCATGGTCCAGGAAACTCCAACTTACATGCCACCACAGAACATACTTTGGATGGCTCCAGTAAACATACACCTCATCTTGCTCTTGACAACAATGGAAATGATGGTATTGTTGAAGTTATGTCTAGCCCACAGCAGCCATTCAAGTTGATGAGGTTTGACACTTTGGAGGAGGCAGAGAAGCACTACAAGGTGTATGCCAAACGCAAGGGTTTCGGGGTAAGGTATGACTACAGGAGGAAGTTTAAAGTTCATGGACAAATTACCAGGGCTTCACTGGTGTGCTTCAGAGCTGGCAAAAATGCAAAAGACAAGGAGGACATGCAAAAACCCAAGCCAATCATGAAGCAACGACGGAAAAGCACTACTGTTAGGACAGATTGCACTGCCCGGATGATTGTGAAACACCAGCATAACAGTTGGGTGGTGACTGAGTTCAACGATGACCACAATCATCCCCTCATAGCCAAATGGTCATTAACTCGTTACCTACGATCACACCGACACATACCAGATGATGAGAAAGAATTCATCAAGATGTTTCACGCATGCAATTTGGAGACGAGCCGTCAAATGCAAATATTAGTAGAACTACATGGCTGTCTTGACAATGTCCCATACACAGTGAAAGATGTTGCTAACTATAGAGCATCATTGCGTCTTGAGCACCGCCTCACAGATATGTAAGACACAATAACATACTTTGAAAAGATGAGAACTGGGGACAAGGACTTCTACTATAAATTTCAGTTGGATGATGAAGACAGGCTACATAATCTATATTGGATTGATAGTGCAGCTAGAAGAGCATATAAATTTTTCAATGATTGTATATCATTCGATACCACATACATGACTAATATCTACAAGATGCCATGTGCCCCTTTTATTGGAATAAACAGCCATGGGCAGTCATACAGTTTGGTTGTGGGTTCTTGAGGAATGAGCTCACAACAAGCTTTGTGTGGCTGTTTAAGACATTTCTTGAAGCAATGAGGGGTTTGTCACCAGCCAACATAATTACAGACTAAGACTTTGCAATGAGAAATGCAATAGACCAAGTGTTCCCAGCTGCAAGACACAGAAATTGCCGCTGGCACATAATGAAAAAGGCGACTAAAAAACTTGGATCTTTCTTCGGTCGTAGACCACAGCTATATGCAGAATTTGAAGATTGCATAAACAACAGTATGTTTGTAGAGGAATTTGATCAGAAATGGAACAGCATGATACAGAGACAAGTGTTCGGAGACAATGAAGAGCTAGCCAATCTTTTCGACAAGAGAAGCTGGTGGGTGCCCGCCTACTTCACACACGACTTCTATCCCTTCCTCCAGTCCACCCAGCGTAGTGAGGGATTCAATGTTGTCCTAAAGAAGTATGTGAACCCCCAAAACTCCATATATGACTTTGTGCAACAATATGCCACAATACAAGAATAAATTATGACAGCCAAGGACAAGCTAGAGGCCGATACAGCCATTACTGTGCCTGGCACATGGTGCAGACACCCAATTGAAGTTTAGATGGAGAAGGTGTATACTAGGAACATTTACGACAGATTCCAGGTAGAAATGCATTCAAGCATGTCATATAATTGCCAGCACATAGGCAACAGCATGTACTTGCTGATTTCTATAGTGGGTTTTGTACCACAGTATGGAACAAGAACCTACCAAGTTGCTGCAGATGTTCAAAACAGGGTGTACAGCTGCCAATGCTGCAAATTTGAAAGGGATGGGATACTTTGCTGCCACATTCTAAAAGTAAGTGAAAGGTATACCTCGCAGCTACCAGGGATACAAAGTGTGCTCACCGTATTTTCTCTCTTTCATTGCAGGTGATGGTGCAGTTAGATGTGACTGAGATGCCGCAACCATATGTACTAAAAAGGTGGACATGGGATGCAAAGGAGGTGTTATATGACCCAGAAGTTCAACCATATGTTCAACAACACGAAATGCCCGAGGAGTCTAGGATAAGGATGAGGTTAGCAGTTATGTGCAGTCAATTCACAAAGCTAGTGAGAGAAGCATGTGTCTCAGAGGATGGCATACAAATAGCAACTTCACACATGAAAGCAATGAAGAACGAGCTCGCCACTACTAAAAAGGAGTCAGCAAAGGATGAGAGCGAGAACTGTTATTGCTGCTCCTGCAAGTACATCTACTCCTGTTGCTGCCCCTGATGCAACCACAGATACTACAGCTCCTACCTCCAGTACAGCGGCTTCACATGCATCTAACACAGGGACAGTCAGGGACCCCCCAAAGTCCAACACAAAAGGGCGGAAGAAGAGGAAGGCATATAAACACCCGCTAGACATTGTTGTGAAGGAGAAAAGAACATGCAGACTCTATGGTTCAACAGAACATGACGTACGCACGTGCTCACAAAGGGCATCGTCTGCACCTACAAATACAATGTGACCCTAGACCATTTCATCATATTTAATTTTGTCTTGTAATACTTGCGCATGCAACTATGTACTGTTCTGAGCCGGCTTACCGCCTAATGGTCAATTACCATGATATACGATCTAAAATACCATTTAAAAATATGCGAGTTGCCATGACTTATATTTTGGATTACCACTTAACAATTGGAATGACATAGCATCTAGTGCACTAATCGAAAAAAATCAGGATGCAAAAAGGTGCAGGGGGAATGTACCTTAACACATATTTTTGTCGAGATGTTCTCTCCACAGTTTTACTTGATTGTGTGGAGACGATAACCAATTATACACCATCACCTTCTTCAGGTTTGCAACCTGTTGTTGGCGCACATCAGGGACATGTTGTTCATCCCAAAGTTCAATAAACTTCAGCATAAAAAAACTGCAATCTGTCCTATATAGAACAAACAAATAAACATAAAAATGCTCAGATAAAAAATTAAACATAACACTTAAGTCTTAGAAACAAACACATAGAGACAATAAAGTACAAGGAATACTCACGAGTTGGCTTGTTTTGGCACATTGATGACCTCAAACTTGTACTCTTCGATCTGCACCCTGGACTTCCCATAGTACACCTGCCATGCTGCCTTGATTTTCTTCATGACTTCTGTAGCGTGGGCCATAAGTCCGCCGTTAGATGCACCGCGTAGAGAGTCAAGCACCTCGAACCTTTGTGCTACCAAGTTAAGGCACACCAAATACCAATGAGATGGATCCATCACTCCAGTCCCAAGTTTTTGCAAGATTGGAAATATGATCTGGTACCAAAAAGGCAAACAAAAAAAACAAACACGAAACATGGTTACCACACAAAAAAAGCATAAAAAAGAAATGTAATTATCAGAATTCCTGACTGCGGCTACCACTTAAAATGCATTAACTTACCAAAATAAATCAAAAAAGCATAGCTGAGTCTAAAGCACAAACTTACTAGTCTTGGCAACTGAGACCGAAATCCTCACGTCTTTCAAATTCTAATGCAATAAATTTCTTATCTACATGTGTCACGGCCCCGGAATAGAATATGACTAGAGGAACGAACAGTCGCCAAGGACCGAAGGCATCCGTCGACTGGGTGGCACGGTACCTGCGCCGTACGCACCACAGTGGAGGGATCCGACACCCGACCCCACCTTGGGTCGAGCCGGCCGGAAGCGACTGGGCTTCCCAGAGCCACATACGATTCCACGAGTCGTGTGAAGGTCTAGAGTCGTTCACGAACGCTACCGTGCAGAGTAGAGTCGGAGGAGCCCGGCAGTTCTACCCACACCCTACCCTAGCTCGAAGCTAGTGGGTCGCTCGAAAGCCCGGTAGAAACCACCCACACCCTGCCTGGCCGGCACAGCATCTCAGCCAGCGGGTCACTCAACCGAGATCTCGCTCAACAAAGTAACACAAGGAACGGCCGTAGTCCTTCACGACTAACCCATATACTTCATATCATACACGCAATGTATATGGGCAGTCTGTTATAAACAACTTGAGCATCACAACAAAACACTACGATACGATAACATACTATTTGTCCACATCGGACTAAATATTACATTAGTCGGACGTATCCGAAAGCATATCCGAGTACGGAGAAGTTAAACAACAGCGGAAGAGTTTAAATGAGTCCCACAGCGACCTATTGCTCGCTGGACAAAATCCACCAAGGTTCCCATTTTCAATAACCGACCAAGGTACGCAAAAGCAAGCATCGCACTAGACGTCATCGAAGAACTCTTCGACCGCTGGCTCACCTGCAATGATCTAGGAGAGCCCTAGGTGAGTACAAAGTACTCGCAAGACTTATCCGTGCTTGATTAGATGACCTAAGCATACTAGTGTAGCATTAAGTAAACATGATGCATATACCAGTAAGCAAGGTCTAAGCATACGATAAAACTAACTGACACCACAAGCATCATCATGACATCTACTAACAATCCAACTTTCATATCAGCACTTAGGGGGGGGTGTGATGGTAACAACTAGCCACATGTGCTAAGCAAACACCCCGTTAGGTGGGGCAACCATATAAACACCCTTTTAGGTAGGGCAACCATATAAACACCCTGTTAGGTAGGGCACCCATATATCACCACACTGGCAGTGTTCCATCACGACCACACCTCAAATTTATCTCTCTGACCATTACCGACACGCGATCACTCTGAGTGCAAAGAATGCATTAACCCTTGGAGTTTGCAAGGCTCCAAGAGTCTCAGGCTTACATCCGTACACCCCAGCACTCGCTGTCGCTAACGTCCACGTGTTATCAAGAGTAGTTATCACCATGGAGTCAACTTCGGTTGGTACCGCGAAAATCACTCCCTTCACCTGATCGCATCCGCACACCCGAATGGTACCAACTTTATCCATGAGACACTTTCCCTTCGTCTCTCACATCTCACTTCAATTGATTCAATCATTTAGTTTGTCAGATTGACTTTGACCAGAACCACACATATCTCACAATACGCCCTAGCATGCTAGTTTGACATAACACTTAAGCATAATCATCAGTACTAGTCATCAACATATAAAGAAATAATCTAAGTACTGAACAGTTAATAAATGTGCAACAAGCTCTGCTTGCCTTCGAAGAACTGCTCCTGTTCCTGAGTTTGCTCGTGGGCCTGCAGGTCTCCGTCTTCGTGGTCTAGTGCAAGCAATTTGGATGTCGAATATAAGAGATCATGAAATCAACGAATCCAACATGTATGCATGAAGATGAATGTAAAGATGGTATTGCTTAACAATATATCGACATTAGGGTTGATGGGTTGTCCTAAGCTATATGCATGCTCAGATTCATGCGATTACGAATTAGGGTTTTAGAGGTAATCGCTTATGGTGAAGTGGCAATGAACATGCATGTTAATAATTGATTAATATTCTGAACTAATTGACTAGCGCAACTGAAATCAATTAAATCGAAGTTACGATCAATTAGTTATGCACTTGTCGAGTTAGGGTTTACGGGGTTCGACAAATAAAGGAGCTAATACCTAAGACCTATCATGCATGTATTCTTGCTGGAATTCCAGTGGTTACATAACGTAGTATTTCTCACAAGGATTCCAGAAAGGTATAATTTGTCGAGATCGGAGTTATGATGATGAAACTAGGGTTTACGGATCTTCGACACTAATTAATCTTCTACCCCAGGTAATATACTGTGCATGTATCCAAACTTAATTTTTGTTTTAGCCATCTTGTAGAGTTTTTCAAGAGGTTTCCAAATATATAAATTTTATCAAATTTGGCCAAGTAGTTTAAAAGTTATGCACGTTTGAAAATCTGCTCAAAATCTGCCCTGACTAAACCTAACCCTAATTGCTACTCGTACCCGAGCGCTACCCCGGTCAAATCCTAATTCCTATGCGCACCCGAGAAGGAACCCGGGGATTCTACCCCTTTACCCACGTCAGCAGGCAGTGGGGCCCTTCGGTCAGTGGCTCGGGTGGTCGGAGACCAACCCGAGCGCGACACGCGTCGGGCCCCGGCTTCTCTCTCACCCCTCCTCTCTCCTCTTTCACTCGGGACCGGCCGGAGGCGAGCTCGCGCGGCGGCGCCTCGCCGGAGAGCTCGTCGGAGACGGCTCTGGTACCCGGATCTACTCGGGGAGAATGGTTTCATGGTCGGGAGCTCACCGCGAAGTCGATGCGCGCAAGAGATGTTCTCGGGGACGGCTGGAAGTGGCTAGCGACGGAGAGGGACGACGGCGGGCTTCGGGTTGCCGGCGTCGAGGTGCTCCGGGGCTCAGATCTGCACTGAAAAGGATGCGAGGAGGTTAAGGGAGAGGAGCTGGTTCTCTGGAGCAAGGAAAGGGGAAGGGAGGAAGACCAGAATGCCGGGGAGAGCTCGTCGGAGATCTCGCCGGATTTGGGGACGAAAGCGACGACCGAGGGCTTCCAGGCGCGGATCTGTGGAAGAAAATGGAGGGGAAAGTGAGGGGAGACACGCTGGTGCTCGGGGAAGGAAAATCCCTAGACCTAGCTCACCGGATCGACGGGGATTCCTCGTCGGAGGGGCGCCGGAGCTCGGGAAGAGAAGAAGTTGGGCGCTAGGGTTTTCGGGATGGGAAGAAAGGAGCGAGGAGGAAGGAGGGCTGTCGGGACGAGGGGATTAAATACGGCGGCGAGCGGCTCGGACAGGCCTGCCGGGATCAGAGCACCGCCCACGACGGCCAGCCGGCGTCGGGGACGTGGACGACGGGTCCTGCAGGTGGGCCCGGGGCACGGTTGCGAGAGGGGAGGAGGCTGACAGCGGGGGCCCTGCTGTCAGCGGGAGAGGTATAAACTTGCCATATCTTCCATGCATTGACCACAGGCTGTTGCTCCTTTAGTACTCTGGCCGGATAGGTTACCGTACGCAGGATAGTCATTGATTGTGCAAAATAGCAATCCTCGTAGCGTGAAGTTCTCTCTCTTGTCTGCATCCCACGTCTCCACGCCTTCGTGCCACAATGTTTCCAGATCCTCCTTCATTAAAGACAGGTACGTATCTATGTTATTTTCGAATTGCTTCGGGCCTTCGATGAGCATGGCCAACATGATGTACTTCCTCTTCATGCACAACCAAGGAGGGAGGTTATACATACAAAGAGCCACAGGTCAAGTGCTATGACGACTGCTCATGTTACCAAAGGGATTTATTCCATCCGTACTCATCCCGAATGGTACATTTCTAAAATCCGCACCAAAATTTGGGAATTTCCTGTCGATGTTTCTCCACTGGATGGAGTCCACTGGGTGTCTAATCAAATCATCAACTTTACGCTCCTCCGCGTGCCACTGCATTTTCTTTGCATGTTCAGGATTTGCAAACAGATGCTTCAGGCGAGGAATGATAGGAAGATACCATACAACCTTGGCTGGAATGCCGTTCGTCTCCTCATTGCCCTCGATGTCATCGTCCGTAGCATTGTTGAGCTTCTTGTATCGGAAAGTCTGACAAACCGGACATACATGTAGATTCTCGTACTCTTTACAGAAGACCAACCTGCGCTTGCCTTCAATTTGAGCAGTTTCAGAATAACTGACAGCCAGGTATATTTCACCTTGCAACCATGGTACAATTGTCTCTTTGCGTCCTTCATTAGACCCAGAAATTTGTCATATTGCCTGCCACCAAGGTCATTACCTTCAGCATCGCGCAACATTTGCTCGAGATCGTTGTCATTGTTACACATCTCGGCATCCTCTTCATCAGACTCAGAATCAACATCAGCCTCCAGATTCAACTCTTCGCCACTCATTCTTTCATCGCTCCCCTCCATGTGTTCGCCATGATGGATCCAATTTGTATAACCAGCTACGAATCCCCTACGGATCAAATGATCTTGTAACTGAGCCGTGTTCTTCAACATCTTCTCATTCTTGCAGTCATAGCACGGACAACAAATATGACCAGACTTCCTACTCGACATATCATCCTCAGCCGCTCTTAAAAATTCATTCACGCCACTGATATACTCAAGGCTCACACGGTTCGCATCATACATCCATCTTTGATCCATCGGCACTATGACATACATATAAACATATGTTGACTAATTAATTATCTATGTGATTCAAAATAAAAATTAAACTCATCGCTCTCTCTCACTTGTCCAATTATGCGTAAAACCTTCCAAGCTAGAGCCATCCAAGCATGCGTATATATTACATCTAAACCACAATTAATAAACCATCCATCCATGCCTATACATCTATTAACCATAAATTATCTTCTAATAGAACATAATTGCACTAGATCTAGGGTTAGAGAGCAATTAATTAACAAACTAAATAACCAAATGTACTAACCTATTGCCACACCAAATCAATTATATCCTTGCAATCTTCTTCTCCTCCCCCAAAATCGCCTCAGCCGCCGCCACCAGTCCGACAGACCTAGGAAACCCTAACAGACCTGGGAGCACTGGTTCTGTTATATAGGTGGAGAAGTCATTCCAGACAGTTTAGTCACTTGAACCGCCTGTAATGCAATATCACAGACGGGTGAGCAAAAGACCGTCTGCGATGTATTGCTACATCGCAGACGGTTCCTTTCATGACCGTCTCTGATGTGTCATCGCAGACGGTTCGGTTTCAAGCTGTCTGCGATAACTTGTTACATCGCAGACGGGTGATACCTTGAACCGTCTGCGATGATTCTTTCCAGACGGGTTGACGTCTGGGATGACATATCATCCAAGACACTAGGGTCCGGACAAAAGTCATCGCAGACGGGGTCGTTTTTCTGCCCGTCTGGAATGTCCTCTATCCTAGACGGTCTATAGTAACCGTCTGCGATGTGCCGTCCAGGATGAGCCTTTCTGTAGTAGTGGTAGTGAATCATACGTTGCGGGAACCAAATGGCATAACGAAGAGAGCGGTCGATAAGACGTACAAGCTCTTATATATAGCACGCGAACACAATCACATTGTAATTGTGTAATTCCTAATGGAATTAAGATCCACAGGTTTTGACAATGGTTTATTGAGAACGTACGGCAGCATTGTTTCAAAAATTCGTGATTGTAAGGGCTGTTAACTGGACATTTTTCTTCGAGCCTAACTAGGTTCTTAGATGTCCCATTAGAAAAACACACGACGAAAGCAGAGGCGGTCGAACTAGACGATAGAAAGGTAGAGAGGGTTTAATAGAGCAAAAATGAGATTAGGCACACAGTGGAAAAGATAAAACTGAAGTAGAGAAGTTTTTTTAGAAGTAAATGCAAGAAGGACATAAGCTGTTGTTCTCTCATGGACGATCAAATGCAAGAAGGACATAAGCTGTTGTTCTCTCGTGTATGATCTCCTAGTGACCCCTAGTGAAAGCGCTACATTGGCGTGGCCATAACATGACAATCTGTTTGTCATCTTGTTTTGGTTTTCCTTTTATTGGTCAGTTTTATACTGCCTTAGACAACCTTCGTAATAGAAGCTTTATTAAATAAGTTGTATCAACGCGCTTCAAATTGTTAGGCTAGGGGTTTGTTGTCAACAGTATAGCCAACACTATGCTATCGTGTCAATCCCACAAACTACTTATCCAGGCAATGGATCAGGCGAAAATGTTTCAACCAATTCACACAAATGACATGCTTTCAAATTTGAAGCGATGGTAATTCTCAGTATTTTTTGAAGGGATGTTTGATCAATCAAGAACAACCTCCTCCTCAATTTTGTTTACTTTTGGAAATTTATCATGTTGATTAGGTGTTTGAACTTTGAACCAAAAGAAACTTCAAATGGCCATTGTCACTTCTACATTTTGTTTGACTGTGACATGGACATAAGTTAAAATAGAAAAACAACACTATAAGATACTATAAAATGGATATCCAACACTGACCATATCTAACTTTGGCCTCGAAAAAAAAAGTAGTAAAATACTATAAGGACGAGCAATATATCCGTTCGTATCTACTCCAACTGCACCGCTGCCTAACATTATCAACACGGCTAGGCCAAACGAAAATACAATTCCAGAAGTACTTGGATGTCCCACTCTTATCACACCCCTCCATTCGCTTTAAGATCGGTGTCATTGTTTTGCTAAGAACACTCCCAGCTACATTCATTTTTGACCATGCAGTCCCTCTCACTTCACAAACATATCCCCCACTTTTTCCTTATCTTATTTTCAACTGCAGCCCCTCATTCTCTCATTCACCATGCACATTCGGTTCATACAATGTATAATGATGAACAAAAATATTTCACCATGAACAAGAAAAAACTATTCGGTACATGGACAAAAAATAAGGCTTACGAATATTCATGCTTCTCCAAGTCAGATCCAAAATTGCAATCTTACAATGCAAATTTTTTCTAGTATTTCTCATTAACCATAAGGATCTGAACCATTTCATATCATGAACATTCATGCTTCTCCAAGTCAGATTCGTGAACCAATGCTGAGAACAAATTTACTATCATTTCTCATGAACCATAAGGATGTGCTCTCTCTACTCTTCGAAGCACAAACAAATAATGCTTAAAGCATGAACATATAGCATCAGAATCTAATTTCGAAGTATGAAAAAAGAACATGAATCAACTCTTGAACCGAAAATTTTGTTCTACAAAAACAAATTATCCATGAATCTGCACATACTGGGGTCCGGATTGAAGAACAAAAAACAATTTCACAAGTGGATTGGGTGGCGTCGTGGTTGGAGCAGCTCGTTATCGTGGAAGAAGGGAGGAGACGATGGCCGACGGACGAGAACGAGCACCACCTCACTGACATCTCCTGCTTCGCCCGCCATGGCCGACCTTATCGTGATTCGGATCTGGAACGACTCGAGGAGGATGCTGGCCTCGCCGCTCGATCTGTTCCATCGTCATAGACGGATCCAGGGCCCCCATGGCTAGATCCGAGCCCACCGACGATGAGACAGGTGGGCGTAGAGCGCACAGATCTGACTCATCCAAGGCAGCACCAATAGAGGAGGTAAGGCGGGCAGTGGAGGAGGAGGTTACACTAGCGGAGAAGATGGCGGTGCCAGTTGGGTAGGCCGGAGATGGAGGTGGCGAAGCTCAAGTGAGACAGAGGAGGCAGTGGCGGGAGTGGGTGATAGAGAGAGAGGAGAGAGGGAGAAAGAATCGGGGATGGGTTGGGGCCGCGCCAGGTTGAAACGAGAGAGAGAGTTGGTGAGGGGGCAGAGTGTACATCACAAACTTAGGTTGTCTAAGTAATGCTACAGTGTGAAAAGAAGATGTCATAAGTGTAAAGTAGAGCATAGAGTGTCAGTGAAAATAGGCTCAAAACGTCCAACTAATGGAAAACTGCACCGCAGGATCAAGAGACAAACTCGAGATAACAAAGAAGATTGGTGCAAAACAGATTCGCCCTGAACCACCCTCAGATGACATGAATCGTATTCTCTTGCTAACCCACACGTCGAAAGCAGCAGCTGACGGGCCATCCATACCCAGTGCTTCTTGGAATAAAGGAAGCATTGCGTTGCGTGCGTTGCCTCCCACGTTGGCATCTTGCCATTCTCAAGGCGGAACGGTCCCATGCATCGGCATCGTTCTGCGGCGCACGCATCTCTCTATTACCTATACACCACGCTTGCAGCTTCGACAACATGTGTATGTTCCCAGTGATCCGGTGCTGCGCGTGTGCGAGAGGCATGGGCGACACGGGGTCGCCGAGGACGGCGTCGCGGTGCAGCCACTGCGGCGCGGGCCTGGCAGCGACGCCGCCCGGGTCCAGCTCCGGCTCCAGCGTCCGGTGCGCGTTCTGCCACCGCGTGACGCGCGTCGAGCAGGCCTACTACCGCAGCGTGGGCGACGAGGTCGCGCTCGCGCCCGCGTCGCGAGCTGCCTCCTCCGTAAGGCGCGAGCTGCCGGCCGGCTACCCCGTAGCCCACGGCAAGAAGCGCGCCGTCCTCGTCGGCGTCAGCTACACGGGCACCGACTACGAGCTCAAGGGCACGGTCAACGACGTCGGCCGCATGAGGAGCCTCCTCTGCGACAAGTTTGGGTTCCCCAGCGACTGTATCCGGATCCTCACCGGTAATCATCAAAGAATCTGCTAGTTCTGCAAATATTTATCGTGAAATGTAATTTATAGTAAGTTTGGTTGATGCGTTCGTGTGTGTCAGAGGAGAAGAGCGATGATCTCTACAGGGTGCCGACGCGGGAGAACGTGTTCCTGGCGATGCGGTGGCTGGTGGAGGGGTGCGACGCCGGCGACTCCCTGGTGTTCCACTTCTCCGGCCACGGAGTGCAGAAGCTGGACACGACCGGCGACGAGGTGGACGGGTACAACGAGGCGCTCTGCCCGCTGGACTTCGAGGAGAAGGGCAAGATCCTGGACGACGAGATCAACGAGACCATCGTCCGGCCGCTCGGCCCCGGCGTCAAGCTCCACGCCATCATCGACACCTGCCACAGCGGCACCATCCTCGACCTCCGGTACCTCTGCCGCATGTCCAGGTACGTACAAACGTTTCTAGCACAGAGAAGAGCACTACAACTTCATCATGCACCAATGAGACAGAGAGAAATCTCATAATTCTTGCTGTAATTCTCTCCAAGAACTGGGTACTGGCAATGGGAGAACCACGTCCGTCAACCGGAGAAGCCGAAAGGCACGAGCGGAGGCCTCGCGATCTCGATCAGCGGCTGCAGCGACGATCAGAAGTCTGCGGACTCCAGTGTACGTCTCCCGTAAGCTAACTCCGCTCCATCTTCTGAAAATCTTGCTGCTCGGTAGATGAGTTGAGCATATCTGTCTGCCTGACATATCCAGGGCTTCTCTGAGTCCACTTCGATAGGCGCCATGACATACAGCTTCATCAAAGCCGTGGACTCCGAGCCCGGGACGACGTACGGGCGGCTGCTGAGCGCGATGAGGGCGACGATCCGCGACGGGCAGGGCAGCGGCCGAAGCCTCCTCCCCGGGCGGTTCGGCTTGTTTGTCCGCAAGATGATCACTTCCGGCAGCGTGCAGGAGCCTCAGCTGTGCTCGTCCGAGGTGTTTGACATCTACCGGAAGCCGTTTCTCCTCTGACTCACATTGCCTGTCACAGATGTTACTGCCGTGCTGGCACTGTGATCAAGACAGGACATGGCAAGCGCCTACGCCATGCTTACGAAAACATAAATAATGCAGTGGAATCAAAATTTGAGGTCTCTTGATGATATGCATTTTTTCTTCAGGTTTTCATGATCTTGAACACATGGGATCACACATATAATTGAGACCATACCAAACTCTTTCCACTTACATCCAAGTGCAGATTTTGCCTTCCGGCGAGCCTATTCTAGGTGGAGGTTCTCCAATAGATCAACTGCTCAAGCTCACCAACTACCACATAATTCCTTTACAAGGCTGCTGTTAATAAGGACTAGATATCACCTGCTACTAATTGGGATAGCAGCTTGATGTCATAGCAGTAAAACCGGAACATGTTCAAGAACGAACATTGCAGTTCTTAAAGACACAATTAGTGAATCCCAACAAATGCACAGGTTCTTAAGGGCAAACATGATTCGCTGCCTTGCCTCCTGTATGTGCCTACTTAGGTTTATCTGTAAGGCTGACGAGGGATTTGACGACGCCAGGGCTGATTTTGTCTGCCAGGGCACCTTTCTCGGATATCATGAATGACTTCTCTTTGACAAAGCTGTGCAATTTCTTGGTGTCATAGTCTAGACGTTCTTGATCTGGAAATAGAACAGGAAATTGCAAATCATCAATATTGTCCCAAGGAGCTGGTTAAGCACACATGGTTTGAAAAGAAAAGACATACATAGCTTTCCATTTGCACAAAATAGAAAATGGTCACTTCAACAAAATTTATTCGAAGTTTTACAAAAACGAAGGATAAACAATTTCAAGGGTCCACATGATCACAAGGATGGATGCCAGAAGATAGCATTGGTGAACATAAACAGCTAAATAAGTATTGGACTAAGCTTGTTTAACCCTGAGCTTCCGTAACAGTCATTTTAACAGTTTGCATTAAAAAAAGGTTGCAAAGAACATGTAATTACAACACAAGTAGGGATTCAGACCACTACTTTACATAAGTTATGGAAGCATGTATTAGTGCAGTTTGTTGTACTTCAGATGTATTATTGGTGGATAACAGTAATTGAACAAGATACAGTAACTTGAAAGCATGCTCCTTCTGGATTTTAAGGATGACAGAGGTTTTAGTCCTTATGTCTAGCAAACCTACTTCATTAGTAAATAAAAGGTACTGATTTGCATGGATCCAGATCCAAGAAGGTACCTTTATCCAGAACAGTGTGTGTTACATGAAATGGAACACGGGCAAAAATATCTGACCCTGGAAACATTAGCCAGGTATGTTCTTTGGGGTCGTGATTTCCACATGTTGGGCATATCTCCTTTACCAGCTGCTTGCCTGAGGTTCCTTCCATCTCTTTCATTATGACCTCAAAGGGAGATGGCACACTACTTTTGGTTGTCCTGGCTCTTTTCCGGAGGGCTGTCAGGGCCTCTCTGTTAGCATTCCTCATCTTGTCATTTTCCACTAACTGATCGTCACCGAAGAACAAACCATATGATATCGACATTGATATATGACGTGAATAAGGAAGTCAGTTTTTAAACATACATACCTGATGCCTTGCCAGAAGAAGTTGCTCTGCATCAGTTTCAATATCAACCAGAGCCTCTTGAAGCTGCTTCATGTTGGGATCCATGGCAAAACTGCAAAATAATGTCAATTCATTTTCACAATATAAGTAAATTAGTTAAGAATACAAAGTAACATTAGTCGAACAACTAAACTTAAACGAATTAGGAACGCAAGGAAATTGACAACACTGAGGGTGCAATTGAATTAATTGTTCAAGATTGAGCTACACCAATAGTTATGTCGTAACTTATAAGGATCACTTCATTCCAATTCCAGTTCAGAAGGGACTAGTTCCTCATTGACAACAAATTTATCACGAGAATTAAACAAATAAGCACACATAAAGGAGTAACTTCATAAACCACTTTTACGGATGGTGGTCGTACATCACGACAGGCTGCTGCTTCTACAAGAGGAGGCAGCCAAGCCACCAGCTGCTGCACAGGCGGTGGCACATCTTATTTCTGAGGAGACTAAGGTGTTTATTCACTATATCGAAGGGTCAACAAGCAAAGGAGTAGAAGATTTGGGGGAACGTGGCATGTTTGTAGCAAGGATTTGTCAAAAAAATAATTTAAGTCAAGCACATTTTAGGTACAACCAAACATAGGTCTATTTATTGCTACTTTTATTTTTAAGAATTTCCTACCTCAAAGGTAAATGTGAAACGCTGAACTTACCATATAACTCCAATTATACCCTATGTTGCAAAGCAATAGCAGTATATCCTCTATCAAAAATCCAGATCAAAATCATTGGCAGCATGAGGTTTCGTTTGTGCTCTCTTTGGCTGTCTAAAGTCCTTTTAGATTCATCACTCTTTTCTACCAGCTGAGTAAACCACACCATTCACAAAGATACTTAACACATGGCATGAGCGTCCGTAAAGTACATCTCTTACCATTTCAATAGCATGTGGACAAAATGTATGCATTTCGATCAGGATCATATTCTACGGATACAACTACAATAATAGTTATTTTCTTTGCAAGGATGTAAGTGTGCCAGACTACTGTAAGGACTAGTTTGATTGTTCCTACAATATACAATAGTAAGGAATAGCTTGATTGTTCCTACAATATACAATAGGTGATACACAGGGAATCACACTGACCCCATAAATCCCTCCCTTCCTTTTATGTTGTTCATAGTTGAATAATTAAATGACCAAAGCAGTATTTTCAGTCAATTTAACTGATCTATGTTATAGATAAAGTAGTGAAATCAACAGATCGCAGCTTTATAGTCCACATATTATCATACATTACAAGATTAGAACAGCATGTTTCAACCTCTTGCACGATCGAAGTATTAGCTATCCTAGCAACTTAGGATATGCTGTGAACTCTGTTCAGGTTTCAGAGAAAATCAAGAGACAAACCTAGCGATTGGACAGGAACTGGGGAAACGCCGCACTACTGTGCCGCCGACGGCGGAGGGTTGGCCGCGTGCGAGACGCGTCGGCCGACCGTGCAGCCGAAAATCAGCGCGGCTGGTCTTGTGCGCGCCTCTGCCGATGAGCCGCGCAAGGCCCGCCGCACGCGTCTCCTCGCTGTCGGAGGCGGTGCGGAGGCCAACAGGGAGCTGCGCGGGCCGAGGCGCGCTGCTGGTGGATGAACGGAATAGAAGCAACAGCAATGACCACTGGACAGCGGAAGATGGCGGCTCTGGGGCGAGCAAGCAGCAGCCCGGAGGCGGAGGCGGCGGCGGCGGCGGCGCTGTGGGGGCAGCCAGGAAGTGGAAGACGCAGGGAGGGAGGCGGAGACGGAGAGGCTGGACTAGACCACGTTGGACGGCCGGGATCACAATTCACAAGGGAATGAATCGGACGGCCAAATAGTTTCCAGTCTGTAAACTCTCGGGCATCTACGGTGAAGATGATTTTTAAAGATTTTGTAGAAACAGATGATCTTTATATAGAAGAAAAGGTTTACTTTTAGACCTTAAAATTTACATAAAATCTACTTTTAAACCCAAAACTTTCAGGACGTCCAAACCAAACCTTAAGCTTTGTTAAACCAGTCATTAGCGCTGCTAATCCCAAACCACCCCGTTTATGGCACCACGTGGATAAGACCTCCATGTCGCCACGTCCGAATCGGTTTGGCCCGCTGCAACCGACTCGACCTGGTTTGCAAATGGTGTTGTGTTTGAGTTACGGAGATTTTGTTTTGAGAGAGACTAACATTTAACTGTCGAAAACGCCTCCTGATATATAGAGAAATTGCGCTCAACTGTATTCCTTCAGTAGCTCAAGTGTGGTTCTCTACGTGACCAAGACTTCTTGTGGTATAAGATCTACTTTTCTTGAGAAATGGCTTGCCCCTGCTTTTTAAAAGCATGACAGAGTCTTGCAAATAGCTGGGAATGCCAGCCTCTACATAGTAGTAACAGATTAAACAAAGGTAAACTGGACTACCAAAATGTTACAAAATCAACAAAATTCCGTTTCCATGTATTGCGCGCCCATTATTTGCTTGTCTTGACAAAAACAGCTAGTACTTGCAATTAATCAGGGAACAATACCTAGGACAATGTCGATCAGGCCTGCCGCTTCACGCTACCAGGCTTCGGCCACACTTCATATGGGAGAAGGTCTATTTCGGGGCAATGTCAGGGTTCGGATTTTGGGGCAATTTGATGGTAGAGTTCTGCGATTTGGGGGCGGGAGGGAGAGAGCAATCGGATGAGAAGGAGATGGCAATCGGGTGAGAGGGCGATAGAGATTACGACGGGAGGGAGAGAGCGATCGGGAGATAGGAGGACCAGGTTGAGTCGCTTGCGGTGGGCCAAACCGATAGGCGCAGCAACGTAGAGGCCGTATCCACGTGTCAGTCCACATGGTGCCATAAACCTGACAATTTGGGATTAAAGGCACTAATGACCGGTTTAACAAAGTTTAAGGCCTGGTTTGGACGTCCTGAAAGTTTTGGGTCCAAAAGTGGACTTCATGCAAAATTTATGGTTCACACCTAACGAAAAAATTCATATGTTTCCCTACGGTGAAATCAAATATCCTCGGTATAAATTTGCAGTTTCCAATTCTACTAATATCAGAAAGATATAGCATTGTAATCCTACAATTTTTTGTTCCTACATTTGTTGAATCCTGTGAATCAAGTAGGTCTTAAGTAGGATAGTGGAGTGGGTAGCCTATTTGGCAAAAACTCAATTGTGGTCAAGTTGAAAAAATTGGTGGTTTGAAGCACAAAATCAAGACGCAAAACTAAAAGAAGGTAGTTTTTAACTCTTGAAACATTCCTTGAAATATCAAGTTCAAATTCAGTTTATGTGTTTCCGGAAAAAAAGATCAGTTTATGTTGCGGAAAACGAAAATGAGAAATTTGACGTAGCATTGTTTCTTTCATTCATTGTTTTTCTACTTATAATTTTTTATGATCTTTTTTATTCACCCAACAATTGAGTAAGTTGACGAGTTTTTTTAAATATTATTTTTAAAACAAAGAATTCGAGATCTATACGTGCGGTTTCAAAAATTACAAAAGTAACACCCTGTCGGCCGCCGGTGAGACGACAGGGGGCTTGTCGTCCCACGGTTGACCGACATGCCCCTGTCGTCCCACGGGCCACCGACTCCGCACCGCAACAACCCGAGAAGACGCCGGTCGTCCGACCGTTGAACGATAAGCCCCTCTGTCGTCTGACCGTTGAACGATAAGCCTCCCTGTCGTCCAACGATCGGACTACAGGGCTTTTATTCCGCCCGTGATCGCCTCCAGCGCCCCTTCTCCCCATTACGTCGCTTCCAGCGCCCCCAATTCCATCACCCGAGCACAGAAACCAGTCCAGAGGGAGAAAGAAGAGAGGAGAGGAACAAGGGGAGAAAGAAAAGAGAGAAGAGGAGGTGAGCTCGGGGGAGTAAAGTGAGAGGCCGAACTCCGCATCTAAGGTAAAATTTTTATAGATTATATTAGTTAAGTAAATATATTATTTAGGTTGTTTAGTACGTATTAGTTCATATTTCAGTAGTATAAAATAGTTAGTACGATTATTATATGTTATGTATGCAAATAGAGATTATTGTGGTTATGTACATATTTAATTAGGATATTTTGATCTAGTTTAATTTCATAGTTTAGTTAGGTCTCGTTAAATAGAATTATGAGAATTGATTAGACGGCCGGAAAAGAAATTTGGTTAATTTAGGTCAAAACTAATTAAGAATTATTAGACATGTAGAATGTTGTTCTTTAGTTAGGTTAATTATTACGTGTTTGTGTTGACCGTTGCATTTGATCGTGCTAAAAGTTCTATCCCGATTTGTCGGTTGATAACCCTGGTGTGTTCCAGATCACTCTTGTACACGTCGTAAGTGTGTACTCGACCTACATTTAGCACGAAAGAATTTAGCGGTCGTGTGACGTAATAGAACTGCATGTCTTACTAAGTATATGACGAAGATATAAATTTATGTTACGACAGGTATGTCGGAGTTAGTAAATATGACAGTATATTATGGTCCTGGGATTGTTCGATCAAATCATAGTGGGGTTGATCTTAGTGAATTCAGCCATGTTGATTTGCCTATATCTGATCCAAAGAGGCTGAACTTTAAGGAAGCCAATTGTTGGCTTACATGTACCTTCTCGATGGATCCTGCACTATATACTGTGACCATTCAGGCAGTGTTTACCAAGTTTTGTACTGATATTAAATGGGACTTGTTACCGATCGAGAGTACTAGAGACTGGAGATCGTAGATGCGGGTTTGCAATGCTAGAAAAAGTCCTTCGGTCGCACTAGTGCAAGCCAACATGAAGGGTGCCGAGTCAGAAGGCGGTGGGTATGAAGTAGAGCATAACAATCCAGAACCACAGGTGGACGAGATAGTTCATTCCGCTTGGCAAGCTGGGCAGAGCAGTAAACCGGCAGAAAGAGTTCCCACAGGGCAGGTGGATGAAGAAGAGGATTTTGAGTCCATGCAAGAGGTAATGGAATAGGAAGATGAAGATGGAATGGCTGAAGATGTTGATGAAGATAGCGGTGACGAAGATAACATTCATGAGTCCCCGATTCCGAGTGCATGGAATCAGGAACTTCTTGGTGGCATGAGTGTGAATGATGGCCATGATTCTGGTTGGGAATATAACAAGAACCAGATCCAAATTGGTTCGACGTATGCTACCAAGAAAGAATTGAAGCATGCCGTCACGCAATGGGCCATGTCCACGCAGAGGATTTTCAGCACTGACATATCTTCCCCAAATAATTTAACTTTAACATGTATTGCTAATGGCTGTGAAAGCAAGGTGCAGGCCCATATGCCGAAGTATGAAGTGAATTGGGTCGTGACCAACGTCGTGCCGCACACTTGCATCAGAAGCAATGTCCTAGCACGCCACCCCAATCTGACATCCACTCTCATCGCAGAACTGATGTACAGCGAGATAGTGGAGAAGAAAAACATGGAAGCAAAGCACATACAAGTTACAGTAAAGAGCAGGTACAAGTACGAAATCCCATATGGGAAGGCTTGGAGGGCTAAGCAGAAGGCCATGGAGATGTGTTTCGGCACTTTCTATGACTCCTATGACAACCTGTCCCGTTTATTTTATATACTCCTCCTCCGGAACCCAGGGACACATGTTCACATCCAACACTCGATAAACCCGCATTTTCCAGGCTATAAAGTGCTGAACTGAGCTTTCTTCTCTTTCGGTGCATGCACTGAAACTTTTAGGCATTATCGTCTAGTGCTGTGCGTGGATGGGACATTTCTAACAGGCAAATACAAGGAGCAGATCCTCACGGCAATTGGTGTGGACGGCAACAATCAGATCCTGCCATTGGCGATGGCGTTCAGTGAGGGTGAGAATTTCTCGAGCTGATTATGGTTCTTCAGATAGCTTAAACATGGAGTAGTGAAGAATCGGGAGAACGTATGTGTTATTCATGATAGACACCCTGGCATACTGAAAGCCGTGAAGATACTGCAGGAATCAATGGCGGATGAAGCTCACCTTGGCTAGATCTGCAAAGCCTTCAGAAATAAGCGTCTCACGAATATGTTCAAGATGTTGTCCAAGCAAAACCACGAGAAGAAGTACAAAACTTTGTGGACGAAGCTCGATAACTTTACTAAGCACGAGATCAATGATCGCAAGAAAAAAATTTGGAGCTTAGCCCGGAAGAAGAGCCATGGGAGCTCTGCACAATTCCAGCAATTGACCCTCCTGGTACGAGGAGGAGGAAGGGAAACAAATAAAGAGTTTCTCTCAATGGATAGAGAAAGAGTCGGCTGAGAAGTGGTCTTTGCATCATGACACTCATGGCGCTAGGTACGGCATCATGACGACAAACCTTGTGGAGGTGTACAACTTTGTGCTTAGAGGTCAGCGGGTTTTATCTCTAACTGCAATCGTGGAGGGTGCGCTGTATGGCACCGTGAGGTACTTTCAAGAGAGGTACAGAAATGCTGCACTGCATATGAAAATTTTTTCTGCCACCCTATACAGTGCAAAGGTCATGAAGTACATGGAGGATAAGATTCAAAAGGGATTGGGGCACACAGTCAACAGCATTGGGAATCTAGAGCGGAGGTACGAGATACGTCTGAGGGATAAATCTAATTTTGGGGCTGCGAACGAGATGAAGACGCATGAGGTTATAATTGGAATGGAAGGCACGCCCACTTGCAGGTGCACATGCAACAAACCGAAGCTGCTACACTTGCCTTGCTCTCATGTGCTGGCTGCATGTGGCCAAATAGGGATGGAATCAATCTCGTTCGTGTCACCGTATTATTTGAAGCAGTCTGTGCTCAATACTTGGAGCGGGGAGATAAGTGGATTCCGTGCGGTTGGCAACTTCAACAAGGTAGACGAGGCTCAAAGGGAATACATCCCAGATTTACGGCTACTCCGGATAAGACAAGGTCGACGTCAGGTACGTCGTATTCGTAATGACATAGACCAATCGGAGGCTGGTGGTCCAACTAGATAATGCATGCATTGCTCAAGGTATGAGCATAGAAAGAAATACTGTCCAGACTTATAGAAACAAGCCCAAGGGGATACTTCTGGTGGTGCTACCACATCGGCGCGTGGAAGCGCAGCAGGAGAACGTTCAAATGCTATTTAAGAATTTATACTTTCAAATTAGTTTATTCCGTACAACTTAACTTTCATTTGGTGTTGTGTTGAATTAAAATTATGTTTGTATTCCTGTAAGTTTGTATTTCCTGTAAGTTCGTATTTCCTGTAAGAATTCTTAAGTTTGTAATTCTGGTATGTCTCCATAAGTTTGTAATTCCGGTATGTTTCCATAAGTTTGTAATTTCGGTATGTTTCCATAAGTTTGTATCCCTTCGTGTGATTCCATAAGTTTATATTTGTATGGATCCATAAGTTTCTATTTGCATGAATCCATTATTACCGCAGGTATGGCCACGTATCGTCTTCTGGACCGTACGGTTGACATACAACACCGGGGGAGGCTACTGGAGGAGGGCCAAAAGCTCCATGTGCTCATCACTCGCATGCCTCAGGAGGATTGGATGATACACCCAGACTGGGTTGACAGGTGGGTCTCGTTGTTATGTACATTGTTCGAACTAATCTGTACTATGTAACTTCATGCTAAGTTTATTGTTATGTACTTGATTCACAGGTTGGCTTGGGCGGGTCTCCTACCCCTGGCAAATGGGCCTACGTGGCGGTGGTTGCGCAACTTTCAGGTAACTCCGCTTACCTTTATTATTCATTGCAAACTTACTTTCAAAATTTTATTACCTTTCTGATGTCATTTTATTGCATGCAGGTTTGCGCGCTCGGTTACCCTGCTGTCGCACTTACGGACCAGCAGGTTTACCGTTGTCTAGAGGCGTACATCTTGTGGCTCTTCGACAAGGCGATGTTCACGTCCAATCACGTGAACACTGTGGACGCTCGCTACATCGGAATAGCGCAGGAGATCGCTGACGCACGTTGCCGCGAGGACATAGTTCAGAGGAGTTGGGGTTCAACCGTCCTGGCCGCCACTTTGAGAGTCATGTGCAATGCTTGCACGAGGCGCGCCGAGAAGTCGGCGGTACTAGGTTGCCCACTTTTGTTGTAGCTATGCTCGTACGAGCGATTCCCGATCAGACGGCCAGACGTGCAGTTCGACGTACCGTATGACGAGAGAGAGTACCGTGGGGACGGGGACCTCATCGACATGCCTACTTTTGGGACCCTCTGGACACGGAGACGAGTTAGTTTTGTACTAAATATAGTTTCTTACATAAATGCTTCGGTTTTTTGCCTTCTTATTAATTATTTTCATTCCGGACAGGTACGATATGCTAGCGAACAGGTCAGGAACTGCTACCCAGCCTTCACAGCGCAGTTTGATACCTTGCACCCTAGTCAGGTGATTTGCGAGCTGTACAATATCGAGTCATTGATGCGACGAGCGCCAGCAGTGATTTCATTATTGTGTACCAGAGATCTCGACTACTGGATGATGAAGGCTACCGTACTGTTCAATGTCACTGTGGAGGTAACCGCTGTGAACCGAGTGATGCGTCAATTCGGCAAACGGCAGCTGTGTCCTCCCCTACCACCACCCACGCTTCAGCCTCACATCCACAGGTAAGAGCATGTAAAGTTTTATTGTCACATAATAGTATTGTAATACGTTTTGCTCACTTTCTATGAATAATCATGAAATGTAGGTATAGCCACAAGGGTGGAAACAAGACGGCAACCACTTGGGCACGAAACTTGGCGCCGTTTGTTGAACGGTGGACGACGGCAAGCGCAGATCTCTAGCACGAGGACACGCCGTTTGACCCAACCGAGTACGAGGGGTACCTCCAGTGGTACCGGTCCGGTACAAGGTTGTTCTACGTACCGCGTGCCGACCCAGATGAGATGCAGCAGGCCCGCACGTCGGATCACTACCCCGCTGCTTCAGTTGTTGGCGTCAGGCACCACGCGATAAGTACTATGATTTCCATTGTTTGCTTTCAAATTTTGAAAACATAAATAATGAACCAGAGATAATTCTTTTCGCATTTGCAGGCGCAGATGACGCTTGAGGCTCAGGAGGAGGTTGCCACACTTATTAACCGACTTGACATGGGGATTCAGATGAGTCCATCTGATCATCGATCTGCGTGGGAGCGTCTCAACGGCAAGCTCCGGAAGATCTTCGAGACTTTGACCTATGCGCGCGCTTCAGACGTCGCGGCTGGATGGTCTAGTTGTCATGCACACCGTCCCCCACGGCACTCCTCGTCGTCGTGGCAGCAGCAGTCACAACCTGGCTCGTCGTGGCAGCAGTAGTCACAGCCTGGCTCGTCGTGGTAGCATCAGCCGCAGCCGCAAGTCCAGCCACCGCCTCCTCTCCCGACGCAGGCGGGTGGCTCGTCGTGGCATCACCATCCACAGTCGACACCCCAGCCAGCACCACCTCTCTCGACGCAGGCGGGTGGCTCGTCGTGGCATCAAACAATCGACATCCCAGCCAGCACCACCTTTTCGGACGCAGGCGGGTGGCTTGTACTGGTACAATCCCCAGTCTGTGATGGTCCACAATACAGGTAAAGCCGTATTACTAATATGGTCTTATTATTTTTCTTTATATTACTAAATACAATTATTTACTACAGGTGACACGGTTCCGGTTTTGGCGTTTACGGGTTCACCAGATACTGTTGACTACAGCGACATGTGGAACCAAGCGGACGCTTCAGGGGTTATTCCTCACTTCCCGGTGTTTCAGACTCCACCACCACCACCCACACAGGTCACACAGTCGCCGCCTCGTCAGTCGGATGAGCCGATTTACGGCAGGGGTCACCGTCAGCCATAGCCGGCACAGCCCTTGACACTGTCCGGTCCTCGCAAGAGACCACGTCGTCGTACTCGTAGAGCCGCCGCACCACAGGGAGGCCCAGGAGGACCTGACCAGGGAGACGAGCAGGATTAGTTTTTTTTTAGCCGTACATTCGTACCATTTTCTTTTGCATTTTGTCTATCTTTAATTCTACTGAATTGTATGGAACACTATGTTTATTTCTTGAAAATCTAGAGTTCAAAACATCGTCAGCACTACACATGGCAAGACAACACGGTACGATAACATTCGCATACAGCTGAACAACCTAATAGAACATTCAGATAACTACTCAGGGCCTTTCGGATATTTTCCCTTCCTCATGCGACGAGCGTGAGCTTCCTCTCCTTCTTCCTTCGTGCGACGCGCCATCTCGCGCTTCCTTGCCCTTTCGGCCTCACGTGCCTCCGCAGCTCGACGTTCCGCCTCCTCCTTTTCTTTGCATTCGTCTCCTGCCAACGCTTTCTCTTCTCCTCCTCCTCTTCCTCGTGCATGCATTGCAGAAGGTAATCTTGACTACAATCAACCTTCCACATGAGTTCTTCCTCAGCCTCTTTCGATTGGGTACTGTCCAGCCACTGTATGTAGTCACATATAGTAGGTGAAAACTGCAAGCAAACGACTGTTACCATAGTATTGCATCGTGTTACAAATGCGGGTATGTGCGAGTTTTACCCTTTCACGCTGTCTGAACACGCCAAACTTCGGTGGCTCTTCGTCGTAGTTAGCACACATGAAAAACCTTCTTCCGTACGTGTACGAAAACTCTTGTGACTTCATCAATCTGCACGGATCTTTGCACCAGTAAAGGGGAACTTCGACACCTGTGGGCACGTCGGTATACATCTTCTCCTTCGGCATCTCGTCAGCACCAGATGAAGCCATTCCTACCATTTTGCAATACGGGCATAGTTACTATTTCCAGGAAACTAAACAAAAAATAACGCAACTATCTACCTCACACGCGCCCCGCTGCCGAGATCCCTCTTCCGCCTCACCTCCCGAACCCTAATGTCCCCTCTCTCCCCCTTGCCACTTCTGGGAGCTTCTTTCTTCTCACCTCGCTCCCAAACCCTTAACCCCTCTCCTCTCTATTGATTTCTGAATTTATCGTGGGTGGGTGGGAGGCAGAGATAGGTGGGGGTGAATAAATAGGGCGGCGGGGGTGGTGAAGCATATCGGCTATCAGGGGGTGAATAAACAGGGCAGCGTAAAGGCCCTGTCGTCCGACCGTTGGACGACAAAGGGCTTGCCGTTCGACCGTTGCATGACAGGCATCGTGTCAGGCTATTTCGGTGTGCTCTCGGTGGCCGGTCGAACGACATGCTGTTGTCGGTCGACGGTAGGACGACAACCATCGTGTTAGGCCATATCGGCAAGCAGGGGAGAATACCCGTTGGACGACAGTGGGCTTGTCATTCGACCGTCAGATGACTGGCATCGTGTCATCTGCTTTCGGCACGCGCTCGGTGGCTGGTCGAACGACGGGGGCTAGTCGCTACACGGCGGGACGACAATCTCCCTTTGTCATCTGACTAACAGGGTGCTATTTTCGTAATTGCGCCAACTAGACACATATATCTCGAATTCTTGGTTTTAAAAATAATATTTATAAAATAAACTCGAGAATGGGGGCGCCGGAGCGGTTGCCGGAAGGAGAATGGGGGCACTGGAGCGGTTGCCAGAAGAGCAAAAGCCCTGTCATCCGACCGTTGGACGACAGGGGGGCTTATCGTTCAACAGTCAGATGACAAGCCCCTGTCGTCCAACGGTCGGACGATAGGCGTCTTCTCGGGCTGTTGTGGTGCGGAGTCGGTGGCCCGTGGGACGACAGGGGCATGTCGGTCGACCGTGGGACGACAAGCCCCCTGTCGTCTCATCGGCGGCCGACAAGGTGCTACTTCTGTAATTTCTGAAACCGCACGTATAGATCTCGAATTCTTTGTTTTAAAAATAATATTAAAAAAAACTCGTAAGTTGACTGTGATGTGATTATAAATCTGGCTAACCATGTAACATTCCAGTAGAGAAATGACACTAATAAGTTGGGTATAAATATCATATGAATACGTAAACTTGTAACTTTAAGTCTATTTAGCCAGATTCACTACTATAAAAAAAGGGTTATACAAGACCCTTAATCGCAGGCGATTCACTAAAAAACGGTGTAATAGAATTAATCACAGATGGTTCTTATGAAAATACACATCATAGACGGTTTTCTAAAAAAATCGTATGTGATAAACCGGTCATCATAGATGATTTTTTTAAAATATCACCTGCGATAAAACCACCTGTAATAAATTGCAATGTGTTGGCCCAACTCAGGTGGGTTGAGGCCACACCCAAACTACCCAAGCCGCTGCCACCCTCCATAGCCCTCCCCGATTGAGCCATCTAGAGAAACTATCCCCAATCCAGACCTACCGTCCCACAGCCCTTGCCGCCATAGTGACCACCGACGACTCCACCGCTGCCTACGAGGTCTGAATCCTCCTCACGCAACTCAACTCCCAGTAGCAGCTCCTAGTGCTCTCGACCAATTCGCCTCGTTCGACCAAGACGTTGCCGTCCACTTTGCCTCCCTGGACGAGGCCGTAGTCGCCGCCGACCGTCCACGTCCGGATCCCTGGCGGCGCTTGACGCCCGAGAGGCCGCCATCCACGTGCGTCTTGCCGAGGCCTCCGGCGTGCCCTCGGCTGCTGTCGCCAAGGTGAGTCCCTTTTCCTATGTCCTGCCTCTCTTCCTCTCCCGATTGAGCGTCCTCCTCTCACACGCCTCGCCGGCGACCTCCTCCTCCCAGGGCACGCGCATGGAGAAGGGAGGGGACAGATTTGCACATGCCTCACCAAATCTGTGCACCGTTGGTGACCTCCTCCCAGGACGGTGCTGTCAATGGAGATGGCGGCACTGCCGCGGATGCAGCAGATCCAAAGGGGTGCTCGGCACATGACAGGGTGGAGGTGGCAGATCCAACCCGAAGTTGCCGACTCTTGTTCTCGGCATACAACGCTGGCAGAGTGCCGAAGCAGGTGGAGCAGGAGGAGGAGCATGGCCGAGTTTTGGCCGACCTCGTCCCGGTGCTTTTTTTTATTTTGGAAAAAGTGTATTTTTCACTCTCAACTATTGTCTGTCTGAGTGCACATTACACCCCTTAACTTCAAAACCAGAAATA
This sequence comes from Stipa capillata, assembly GCA_019208055.1. NCBI lineage: Eukaryota > Viridiplantae > Streptophyta > Magnoliopsida > Poales > Poaceae > Stipa > Stipa capillata. Next base: position 546,783 of record JAGXJF010001616.1, on the reverse strand, counting down.
TCTAACCCTTAACTCTCAAAACACGATATAATACCCTCCCTCACACTATCCGTAAGCGGTTTTGAGCAGTCAAAAGTGGTTTCAAGTAACATGGCACTGACGTGGCTACCACATCACCTCCATGTCATCCAAAAGGTTAGGAAACTATTGGGAAAATGGAGTCGAGAGAAAATTGAAATTTTTAGAATAACTTTTCATTTCAAAACAAAATCAAAATAACTCATTTATATTTTTTCTCTGATTTTGAAAATTCAAAAGAAAAACTAGTTTTTTTAAAATATCTTAAAAAATAAAAATCATAAATCTAACAAAAATTGATTTTGAAAAGTTATTTTGCAAAATTCCTAACCTTTTGGATAATGTGGAGGTGATGTGGCAGCCACGTCGGCGCCACGTCACCTAAAACCACTTTTGACTGGTCAAAACCGCTTAGGGATAGTGTGAGGGGGGTATTCTATCCGGTTTTGAGAGTTAAGGGTTAGATATTTCTGGTTTTGAAGTTAAGGGATGTAATGTGCACTCAGACAATAATTGAAGGGTGAAAAATACACGTTTTTCTTTTATTTTCTAAAATTTCTCACCACAAGCAGTTCTCAAGCAACCTCATGCAACCGCCTGTGATAAAAATGGTCATCACAGCCGTTACTTATAGGCGGTTCAGAAAACTGCCTTTGATATAATTTCTGAAGCACCTGTAATAAGGGAATCTATAGTAGTGATTGTGGCTTCTTGTTTTGGGGAGAAGTTAGAGCCGGTGGGCCAAACATTCAAGTTCCATCGGTCTCCAAAACCTGGAATGTGATGCATACAACCTCGCCTCTTGGTGATGCAGCCGCGAAGAAATGGCAAGGGAAATAGGAGGGAGGAGAGGAAGGAGATAACAGGTATTAACGTCATATGGTGTAGGAGGGATCTGGAGCTAGAATCTTGACCAAGCATCTCCATTTTTGGCTCAACATTTCTTCTAGAACCAGAATCTAAAGGATTATACTAGTTTGAGCAGCCTTCGCCTCTTTTCTTTAGATAATGGAAGTAGTCTCTCGGCCTCTGCATCGAACAATGCACGCAACAACTTTCACCTCTTGTGGGAAGGCTATTGTATTCTCATGAATTCTATCACGTTTCCATTCACTTCAAAATTTTCTATTCATTAGTCCGCACCTACAGAGCATGAACCATATATTCTTCCTGATCTACACCTCCAGCAAAGTAGCAGATAGTGCACCTACAGAGCATGAACCATATATTCCTCCTGATCTACACCTCCAACAAAGTAGCAGATAGTGTTCGTAATGATATGAGTAGCATGCCCTCGCGTGGAACCTAGGTTGCAATTTGCAACCAGTGCTTGCAATTATATACTGCCTTGCTTAACTATTCTCTAAGCAAAATGGGCTTTTATTTGCAAATAGGTAGCAAGTTCTGAACTTCAAAGCTAACTAATTCATCTACGTCGTTATATTTTCTCTAACTAACGTGGTGCTTTCTTTTCTTATCTTTCTCTCCTTCCTTATGTTTCTCCCAACAGTTGAGCAAGTTGACTGCGGTTTATGTTGTGCATAATTTTGGGTAACCATGTAACATTCCTGTGGAGAAACTTCGATATCAGGTTGAGTATAAATATGAAGATGGAGCTGAAACTCAACCAAATATGCCCTAAGTTGTGTGTTTGGTCAGGCTCTTCTTTCAACTTATGGAGATAATTTAGAGCCGGCAGGTCAAAACTTCTAGGCTTCGGCAATTTTTGCAAGGCTAGACAAGGTGGATGTATATATTTGCAGGGAAAGTCTATTGAGTGCATGTTCGCCCCGCGGTCTTATCGGGTGAACGTCTCACAACCGTGTGATGCGTTGGATGGAGGGCGAGATGCGTCATTGTGCAGGCTTTGGGAGGAGGAAAGGAGGAAGAAGGGGAGGAGTAGCGGGACGGGCAAGGGTCAACAACAGGAGGAGCAGCGGGATTGGAAAGGTTTGACGACGGAAAGGACCAGTGGGATGGGGAAGGTGGATGGCAGGTGGGCGGTGCTGGCGAGGAGGGTGCTGGTGGTGGAGCAAGGGGAGGAGGCGCTGCCGGCGGAGCAGTGTGGAGAGGAGGTGTACCCATGGTGGACAGGAGGAGGTGCGTCGGCGATGAATCAGGAGTGTAAAATGAAATAGATTGATTTGGTTTGCCGCATTGAATAGGTTGGCATCATATCTCATTATATGGGCAGAGATTTCATGGATAACAGATTACATGGGCAGTTAAAATCTAAATGAATATACAACAGATTATGGTCGTACAAGCTACAGTACATAATTTTCAGAGATCTTTAGAGTTTCTCAGGATCGCCCTTAGCCAACCGTATCTGTTTCAATCACCAGATAACTCATTGTTTAACAAGGAGGAGGTGAAGCGGGAAGAGGAGGACGAGCGGGACGGGCTTGGATGGGAAGTAGGGCGATAGGTCGGGGAAAAAGAAGAAAGGCACCGTCACCACCTAGGTCCATGGGGTCCCAATCACCACCCAGTCTAGACCCTATTTGTATAAGAACTTGGAAAAACTTCTAGAAATTAGAATCTCTGAGGCGGGCCTTAGCTGAACCTGAAGGATGGCTCCCGCTTTAGCGGCTTTTGTGTCTTGTGGTTGAGTTTGTCTATCCCCTTGATTCTCTCACACGTTTCCATTCACCTTCGAATTTCCCATTCAATACTCCGCGCTGCCAGCAGAACATGAACCATATTCCTCTTGACCTATACCTCTAACAAACTAGCAGATAGATTCTCAAAAAAGAAAAAAAAACTGGCAGATAGTGCTTGTAATGATATGATGAGCACAGGCACAGAACCTACCTTGCAATTTGCAAATACTGCTTGCAATCGTATACTGCCTTACACTAATTAATCTCTAGGCAAATGTTCTAGTGCAAACACTCAGCAAGCTCTGAACTTCAACGCAGAATGTCACGTTATTATTTCTTTCTTTCTTATGGTGGTGGTTACCAGAATCCTGTGCCTACTTCCTCCCCCACATTGTTTGTTAATAATGTTCATCGTGCTGCAAAGCATGTGATTCTGCAAAATATTTTGGGAAAGAAAGAAACAGGAATGTCGTTCCTGCTAAAATGCAGAATTAATGTTCATGCAAATCCTTGCCGCTTGCGGTTCCCTTTGGACCTATATAAGGGGCATGAAACTAAGAAGAGGGAGGCAGACAAGGCAGAGCAAGCAACGTATATAGCTAGCCATGGAGTGCGGCCAATGCGGCGCGTGCCTCGCCGTCCCGCGGGGCGCGCGCCCCGTCCAGTGCGCGCACTGCCGCGGGGTGACGCGCGTCGGCGGCATGCACGACGCCGTGGGCTTCGTGAAGGGCGTGATCGCCAACATAACCGGAGGCGGCATCAGGCCGCAGCTGCAGCCGCCGAGGCTGTCGGCGGCGGGCTACCCGAGAGTCCACGGCAAGAAGCGCGCCCTCCTGGTCGGCATCAAGTACACGACGTCCAAGACGCTTGGTGAGCTGAGCGGCCCCATCAATGATGTCAAGTTCATGAGGTTCCTTCTCTGCGAAAAGTTCGGCTTCCCAAGCGACTGCGTCCTCGTCCTCACCCCCAGCTCCGGTTTCAAGCTCGCTTGTGCATTGCGTGACATGCAGGTTTGGGTGTCGGCTTGCCCCAATTCTTTTTATCTCACTGCTCAGTAGCAGATCATGAATCATGATTGTAACCAGAACGTTTTGCATTAGTGAAAGCTCATGCATCCTGTTAAGTTTTGTAAATGTTGTTGTGTTAGATGAGGAGCGTGACCCGAACAGGAGGCCAACGAAGTACAACATTATGCTGGCCATGCGGTGGCTTGTGCACGGATGCAGCTCCGGGGACTCCCTTGTGTTCCACTTCTCCGGCCACGGCGGCCAGGTGGAGGACGAAGACGACGACGAGCGGGACCACAGTGATGAGACCATCTGCCCCCTCGATAGCGACGTGAACGGCGACATCCGGGACGACGAGATCAATGAGGCCATCGTCCGCCCCCTCGTGCACGGCGTCAGGCTCCACGCCATCATCGACGCCTGCCCCAGCGGCACCGTACGTCCTTGATCTCCCCCACCTTTGCCGGATCAAAAGGTACGTAGCCCGCATGCTTCACGCTATTTATATATGGAATTTACTATTTTTAAGTCGTCGGATAAATTGTTATTTTTAAGTCGATCAAATTGCACGTTATCAAAATGACAGTTATATAAAACAGTTTATATACTTTTAGGCTTAGAAATGTACACCTGTCCAATTGCACATCTTCAAACATAAAGTTGCACATAGTTTTTAAAATATGTAACTATCTAATTAACAGTTAGATAAGCCTCTGTTTCTAAATCGACTAAAAAATTATTATTTCTAATTCGACGATCTAGGACATTGATTGTTTATTTAACTGTTCATTAGATAGTTGCATATTTTAGAAATTATATGCAACTTTAGGATTAAATATATTTTTAGACCTAAAATTGCACAAACTTAGTCTTGATAACGTGCAACTAAGTTAACTGAGAAATAACAATTTATCAGATAACTAGAAAATAGCAAATTCATATTTATATATGAAGGTTTTTATTAAAGCAATATTATTTACACACACACCTACTGATTCTCTGTGACTGTTTTCCGTTTTGGAGGAACGGGAAACCCCAGTGGGAGGATTACAGCCCTCCAACGGGCGCATGGAAGAACACGAGCGGCGGTCACGCGAGCCTGATCAGCGGTTGCACCGACTCCAAAAATTCGTTCGACGACGTCGGCGTTGCATCCATGGGAGCCCTGACGTACGGCTTCTTTGTGGCGGCGTGGTCAGAGAAACGGACGCACACGTACGGAAGCCTGCTCATGGAGATAAAGGCAACCATCCGCGGCGGCGGCACCCTCCCCACGCCCATCGGCGCGCTTGTCCTCAAGGTAGTCAACTTCAGCGGCGTGCAGGAGCCTCAGCTGTCTTCCTCCGAAGTGTTCGACATCAACCGGAAGCAATTTGTGCTATAAACCAGAGACCAGGGCCTTTCCAGGTTACTGCGACGATGCAGCTAAATACTACGTATAGTACTAGTTGTTCAAACTTCAAAGGTATGTATGACGTATGATATGAGAAGCATGCTCCTATTCACCGATGTCTGCTTAGCCTTTTGGCCGAGCTGATGGACAAACAAAACTAATTGGAGGGTCTATGGGGAGACCTGGATTAAGTCTCTGTCGCAGGCTCAGTAGTGGGCTATGGTCTATGGAGCAGTACTCAAGTATCAATAAGATCATGTTGTATCATGTTTCTCTTGAATAAATAAAGTGTTGTATTACATGTTCTCGAAAGATTTCGTCTAAAATTTTCAGTTATAGTTACATGCATGTTTTATATAAAGAAGGTAAAAAAATATAATGTTCTCAAGGCTTGACGTGACAGCTACAGCGTGCACGTGTGTGGATATCTATGGAGTGATTTCAGTTAAGCTCAAAGAGACGAAGAACGTTGTCTTCCAAATGGAACATAATAAAGCATTAGGTCCAAATGGATTCCTGACAAAATTTTATCAAGTTTTCTGGGATGTAATTAAAAATAATCTTATGCTTATGCCATGAACTACATGCCTACAACTACTCCAATCCAACATCAGTTTTGGTGTTATCACCTTATTACCAAAGATAAAAGATGTGAACCGCATATAACAATATAGAACTATATGCCTTTTGAATGCTAGTTTTAAGATCTTTACGAAAGTGGGTACCGATAGGTTGAGCTCTGTAGTTGACAATGTGGTTCAATCTACTCAGTTTTCATGCCGGGTTAAAAATATTCTCAATAGTGTCATCATTCTCCATACAACAATCCATGAGATGCACAAAAAAAGCTGAGTGGGATGATCTTTAAAGTCATTTCTTTGTAAATTCATATGACTTGCATATTTCTCCAACAAACTCTAACAATGAAAGTGTTCTCACCACAGTGGTGCACCTGGGTTGAGAATTTTGTAAGAATAAATGATGACATTGGCCCATATTTTTAGACCAGAAAAGGTCAGCGACAGGGTGATCCTCTATTCCCAATAATGTTTAATACTATGGTAGACATGTTAGCCATTTTTATCAGGCGAGCTAAGGGGGGGTGGATAAATCCATAGGGTAGTTCCTTATTTAATTGATGATGGTTTATCTATTTTACAATATACAGACGATACTATCTTATCATGGAACATGACTTAGAGGATGCCAAGAACCTCAAACTTATCCTATGTGTTTCCAAACAACTTTCTAGCCTCAAAATTAATTTCCATAAGAGTGAATTGTTTTGTTTCGGGGAGGCAAATGATAACAAGGTTGAATATACTCAGCTCGTCATATGTGAGGCGGGTCATTTACCATTCCGCTACCTTGGCATCCCAATCCACTATAGAAAACTTCAAAATTGTGAGTGGAAAGGTGTCGACGATTGGTAAACTACCGATCTTATGGTAGTCGTGAGACAAATAGATTTGTTAAATGGTAGGGACCCCTGGGACCGTTGTCTAGCAGTATCGGGGAACACGGACCAGGATTTTTATACAGGTTCGAGCCTCCCGTCGGATAATAACCCTACGTCTTGTTGGTATATATTGAATCATGACTAGCTTGCAAAGGGGGATGTTAGTGGCTATCCTAGATGGGATCTAAACCTAGCCGGGGTCTTCTCCGAGTAGATCTAGATGTCTTGAGGAGTCTTCTCATGGAGACTAGGGCACAATCTCCAAAGGCTTCTATCTCCCAATCTGGCTTGTGTGTGGCTTGTTCGTTCTAGTTGGATCTGATCTTCCCTTGAGGGGTCCTCGGATCCTTATATAGGAGATGGCCCGAGTCATGAAGGTCATGGACTTATCTCTATCCGAGATTCTGCCTTCCTTAAACATAGGGATTTGACTTCCTAGTTAAAGGGGGTGTTCGTCCTTATTACGTGAGGACTCTTTATCTTCTAAATTTCTTGGCCGCTACGTCAGCTACTCTGGATATCCAGGGTATTCGTATATATATACTATCCCATATACGGTAGTAACGTGTTACTCATCATCAAAAGGAAATGAGGAGCGTTTCGTAAAGCATCTTAGAAGTTGAAAGGGTAAGCACCTTTCGACGAGGGGTTAACTTGTCCTTATTATGTGCTTTCTAGTCTACTCATGTTTGAGATACCATGTAGAGTATTGAAAAGTCTTGATTACTTTAGGTCCAGATTGTACTGGCAAAGCGATGGCAAAAAAACATAAATGTAGACGGGTTAAATGGAGTATTCTTTGCTGACCTCGAGGTCCAAAATATTAGCCTCCTCTCCAAATGGCTTTTCAAGTTACTAAACGAGGATGTGGTGTGGGAAATGTTGCTAAGACACAAATATTTCATGAATATGACTCTCTCACAAGCGGTTGGAAAACATGTGATTCCCATTTCTAGGCAGGCCTTATGAAGATTATATACAACTTCTTTCAGTGTGGATCTCTCCAGTTACGTGATGGGTCTCAAATTCGTTTTTGAGAGGATTGGCTAGGTAATACTCATCTATGCAATGAATAACCTCAGCTATTTCAAACTTTCCAGAAGCGCCATGCTACGGTGGTTGACGTGTAAGCACATAACCAATTAATATCTCCTTCAGGAGGGGTATCGTGGGGGAAAATTTTCGTGATCTCCATGAGTTGATTACCCATGTGGCTCAAATCCATCTTGCACAAGACAAGGATAGGCTCAAATAGAATACACATAAAAATAGTCAATTCTCAGTGAAGCCGTTATATTCGGCCCTTATTCACCAAGATGTCCCACATACATACCAAAATATATGGAAACTGAAAATACCTCTAACAATAAAAATATTCTTATGATACTTGCGGCGGTTGGTTATTCTAACTAAAGATAACCTTGAAAAGAGAAACTAGACGGGAAGTACTAAGTGTTGTTTTTGTCGAAGCAACGAGACAAAACAACATCTTTTCTTTGAGTGTCTCATAGCGTGTTTCGCATGGCTTGTCACTAGGATGGCTATAGGACTGTTCCCACCAACTAGTATTTCCAACATGTTAGAACATTGGTTGCTTGGGTTAATTGGGATAGAAGCTAATTTATACCATTTTGGTTGAGTGGTTGTGTTGTGCTAAGCTAAATGGTTATATCGGAATGATGTTATTTTTTAAAAATATTGCTAACCCCTTTAGGTTATTTACTCATGCTCACATTGGCTTCGATTGATCTTGGTCGCAATTGCAGCGCCGGAGGCACGGGACACCATCATGCAAGCATGCTGCGCGTTGGAGGTTGTGGCAAGGGAGATATTAAGAGGGAACGGCTGGCATTTAGGTCTAGGATTCATGGAGATTGATGTATTTTTAGTGCTTTTTTTCTTTCCATTCTTGGTGTTCAGCCAGAGAGTGCTAGCAGAGTTCACAACTACAGATATGACTAGCGGTTCAGAAACCCCAATACATGCAGTTTGTTGAATCGTCTGTGAGAAAGGATCTGTGATGGCCCCTTGTCCTCACATGCGGTTATGGACCCGCTTGTGATGAAGCATTATCGCAAGCGGTTCTTGACAAGAATCATCTGTGATTTCCCTCATTATCCCAGGTAGTTTTGGATAAGAACCGTTCGTGATATCTCTCTTATCACAGGCGGTTGTGGCTATAGAACCACATGTGATCAGGTTTTACAGGAACACTATATATTCATGACTATTGACTAATATCAGGAAACAAAATACAAATTGGACATATATCACATTCGTTCACAGAAAACTGATACATACCATATTCATTCACAGAAAATTGATGTAACATATTGATTCACAAAGTGAACTCTTCATCCAATTCATCACCTCATATCACATTAATTCACAAAGTAAAGTCGGCATCACTTCAAAATACACAAAGAAATTAATATCAGTTACACAACATATATATCACATGAATTTCTAAGTTGTTATTTCTTAATTAAGGGGAACTCGCCTTCTCCCAAGTTGTAGGCGTGGAAATTGGCCATTTTTTGTTTTACCTTGATATTCAATAACAAAATAATCACGCTATCACATACATTCTTCAATATGTGCATGACGTCGATGCACTTGTAGGTGCTCCCAATGAGAGAAGTTCCAAAATATCGATATCTTCTTCCATGCTGTCTCCTCACGTGTAGCCTTGACTTTCCTTTCCTTGCCATACATAACTTCGATATCCTTAACCATAGCGTATACATCTGTACCAATAAATTTCCTGGGAGGTGTACCGTCCTTGTTTCCTCCGTCAAATTGTTTCTTCATTCGATGGTGCAGATTGAAGTTCTCTCGCTTGTGGGCATCAAATACATCTTCCTCGTGGGTCCACAGTTTTATGAGATCATCCATCAACGTCTCTAGAAAAATATCTATATCGTTCTTAGGTTGCTTCGGTCCTTATATAAGTATCATCATCATAATGTACTTCCATTTCAGGCTCAACCAAGGAAGAAGGTTATAGATACAGAGATTCATATACCAAGTGTTATGATGGATGATCATGTTTCCAAAATGATTCATTCTATCTGTGCTCAATCTAAATCTTATTTTTCTTGGTTCCTCACCGAACTCTTCAAATTTCATATTGATGTTTCTCTACTGGATGGAATCAATAGGATGTCTAAGTTTTCCATCATTCTTCCGCTCCTTGTCATACCAATGCAAGAGTTCTGCAATCTTTAGATTCGCAAATAACCGCTTCAGACAGGGAATTATAGGCAAATACCACAGACCTTAGCTAAAGTCCCTTTCGTCACCTTGTCCGCCTCATCCTGATTGACTTTTCCCTTACGGTTGTATCGGGATGACTTACACACCGGACATGCATAGAGATTTGCGTACTCTTTACAGGAGAGGATACAATCCTTCGGACAAACATGTATTCACTTTATGTCTATTTCCAAGGGACAAATAACCTTCTTGGCTTTATAGGTACCTGTGGGCAACTCATTTCTCTTCGGAAGTGATTAGGCACAGGTTAGGAGGGACAGAAGGTGTACGCGGTTGGTGACCCGATCCTTCACAACACGCGATGAATAGTAATATGTGATCAAGATAATAGCAACAAGTAGTAGTAGTAGTAGTAGTAGTAGTAGTAGTAGTAGTAGTAGTAGTCGTCGTCGTAGTAGTAGAGGTAAAACTACGGATCAAGCAAATGATGCAAGAAACTAAAGCAATAGAACAGGTGCAATAATTGATCAAAGATCGATCTCACGCCTAGCAGTGACGATCCCTTCGCTAAGGAATGTAAGAATTCGAGATTTTGGTGTCTCCCAACATGAGACATTTTCTAATATTTTTGTATCAGGAAGATTGGACCTAATTTTTTTTTACATGGCCGCTGGCATTTTACTTGCTGAGCATGCAAGCTCATGGGGTAGTCCTAATCTCCACTCCTAGTCTAAACCGATCACAACTCAACTTGCTAACAGACTCACGCAGACAATATCTTTGACTCTCTATTCTAGGAAACTGACAAGCCGGATCTGTTTCTAACTAATGTGGATAAGGAAGCACAACGGGAACAAAACGACTTTTTGCTTTTCCCTGGACAGAAACGATCTCCTGGACTTGGACAACTAACAGAAAAATAAACTCCACGCATGTCGACCGAACAGGGCACAATTTTAGACATAAACCTGCATAGTCCCTATCATGATCTTCTTGCTTGGAGTTCTAAAGTTAGGCCTTACTTCTTGCTTCTCATGCTTACTTGCGGGTTTCTCAATGGCAATGTAACCAATAGTTAAAAAAAAATCTTGCACCATCGTTCTGCTCATCAGGTCGTACGCTAGGAGAAAGCTTAGCACTTGTTTGCAGGTAAACAATGGAAGTCTGTTGTGTACTTGAGGTCATATCAGGAAACATGGCCGCTAAGAGATTTAACATCTTGTTAAACTCTTGTCTGATCAACCATTGCTTGTCTTTAGTTTCAACAGTTCAAGTACTGATAACAATTTTTGCCTAGGATTTTTGCGCCACAGATGGTTTTAAACTGTCTGTGAAAATTGTGCTGGAATCACGGTCATATCTATACAAACTGCGCCACTGACAGTTTTAAACTGTCTGTGAAAACTGCACCGGAATCACAGTCGGTTTTGTTTGCTAACCTGTCTGTGATAACATCCGGCTCAATCAGACCCAACAACACCACGATATAAACATGCGTGTACGACCCAAAATCCTAGCTAATCGATTCTCCAAATCCCTCTTACCCTCACCACTCTCCCCTTCTCTAGAGACTTCTCCCCTCTTCTGCCTTCTCGCACTCCCATCCTCGAGCGCTCTAAGCCCGCCTTCCACCTTACTCCTCGTCCTCTCCTTCCTCCACCGCTGCTCCTCTCCTGCCTCCGCTGTCAGCTCTGGCCTCCGCACGAGCACCCCTCCCACACCTTCGAGCCCCCCATCACGCCACCCTCTCCCTCCTCGTGAGATTTGAGTCTTGATGAGCCTAACCTCAGCCTCCACCTCGATGGTTGTCGCCCACGGACTAACAACCATCGCGTAGTCTCCGAGCTCGGGATGGCCAAATCCGGTGGCGGCGCGTTGTCCCCTGAGCTCAGGGCAGCAGTATTCAGCTGTGGCACGTGCACAGGGAGGAGATCCGTCGTCTTCAAGTGTGGCGCATCAAGGCGGAGGTTGAGATAGCTTCATCAAGGTTGCTTCAACCTATGGGCGGAGCCAAAGGTGTCGTTGATGGCAGCTGCACCATTTCAACCCCGAGCGCGGCGGCCAAGGCGAAGGTGAAGGTTGGGATAGAGGTGGCCATGGTGACGGTCAGAGTAGATTGGCGCACGCAACTACGAAGGAGGTGGTGGCAACGGCTTGCTTTTTTTGTTTTTCTAATATTCATGTCACGGACAATTCATTGTAAACCGTCTGTGATGATTTTAGAGGTCCGAAAACCATTTGTAATGATGATTTCGACTCTGTGATGGGGTCTTTTGTAGTAGTGCACGTAAGGGAAATATTCCCTTGCCACCGGTGGGCTATATCACCCCTAGATCCAATGTCAGTTGTTGCTTTGATATACTCATATTTTCATCATCTTTATAGCACACACTCGGAATTCGACTATCACTTAATTGGTTAATTCATTTTTAATGTCTAGCATGCATAGAAATGGATTAGTATAATCTACATGTGGATTGAATCATCATGGAGAGTACAGTGTTGCACAATGTAAAACATAAAATATGCGACTCTTGAAACACAAACTAATGATGGATGGAGAGGGATTTAATGACACTAGAGTAGCGAATCCACACTCAACCATGTAAACATTTCAGTAGAGAAATGCTACTAACAAGTAGGGTATACATGTGAAGATGTAACAATGTAACTTTTGTCAATTTGGCCAGATTCTGATTTCTAGCTTATGGAGGGAAGTTAGAGCCAGTGAGACAAGCATTCCGAGTTCCATCAGTTTTTGAAGGCAGAGGTAGAGAGATTTGATGAATAACTGGCCTCCATGCTCCGTAGAAAATATGTTAAAGAAAAGATCATGACATAAGTTACGTAGAAACCAGGTGATTCTCATTTCTGGGTGGTCCTATGAAGGTTAAGGTCATCTTATTCTGATATGGGTCCTCCTGTTTGCAAGATGGTTCTTAAATACAATTTTAGTTAGACACCTGGTTAAGAAACAACCCTTTCTCAAGGCAGTACCCTCAGCTTTTCATTATTTCTCAAATAAAAAATGCTAAGGTGGCACAAGTGATGAGCTGAAACCAGCCTAATATCTCCTTCCAGCGTGGGATCGTTGCGCAAAATTTGCTAGACATGTGTGACCTTACTACATGAGTTGCTCAAGTTCATTTATCTCAAGACAGAGATGGCTTCAAATGGAATCTCCATCAAAATAGAGAATTATATATTAAGTCTTTATACTCATGACTAGTACATCAGGATGTGCCAATCATGAACCGACAAATCTGGAAGTTAAAATACCCTCTAAAAATAAAAATCTTTCTATGGTATTTACGTAGGATCGTGATTCTCACTAAAGACAATCTACTTTGGACAGGCAGTCCCAAGTGTTGTTTCTGTTCTCAAGATGAGTCTATTCAACATCTTCATTTCGACTGCTTGGTCTTGGTCTATGTCCCCCTCTAGTTTAGAAGTCTGTTGGGCCCTAGCTTGGGTTAGGCAATGGCCTTTGTGTCCTAACACGGTTACTGCTTTGTGTTTGTCTATCTAACTGTGTAGAAATGATATTATTTTTATAAATATAAATTCTACAATCCTCTACAGGTTATTTATAGGTGTACACATTGGCTATAATCCTGGTCTGCACTGCTGTGCACGTAGCGGCATGCCATTTGCTGGAGACCATTCAGAGGGAGCTCTTTGCTACATACGAGTAGGGGTTTAGCCATCGACTACATGCATCATGAGAATATTATGTCTTGTTGTGTCTTTTGTCGGCGTTTGCTATTCGCTTTTGTAAGTCACAAGATTGTTTGGGTTGAGTAGAAGCTTTGTAATAAACTTTTGACTGTGTGCATCACGATACGGAGGCTAAGAGATACTTTTTGTGTTTGCATTATCTTGCCGTAGAATCAAGGAAATAAAACTCTTCCATTTTCTAAAAACTGAGCCTCGATGATGCAGCCGGGAAGAAATGGCAAGAAAAATGTACAGGAAAGAGCAAAGGAAGAAGACAAGGAAGTATAAGCATCACAATGAGTAGGAGGGAACTGGAGTTAGAACCTTGGGCAAATGTCTTCATTTTGGGCTCAACATTTTCCTCCAGAGAACTGCTCATAACAGTAGCCACAACAGAAGCCAGGAAAACAAGGAGCCACAGCCGGGCCAAACAAGCCTCTATAAACTGACTAGAGCAACCTTTAGATGGCTTCTAGAACCAGAATCTCTTGGGCTCTGTCAAACCTAAAGGATTATACTGGCTTGAGTGGCTTTCACCTATTATGGGAAGTTTATGCATTCTTGTGAATTCCGTCACGTTTCGGTTCACCTTAAAAATTTCTATTCATTGTCGAGCCTACAGAATATAAACCACATTCCCCCTAATCTACACCTCCAACAAAGTAGCAGATACTGCTTGTAATGCTTGCAATCATATACTGCCTTACGAACAATTTTCTAAGAAGAATGGGCTTTTATTTGCAAACGAGTAGCAAGCTCTGAACTTTCAGAGCTAACGAGTAGCAAGCTCTGAATTTTCTTCAATTAACGTCGTGCTTTCTTTTCCTATGGTTTAACAACATAATGTAATTCCTCTTCTTCTTTCTGTTTCTCCCAACAATTGAGCAAGTTGACCGTGATTTATGTCGAGCATAAGCTTGGTTAACCATGTAGCATTTAAGTAGAGAAATGTCAATACCGAGTTGAGCACAAATATGAAGATGGAACTGAAACCCCCGAAGAAGCCATGTATATTTTTTTGTCAGGCTCCGCTTTCAGCTTATGGAGAGAAGTTAGAGCTAGGAGGCCAAACACTCCAAGCTCCAGCAATTTCTGCAAGGCTAGAGAAGGTGAATATATATATTTGTATATGAACTTGTAACAACTCTAGAGATAAGAATCTATTTGGAATCGAAGCTTAGGCTCAGTTTGTAGTTGCTGAACCGTGTTGTGTTGAATTTATATAATAAACTTGCAACAATAACTTGAAAAGATAAAAGCACTACACTTAACATAATGATAGATATTCTGTTATGTTTCTTCTATCTAATTTTTAAACTCTTTTTCTACAAATTATACCAAAAGCAGATAACTAAATGACAAAACATGTAAAAGTTTAACTAAACGAGATTATGATAATCCATATAGTACCAAATGCGGCAATAGCTAAGGGGATGTTTGCTCTTCACAGCCTAAGCTTGCCACGCCTAAGCTTAGGAGCATCACAATTTCTTAGTCATGTATTTGGTTGATTGTCACAATTGTAACTTGCCACATTTTACTATTTATATGGCCCTTGGATCATAGACTAAATTTTTGTCAAAAGTTTCCGTAAGTGTGGTGGTGATTTTGTTAGCCATACTTTTATAACAAACCATACTTTATCTAAGCTTAGTTGTGTCAAAGTTATCCTTAAACCTAAAGGATGACCGGCACCGGCTTCAGTAGCTCTTGCCTCGTCCGTGGGTGAGTATCTATTCCCTTGAATTCTGTCACATTTCTGTTCACCTTCAAATTTCTCATTCAATGCTCTGCGCTCCTAGCTGAGCATTTTTTTTAAAGAATTTATTGATCTTTCATCTCTACATCAAACAAATGCGCACGGCCAACAAAGTGTTATTATTACAAAGTTTATAGAAAGTAAGTTGAAGCCCATGGACTAACATCCCGAATGCAAGCAAAATAAACCGAGAAACTAGCATGAACCATATTCCTCATGATCTGCACCTCCAACAAAGTAGCAGATAATGCTTGTAATGATACGATGAGCACGGGCACAGATGACAGAACCTTGCTTGCAATTTGCAAATAGTGCTTGCAATCATATACTATGCCTTACACTAATTAATCTCTATGCAGAATGGGCTATTGCAAACAGTCAGCAAGCTCTTAACTCTTTTTTAGACCAGAAATACAGTAGAAGATTATCCTACTGTGATCAATTAACTAAAAAGGTTTTTACAAACAAAATAAGCAAGCTCTTAACTTCAATGCATCATGTCACGTTGCTATTTCTTTCTTTCGTATGGTAGTGGTTACAGAATCCTGTGCCCACTTCCTCCTCCACATCGTTTGTTAATGTTCATCGTGCTGCAATGCATGTGATTCTGCAAAATAATTTGGGAAAGAAAGAAAAAGGAATGTTCCTGCTAAAATCCTTGCCGTTTTGCGGTTCACTTTGGCCCTACTAGTAACGGCGCACGTGCAACGCACGTCTCAACCAATACATATGAAATTTACGTGAATACAAAAATAGAGTAACAATATTGCTTAATATTACAACTGCACATTTATTTTAAATAGATCCAGAGAACAACTGTTAAGAAATAAGTCACAATTAATTAGCACGTACAATTGCTGAATCATAGAAGAAATATTCAGATAAAAGAAAATTTACCGACTAGGAGACAGTTACACAATAATAAAAGAACAGAAGTGCGGAAGGGGCCTACATTAGATCCTCAAATCGCAAGAGATCGAGACATGAACAGAAGGATTGTGTATGAGCAATCACCTATAGACTGAGTAATATCTAAATACTTATAAACTCCACATAGAAAAAATTAAATAAAAAAACACACAACACTGATCCTCGTTTAAGACGTGTAATATAATGTAGGATCAATAAGACAGTAACTCTAGCAGCAAGATGAATCTTTAGGATCACGTGGTGGTTTCCTCCTCAAGAGCCTACAATGATCGCACCAAACGAAACTACAAACAGAATAAAACCAATGGTCCTTATCTTCTCTCTTGACTTCCTCCCTGCCTTTCTCTTCTCCGCGCCTCCCATTCGCGTCATGCCCCTCCTCCCCCGTGTCTCCTCCCCACCCATTCGCGCCACTGCTTGCCATTCTCTTCTCGAAGCGCTCCCCTTCCCTCTTCTCCAACTCCGATGACCTTCATCAACGAGGTTTGCATTGCCTCCAGCGATGGTAAGAGGCATCTTCAGTGCATCAAATCAAATAGGGATAAGAAAAGCTCAAATACTTGTAGTGAGTTTTTCTCTATATTGCCCTCACATTTTTGCAAAATACTAACAAAATAGGAGGAAATACTCAACTTACAACCAAGTTTCTATGATCGTTCTCTAGTATATAGTTGTTGTTTGGCCATGACTGGTTCAATAGTGACAGCCCAATATTAATTTCTTCAGCTACATAGAAGATAAGACAGTATTAGCTGAACATTAATTCAGTTAGTTATATAAAAGAGAAGAAATATATTGTAAATATTACATGACTTTGTTTTAATCTGCATTTTAGATAGATGCATGATAAAACTTGAAACGAATTATTTTCACAGGTCTTTTTCCTTCAGTCATATAAAAGAAAGGAAACAAAAGAAACAGTACTGAACTACTAATCATGAGCTAATTAACTACTAAATACCTACAAATTAGTTTACTTGTGGCTGAACTGATTTATATCCACTGGTGTCCACCAATAGCACAAGAAACTGGGCACTCACCCGACAAAATGAGAAGCAATTAGCTTTTGGATAAACAACTACACCACACTATCAATTAAACAGCTACACCTCACTGACTCATCAAGAAAAACCAAACTAAAGGGGAGAAAGAATTATTTTTTAAACGACAGCAAAAGATTTCCCGGGAGAAAGATTTCTTAGATTAGATATCCCATCATCAAAGTTTTCTAACATGCAAGCAAGAGGTAGTTGATCCCCTTTGCACCAACAATTCAACAAATCAGTTTGCAAGCAAGAAATTAGATAAAGCTCTAAATACATGTGACATAACCGTTTATTGAATTAACACAGGTTCCCAAGATAAATATTTATGACCAAGCGAACAGCAGTGGATTGAAAATCATAAATGTTTATCTGAACTAATGGCCTAGAGCAGTGAAAGCAGCCTCTATAAAGTTCTTGTCGAACAACCAAATTGCCAAATTCTTTAACTGAAATAAAAGAATTGAGAGTACATCTTTTTTTCCTTGGGGAAAAACATGGCATTATTCACTCGATTGATATTTTAAAAATATATTGTAGGTTGTAGGGGCTAGAGATCACGTACGTGGATCTAATACTTGCTGCATGGTAATAATAAACACCCTCCCTTCCCTGAGCACAGAAGGTAATCGGAAGCACCCATTCAGATACATGAAAGAAATAAATGTTCATCTGATTGATATTTTAAAAACAAATTTTAAGTTGTTGAGGCTATAGATATCATACTTGGTATTGAATCCCTTCCCTGTAAAAAACAACAAATTGGCTAAACACAAAAGGTAATCAAAAGCACCCATGAGGTTAGCTGAAGGAACAGAAATACCTAACCATTGGCAAAGGGAGAAGGAAAATACTCTCCTGTAACTTTGCTTAGTGTTTTGAGATATAGATTCTAGTATTTTAACCATCAATATAAATTCTATTGTGAGAACATAGTGCTTATATCACAAGAACGACAAAACTGAAGAACCAGTCAAGGCATAGAGATAAGGAACCTTTTCAGTTATTCTTTTTATTTGGCGACAAATGAAGCAGTATAGAGCATTTACCTTAATTTCTTCAACCCTAGAGAGGAGCATTTCGCTTAATTCCAGAACTTCATTATACAACATCATAGTCAACAAGTGTGTTCCATTCATCTCAGACCACTACTGCTATTTTCTTGCTTCATTATCTTCTGCAGAAAAAGCAATATAGAGCATGATAAGATATTCTGAAAATTCAAAGCGTGCACGTGCAATGCACGTCTCAACTAATGCATTTGGAATTTATGTGAGTACAAAATAGAGTATGATAATATTGCTTAATAGTGTTTAAGATCCCATCGATAGCTATGTAAGCATGACAAAGTTACCATATAACATCATCTTTGAATGTGTCACAGAATTAGAAGGGATTTGTTTTTTAATGTATGAGTTCATGGAAAATTTCTCGCAACGAAATAACCATAACCTAGTAATTCACATCCCAATACGTTACATATATCTAGTTAATGGATGTTTTTTTAGGAGAACATGGATGCATTTATTTATTTCATCCATCCTGAAAACACTTAGCTTCTTAGAATGCAAAATCCCACTTTCCCTAATAAGACCTATATGTAAGCCGAAGGAAACTTCACAACAGAGCAAGTGTGAATCAACTGATTCCAGATAGCTGGACATCACTAAGAATCCCAAGGGAAGCTTTATATTGAACTTCCCAAATTCAAGAGACATATATGCAACATGTATGCATCCTAAAATGCATAAATATCACTGCTTTTAAACATACAAGTGCATAAGATAGGTTGTAAGATAATGGATAGCTTTCTGATCATTATCATATCATTTCACAAATCACAATGTTGGGGGCTCTACAGTTCCAAGTGGAATGCTTGCAGGATAAGGTGCAAATACAAAGCACTAAAAATGTGGTATGACTTTCACTTCATATAAGGAGCACCTTAGATTTTTCACAAAGATGTCCCACCCAGGCCTCCCAAGCTAGCCCCATGAACTACAACACCTACTTCCTGGGAGCACTATGAGAACTTCAGGAAATCATCAGCATGATATCAGCACACCACAATGCCTCCACCACTGAAGAGCCAAGAAACAAAGCTAGCTAAGAACATTACATAGATCTCATCCCTCAGCATCATTTATACTTCGACTCAAATGTCCAACAAAAAAAAGAATAGACATACCACGTAGAACAGCACCGGTTGATTTCAGTAGAGATGTGCATGCAACATCCAGAATACCACATTGTAGGTATCACCGGTTGATTTCAGTATTAGCGCATCCTCTACTTTTTCAGTTTTTTTTCTTTCTGAATGTAACCATTAGTTCTCAACCTCTCGACGAAAATACGCACTCTCCATAACAACCATGTAATAAAAAAAAGTAGGAAAAACAATAGTAAGAGCCTCACATAGCAAGATCTGCATGACGGCCAGCCTAGAGTAATCTGAAGCGAGTGGAATCTTTACCATGGGAACGTTCAAATCCTAACCGGGCCTTGTCTAGGTGAGTCGACCCTGCAACTTCTAAGTGTGATACATCATGAAGCATAAAATAGCACCAGACTATATACAGTTGAAGCATCGGCACATTATCAACCCTCTGTAGAATATAAATGGAGTGTAAGTAAAATACTTGCGGCACTCTATTTGATACAGGTAAGAGATAATTCTTCTCACAGTTCAAATTACCTCAATGAGTTTAGGGTCACAAAGAGAGAAAGCTTCCTGGTAACACAACAGAAGGATCTGTCAATATATACAGCTGTTTAGTTGCACGTAAAGCATGCCAATGTGTAGCAATTCAAAAGCTGCACATGCTTCTTACAGTAGGATGAAAACAATCACATAAACCAGCATACCTCGGCCATTAGTAACACATATAGTGCCTCCTTATACATGTCCTTCTTGATAAGAATTTTGGCTTTTCGATGAAGCATTAGAGCCATCTTCACAGCCCTGCAGATAATACAGATGATGACTTAAATAGTATAAATCATATGAGAAAAACCTCGAGTAGAAGATTTACTATATTACTTGATATCATCTATAGATCCAAACATCACTTTCTGGCCACTCTGATCCTCGAGATCTAAGTTGAAGTCTTCTTCAGGGAAGGAACCATCTGAATGCCTTTGAGACGATGCTTTTGCAGCATCCCTATAAAACCATTACATTGATCATCGAGTTAAAGAGATGTGAGTTCCTAGAGAATTCGACGTAACTTAGGGGTTAATCCTAGTTAAGGATACATCATCCCATATTCAATCAAGGCACACAATCTATGTAAACTCTCAGCCTTCCTTCAGGTTATAGGAGTTCTATCCTGCACCTCATTTGCTTCATTGATTGAATTTGTGAATTATCTGAATTACAAAGTGTATATTATGGTTTATTACTTACAAACAAGTCATGTGCTTCCCACCTATTTTCAGCTACTCCCATTTTCTACATCACAAAACATGCAACTAATCATGGGTGTAAATCATGATCGAATTAACAACAATCTGTGCCTCCTCGTGGAATCACATCCTATTGACTATGATATATCCTTTGTATAGACTTGACTTGCTACTAAAGTCAATGCTCTAACCAGAGAGTGTGAAAAACAAAATTGGTTCCGCAGTTAAGAATATATAATCGAACAATAGATGCATCGCGGCTCCTAATTTTACACTGCTAAGTGAAATCCTGCTCGTGGTACTACAACTTTTGTCGGGAAACAAGGGATCAGAAACCTCAAAACCCACAAAAAAAATCTCAGGACTTGATCAAAAGGTGCAAAGCGATCCTTACCAAAGCCTGACGAGTCTACTGGCATGCTCCTCCTCGGCCGCCGCGGCGGCGGCCTCGGTGGCGATGGCCTTGCCGCTATCGGGGGAGGCGAGGGTGGAGAGCACCTTGGCGTTGCTCTTGAGGCCCGCCTGCTGCAGGGAGGCGGGGGGATCGTCCTTGAGCACGCGGCCGCCGAAGATGAGGCCGACGCGGTCAGTCTCCACGTCCCCGGCCCGCCATGCCACCTCCGCCCACAGCTATGGGAGGGGATCATCAGAGAGGGTTATAGAACAAATGCATCATCAAATTGAGTGTGCAATAGAAGTAGAACACCAACGGCTTGGGGAGGCCGAGCACAAAGGCACACAATCGGCGGTGGAGGCGCGCGTTGCCCGTGGCGGCGAAGGTGTACGGGGCAGATGCGTCTGGGGCGGAGGCGCGCGGGGCAGAGGCGGATGGGGCGTTGCCCGCGGCGGCGGAGGCGTACGGGGCGGAGGCGTCTGGGGCGGAGGTGGCCTCGCCGGGGAACAGAGGTGCGGCAGGGCGCGCGGACGACAAGCTGCGCGGTGGAGCACGCGGAGACCGAGCAAAGCGCGGGCAGGGGGCGATGGAGGCGCACAGCTGACGGGGGCGATCGGCGGGCGCGCTTGAGGTGGAGGACAACGGCGGGCCGGAGATGCGGGCGAGCGCACGGAGGTGGAGAACAGGGGCGGGCCGAGTGGGGAAAGAGGAAGCGTGCCGGCGGACCTGTAGCAGAGGTGACGGGCGGAGGCGTCTGGGGCGGAGGCACGCGGGGCGGGGGCGGATGGGGCGGAGGCGGGCTGGCCGGGGAACAGAGGCGCGGCAGGACGCGCGGACGAGGAGCTGCGCGGGGGAGCACGAGACCGAGCAAAGCGCGGGCAGGGGGGCGACGGAGGCGCACAGCTGACAGGCGGATGGGGCGGGCGCGCTTGAGGCGGATGGGGTGGGCGCGCTTGAGGCGGAGGCCGACGGCGGATGGGGGTGGGGGTGAGGAACGCGATCAAATCGTATGCTGTTGCGGAAAGGGTGGAGGCGAAACACGCCGAACATCTCATCCGTCGGATCTCGTGGATCTAATGGCTGAGGTTTATCTGTGTAAAATCCTGTGTAAACAAAACATTGTGGCTGTAGAAAAGAAAAACTGGTGCTTTTAATAGTAGCGGAGATAAAAGGGGCCATGGAGCTGAGAAGAGGGAGGCAGGCAAGGCAGAGCAAGCAAGGCAGCTAGCCATACAAGCCATGGAGTGCGGCCAGTGCGGCGCGTGCCTCGCCGTCCCGCGGGGCGCGCGCGCCGTCCAGTGCGCGCACTGCCTCGGGGTGACGCGCGTCGAGCGGCACGGCGGCATGCACGGCGCCGTAGGCTTTGTCAAGGACGTGATCGCCAACATAGCCGGCGGCGGAGGCACGAGACCGGTGGCACCGCCCAAGCTGTTGGCGACGGGCTACCCCAGGGTCCACGGCCACAAGCGCGCCCTCCTGGTCGGCATCAAGTACACGGGGACGCACCTCGGTGAGCTGAGCTGTCAGCTCCACTGCCTCAACGACCTGAAGAAGTGTCAAAGGAGCAACGCTTCAGACATCGGACGGCTAGTCTCGCGCCCATCTGAAGCTGTGCGCTCAACGGTGGATACGTCTTCTGTTATGTACCGATTACTTTCCGTTATCTGAGTTGTTGGCTGTTAATCTACCTGCTACTCTGTTATCTACAAAAGGCTCGAGTGTAGCCCGTATTGCATATCATCTCTGTATTGCTGAAATGCTAAACAATATACACTGATACTTATCAATAGATGATCTCAGTTTACAGCCGATTGAAACCCAGATTCTACTGTTTCTCGTAATCTATTGTCGATCCATAACCGGGATCTGACATGAGCGGCCCCATCAGCGACGTCAAGGGCATGACCTTCCTCCTCACCCAGAAGTACGGCTTCCCAAGCGACTGCATCCTCGTCCTTACCGGTAAATTAATTTATCTTCGAGTTCATGCATGTCGTCGTCAGATTTCTCGAGAATCATTACTCCTGTTCTTGTGCTGCTTGACTTGCCAGATGAGGAGCGCGACCCGTACAGGAGGCCAACGAAGTCCAACATCCTGTTGGCGATGCGGTGGCTGGTGCACGGCTGGAGCTCCAGGGACTCGCTCGTGTTCCACTTCTCCGGCCACGGCGGCCAGGTGGAGGACGAAGACGATGACGAGCAAGACGGGAAAGACGAGATCTGTCCGCTCGACTCGGACCCAGAGGACTGCAGCCGCGATATCCGGGACGACGAGATCAACGAGGCCATCGTCCGCCCGCTCGTGCATGGCGTCAGGCTCCACGCCATCATCGACGCCTGCCACAGCGGCACCGTCCTTGATCTCCCCTACCTATGCCGGATCAAACGGTACGCAGGCTTCATACTTCATTCACAGCATGCATGTATTCTTTTGCGAGACTAATACACAACGAAGACGCTGGTCAAATAAGGAACGTCTAATGTAGACAGCTGGCCAAAGAAATTATGTGCAAATTTAGTTGTAGAAACACGTAACTGTCAAGTTGCACGTACATAGTTTTAAACCGAAGTTATCCGTAATGTTTAAAATATGTAATTATTTAATTTTTATTGAATAAAGAATCAACAGTCATAGTCGAGGAATAAGAATTTCTCGATGGCCGATCCGTACCTTGTATTCTCTACGACACCGTGACTCTATTTACTGTTTTGAAGGAACGGGAAGCCTGAATGGAAGGATTAGAGCTGGGACTCGGGCCGGGTTATTCCGGGCTTGCCCGAGGCCCGGCCGGCACGGCCCGGCGCACGACCCGGCCCGACACGCTTGTCAAACGGGTCGGGCCGGCACGTCACGATACCTCGGGCCGGGTCGTGCCTGGGATCGGCGCCCGATGGGCTGCACGGCCCGGCACGACGCAGCGGGTCGTGTTCGGGCCGGCCCGGCCCGTCCCGCCTCCCCCACCCTATTTCCCGCCTCCCCCTCCAAAAAATCCCCCCCAAATCCCCCAATTCCCCCCAGGCCCCCACCCAATTCCCCAATCCCCACCCCGCTCGGCCGCTCCCCACCCCCGCCCCTCCTCCCGCGCCATCTCTCGCCGCCGCCGCCGCCGCCGCCCGCCTCCTCCTCGCCCCGTCTCCCGCCGGCGCCGCCCCCTCCTCGCCCGGTCTCCCGCCGGCGCCGCCCCCTCCTCGCCCGGTCTCCCGCCGGCGCCGCCCCCCTCCTCACGCGGTCTCCCGCCGGCGCCGCCCCCTCCTCGCCCGATCTCCCGCCGGCGCCGCCCCCTCCTCCCCCTCCTCGCCCGATCTCCCGCCGGCGCCGCCCCCTCCTCGCCCGGTCTCCCGCCGGCGCCGCCCCCTCCTCACGCGGTCTCCCGCCGGCGCCGCCCCTCCTCTCTCGCGCCGTCTCCCGCCGGCGCCGCCGCCCGCCCCTCCTCGCGCGCTCCGCCTCCGTCGCCCCTCCTCCTCCCGCGCCGGCGTGGCTCCTCCTCCCCGCCCGTGGCGTGCCCGTGCCGGCACGGCCCGAAGGCGGCACGGCGGGCCACCGTGCCGTGTTTGGGCCGCCGGTGCGGCTGCGCGTGCCGGCATGGCACGGCACGGTGGCCACAGCGGGCCGTGCCGGCACGGTCAAGCGGCGGCCCGAAGCACGCCGGGCTCGTGCCGTGCCGGCACGACCCGGCACGAGTCGCAGCTTTAGGAAGGATAACGGCCCTCCAACGGGCGCCTGGAAGAACACGAGCGGCGGCCACGCGATCCTGATCAGCGGCTGCACTGACACCGAGACATCGCAAGACAGAGTGCGGCGATGAGCTCACGACCATGGGAGCCCTGACGTACAGCTTCTTCACGACGGCGTTCCTCGCGCAGCGGACAACCACCTATGGCCATCTACTTACGGCGATCAGGGCGATGATCCGTGAGCGCAACGGCGATGGCCGGAGCGATTGCAGCCTCCCCGCGCCGATCTGCACGCTTGCCAACAAGGTGGTGAACTTCAGCGGCGTGCAGGAGCCTCAGCTATCTTCTTCAGAAAAGTTCGACATCAATCGGAAGCACTTTATGTTATAAAACTAGCTACCTTGGCAGCTTACTGCGGGTAATGCCAGCTTATACCTCATAATATGAGACGCATGCACGTCTTGTCCACGATTAGCTTAGCTTTTGGGGCGAGCTGATGCATAAATAAAACTTATTGGTCTTCATGGTGAGACGTGGAGCCCTGGGATAATTAAGTCCTCGTCGTAGGCCTAGCCACGGGTATCGAACAATACTTATCTTTCTCAAATAAATAAATTGTTGTACTGCTGAAGGCCTGAACCTCGAAAACTATTACACTTTTGCATCACCTCCGATTACCTACAACGTGGGTCCCACATGTTAATGAAAAGAGTGGCATTAGGGCCCCCACATGTCATATGTCTCTTCAACCTCCCCCCACATGTCATATGTCTCTTCAACCTCCCCTATACACTCTCCCTCTCCCAAATCCACACCCCCACCACTGCTGCAAGACAGACCTCCTTCTCTCCAAGCAGATGCAGCTGGCACACGCCGTGACCCATTGTGCTCTTACACCCTAGATGGCGCTCTGGAGCTCATCCATCAACGATGCCGTTGATAGCGACACAGCCCCGACGTCAATGCCGCCCGCCCTGCCGAAGGTGAGCATTATAGAGTGGCTCAGAGAATGATTTGGAATGCGCTTATTGCTCACCTCCGTCGCCACCACATCCGCGGTTGCTGCGGCGTGGTGTTCATCACCCCGCTTCTTCCGAATCGAGTCCAGTCTGTAGCCGCGCGGCGAGCGCCTCCTTCGTCATGCGGGCCACGGGCTTGCCCCCGAGCTCCTAGCACAGCTCGCACCTCACGCTGGCACCGTGAGATCTCAGGTTGACGCTAACGAAGCCCATGTTATTTTTGTTCATCATGTAGCGGAAGCGGTGGCGGGTGGCGGGTGGCGTCGTGCTCAAGGAGCGTTTCCAGTCGGTGTCCAGACCCCCTTCCTCTTAAGGGTTCGGTCTTGGGCGCCGCCGCCATGACCCTAGCTCGGGCTCCCATCCCCGAGCGCATTTGTGCCCCCTGAGCCTCGGTCCTGCAGCACCGCCAAGGGTGTCGCCGCACTGCCCGATCGGTGGGGGCGGCCTCGGCGTTGTAACCCCGGCATCACCGGTGCTGCGCGGGCTCGCCTCCCGTCGGCCGTGCTGGTGTAGCCGCTCCGGGTTCCTCTGTATTGCTCCGCTCGGTTCTCAGGTAAGGTTTCTCTATTTCCCCTTCCCTACTTCTTGACCATAGGGCTTGCTGTGATGGCTTGGTGACGGTTTGTCAATTGATTGAATTGATCCGGTTGATGCTAATTGAGATTTTAGAACTAGTGAGGCTATGACAGAGCTAATTTAGCTCTTAGGTTATTAGCTTGGAAAGTCAAGGTTCGGTTGTTAACAAGTTCATCATGGTGCTCCGTATTGCTATTTTAAATGCTTGTGATATGAATGTCTGCTATGGGTGCCCTCTACAGAACTGATATATACTATATTTGCTCTTAGCTAACTACACTAACATGTTGCTCCTATATTCCTGTGTATCCTTGCATCCAGATCATAGCCTATTGTGCTAAAGGTATATCCGATCATGAGAATGAGTTCTTTATATGCATATGTGTCAGTTTATTTTACTGAAAGGACAGATTTCTACACTTGATATTTGCTTACCTAGAGATGATGCCTCTGATTACTGATGATGCTCTTTATTTCTGTATATAGACATGTCAGTTTTCTTAAATTGAAGAACACATGTTATATTTGGTCTACTTTATTTCTATGTTGCCCTTTTATCTGAGCAAAGTTTAGAGAAATGGCAAAACCTTGATAAGAATATATGTTGCCTGGTCTTTTAGCTGTTTGCTAATGAAGATGCTTTGCATCTGAAGCAAACATGCTCATCTGTATGTGAAAACTGATAAGAACGATTGCTATTATTGCCAACAAAAAGACCCTATTGATGATAATTTAATCTGAGGATTCTACTCTTTATTTCATCGAACTCTTATATAGAGTTATGATAATCTCAGGATGAAAACCTACCTTATTCAAATCTGGTAAGGGCAGACTTACTAGAACCTTGGTTTACTCCTCTTGATCTGTTGGTGGCTTCCTCCCTTTTCTACTCCTCCTTAGGTTCTAGTGGCCTTCTCCTCTTAAAGTTCCTTGCTGTTCTTGCTAGTCTTGGTCCTTGGTGGTCTCCTAGAGCTTGGTGGTTGCTTGGCTTAGTTCCTGGAGTTGGTGGTCTCGATAGCAAAAGATGGTGCTGCTATTATGTGTCACTCTATTTGGGTGCCTTGCTCTTGTTTTTAGAGACTCGTGTGGTCTCTTTGGTGGCAATCCTTGCCATCTCATGCTGTCTTACTCTATTTGTGTCACTACTGATAGTTATTATGGTTGCTTCTAAGCTAAGCAATTGACTAAGCTCAAGATTTGTGGCTTGCTGGATAAATCCTACCATGGATAATGATTTTATCTAAATAATTTCTTTTTAAAAATAATTTCATTTCCAAGCAAAAGAAAACTTATGGACGCAAGGTAGTATAGGTGAAAGAAATTATTTTTATTACTTCTCACCTCTATTCTCGAAATACATATCTATATTAGATTTGTCCGATAAGGATCTTAGCCATGTGGCATTTGGACATTTTGTCAAACAAAAACATTTTCAAACTTATCTTTGAAATTAAAATTATCTAGATTTCACTTCAAGTATTATTTTGCCCTCACAACTAACTTTGCAGATTTAGGTGAAAATGTACCGGTGGAACCGCTTTTATTTCTAAATCGTCATTTTCAAAACATGTTGCCTCCTACAGCAATTTACATGATCCTAACAATCTCAAGTGCATATACTCGACGACCTCAGATACCGTAAATATTTCCGAAGGCTGCGTCCCCCACTCTTGGTGTCCCTTTATGGCTCGGTCTTAGACAATGATGTATATTTAGAAATTTCACTTATGTAATTTTCTTTATTTATTCTTGTACTCAGACAATTGTAATTATAATACTTGTTGACGATGACATAGCACCCGGGTATCGTTAAGGAGGACAAAGCCGGCCCTCTAGACATAGGGTGGGCCGGGCCGACTGTTTGGAGTCCGAACTCTACACGGAGGCATATCATCAACTTGGAGTACAAGACATAAACATATACTTACCCAATATCTCGGGGTATAGTTGTAACCAATTAGGAAGATATACTTGAAAATCGATCCAGACTCGTGTAACTCTGCCCCTGCCGCCTATATAAGGCAAGGCAGGGATCCCCCGGTCGGCAGAAGTTAGAAGCTTTTACAGAGACGACACACATACAAACCCTAGCAACCTAGAGAGCCCCTCTCAAGGCCTTGCTGCATATGGTATGCAGGCAATTCAATCCACCAAACACAGGACGTAGGGTGTTACCTCTTCCCAAGGGCCCGAACCTACATAAACTCTGTGTCCCATGTGCACCCATCTAGATCTGCTACGCGTACGCTGCCCCATATTCATTATTGCCGGATCAAAACACCGACACTTGTAATCTTTTTTTTGTATCTTTCAATCAATACTGTATATTTATAATAATACTCTTTAATTGAATAAAGTTTCCACTTCCAAATGTATGTATATATATGCATGTATGAAATAATCGTGATGAATGACATGTATGATGCATACGCGATGAATGCGCAGCACAATTTTCTCTGTCTAGTCTAGTCAGCACGTGACTCAACAAAATTTGATCAACTTAGCAGCACGAGTTGATCTACCTCCGTCACACGTCTCTTTCGACTCGACCTAAAAACTAGAGTTCGCACACTATGTTTCCTATTTCTTTTTGACGAACCAGACATGCGCTTCATCATTTTGTTAAGATAGGAAAACAAAGTCCATATTTACAAGAGAGTTCGAAAGCACAAAAATACTGTTACAAAATTGTTATTCAACCTACAAAATAAAATTCCTCCTTCACAAGAACAGCCAGTCCTTCGTATGCAATTTACCTTCTTTTTTTACAGAATTTGGCCTGTTTTGTTACATAGAGGATGACGTGGAACTTTTCTAGCCGAGCTGCAAATCATGAAATCCAATGTCTCTGCAGTGCGTGTGCCGTTGCCCCTGCATGCGAGTGAGACCAGGTGCGCCGTCCTGCAGGGAATCGTCGTCGAAAGTCGATGCCTCGACGGCGTCGGCGTCAAGATCGTTGTTAGCATCATCATAGCGATCTCGATGGAGTAGAGACGGCAGGAAATGGTCTTACTGTCAGCTGCTTGTATATATATCCAATCTGTATGATGGTTGTTAAGAGCCAAGTGGTGCTTCAAGGCTTGCGTGCATGCGGCTCTAGCTCGCGCGGACTCTTCCTGAGTGTGTCGCCGGCAAAGGCTAATTTGGTGGTGGCCGAACTATGTGTGTACGGAGGACAGAAGGAAATGTGTTTTCTATACCTTGGCACGCACACTGCGCTCAGTTGCTATTTACCCAGAAACATGATCAAATCCAAACGCACTACAAAATCATGTTCATTTGATGGCTGACAATTTCCACTGTTATACGATGAAAATTGTAACGATCCCCAAAATTGGCAAAGTTTTAAAATCCGAAATCTCATCTGGGCCACATTCTTATCTCTCTCTGCCCATCTCCTCTTTCGCGGCCCAGGCAGCCCACCTTCTTCCTCCCCTTCCTCCCGTTCTTCTCCGTCCAGTCGCGCCGCCTAAGAAAATCAACGCCCGGCGCGCCGGTCGTCCTCGGCGCTGGAGCCGGATGGGATCGCTCTGTTCCGACATCGTGCCCGAGAATCCGGTCCACGCGTCGCCAAACTCCCTCCTCCTCTCTGCGCCCCGTCGCGCTGCTCGCCGCCTCGCTCGCCACCTCGCCCGTGCATGCCGCGCCGAGCTCCTCTGCTTGACACGCCGCCATCGCCGTCGCCACGCAGCAGCTCCTCCTTGAACTCCATCCCCGAGCAGCACCTCCCTGCTCGGCTATAAAAGCTGGCAATGCCGAGCTTCCCCTTCTTCCTTCCCTATTTTTCCCCATTAGCTCTCGAGCCCTCCGTCGCCTCCCCGCTCCATTCTCTCTTCCTTGGCACGCCCGAGAACTTCTCCGTCCTCATCTCCCTCGCAGAGTCCGGTGACTCGCCTGCGCCTCCCTCCAACTCCAGCAAGGTAACCCGGAAGCTCCCGCCGTCGCCGACCTCCTCTCCAACCCATCCCCCTCATTCCCGAGCTCCTCCTCCTCGCCCTCGAGCTCCTCTGGCCCTCCCGAGCAACCGCCCAAGCTCCTCCACCTTCCCCTCATCTCCGTGAGCCAATTTCCCTCGCTCCCGAGCACCGACGAGCTCGCCGTCATCTCCTCCGACCCCGACGAGCCAACCGAGCCGCACCCCTCCGTCGCCAACCTGGATCACCATAGGAGAAGCTCCCATTTTCTACAAAAATGGAACCACCACATCTCCTAGACGCCTCTGGACTCGTCCATTTTACTCCAGCGAGCTCCGCGGTGACCAATTGCTCCCCGTCGCCGGCGGCCACCACCCCTCCTCTGTTCTCTTCTCCTCACCGATGCCCAGGCCGTCTCCCATCTCTCGATTTTCTCCTGGGCCGCCACCTCCTCCCGCAGCAGGCCTCGGTCTTCTCTCTAATAGGCCGGCCCGGTCCTCCTGGGCCAGTCCCGAGCCATAGGCCGGTTCGGCCGGCCCACTCCCCTTTTTCTTTTTATTTTCTTTTATCTCTTTTTCTTACCAGGCTGAGCCCATTAACAGGTCCAGTAACAGCCCACCAACTAAATGGATTCAAGCCCACTCGCACTGAAATGTTTTTCTTTTTCTTTTCTTTTTCTGTTAAACCCTAAAACCCTAACCCAAGCCCAAGCTCAGCCCAGCCCAAATCCAACCCAATCCTAGCCTAGGTCTAGCCCAACCCGAGGGCCCTAGTGGGCCCAAAACCTTTGTGGGCCCGGACTTATATGTCGTTCCAGTTTCGATCGTCTTGACGACACAGTTCCAGTTTTCCACACCATTCCTCCAAATTCTCACTTTTCAACATCAATACCCACAAAATCCTCACACATCCTGTATAATCCTACTCCCCTCCGAAACTCAAATCCATCCTCCGCATCTTTTTCACCCCTTTCAACACTCCGATTCCGACCACCCACCCCCCTTCTTATTTTCAGTATTATTTTCAATTATATTATATTTTGCTCCCAGCTCACATTCGTCGAGCCCGGATTTATATGTGTGTGTTTGTCTGTTTGGATTTTCTTGCAACTAGGGAACGATAGCAACGAACCGACACTAGGACGGGATCCCGACGGTGAAGATCTTCATGAAGACTTCAAGCCGACATATTCTGGTGCAGTAGGCAAGTCACATTCCTTTGTTCATGTTGAACCCACATGCCATGTTATTTACTGTATTACTAGTCTAGTTAATATTTTCTGCATGTTAATTTTTTACGTGTTATTTTTGAATGACATGATTGAGTAGTTAATACCTACCACCCCACAGCCCAGTTAACTTTTGTAGGCCATATTCACCTTGATAACCCTAGAATGAAAATAAGTTATATCAGTGTCCTTCACCGGCATTAAAGGTTGGATTAGATAATAGTCAGGGATATCAGTGACCCTAGTTTAAACTCGGAGGATGTGATTTCTTAAAGATAAATTACCGACGGTAGGGGACAGAGAAGATGGGGCCATTCATGTGTTGATCGTGCCACCATACCCCTAGCCGTGGAGTAAGGATAATCGGGTGGATTGCCTTACTCAGGGCAGTTAAGGACAAGACCCTTGTGCTTAGTGATGAACATAGAATCCGCTCAACCACATGTTCGACTCGTCGAACCTGGCCCAGTAAATCTACTCTACCTGCTGAACAACTACAGACTAGCTTGTCGTGCCACGTCTTTGGACGCCCCGCAGAAGCGAAGGAGGTGATAGGCCGTTTAATCGGAAAGGTCACAACTGGAACCCACTCAAATCCCGGATCGCGTAATTGACCTTGGCCCGTCAGCTCCCGGGAGAGCGAGTGATAAAGTGTTCCTGGGTAGGAACTTCAAAATATAGAGCAGATAAAAAGCCTTGTTATCTTACCTCTGTCGACACACCGATAGGAGTGTGTTATGCTCGAGTGACATTAAGAGGCATAGATATCATGTGGGTAAACCTGAGCAACTCTGCAGAGTCAAATCAAATGGTATTCGAATACACCGTGCTTCCGGTCAGAGAAGCTGTGTTCAAGGGTGATTCCTACTACGAGGCATAAGTAGAACTTGATGATGTTTAGTTGAATTTGACGCTGACCCGGCAGGGTTACTAAAATAACAATGATTTGTGGATGAAATGTTTAAAAATAAAGAGATTTCTAATCACTAAAGCGGAGACTAGGACTATGCATCCACCAGATATTAAGCCGAACATCCCTCCTTTGAAACCCAGTGCATGTAGTTAGTAGTATGCTTTCCCAATGTGGCTTGCTGAGTATGCCATGTACTCATTACTGCACCAATCATAATAGATGCACAGGACGACGATGAAGGACCATTCGATAAAGAATTCTTCGACGGTGATGAATGCGATTACTAGGTCTTATCCGTGCTCAAGGCGCCTGTGGTAGATGCTCATTTTGGTTGTAATATAACTTTGGGCTCGAATGCCCCAGTCTAATGTAAACTTAACTGCTGCAAAGCTTATTTTGTTGTTCTGTAATAAAGTTTGATGTTTAAACACTGTGTTGGTGATGTAACTGCTCTACCCCCGCAATTGAGAAACTCCTGGGCAGTTGCGGGCAATACGTCGCGGCTCCGAAATTTGGGGTCGTGACAAAAATCGTATCAGTGTTGGTGGACATTGTGGTGAGCGATAATGGACATATTATAGAAAAGTTTTATAATAAGAAAAAGTTCATTTCTGACTCCTCACCTATTAGCCGAATCTAATTTTAGCCTCTAAACTTCAAAGCGGTTTGATCGATGATGTGACATTGGTTTTGCACACGTGACAACTCAATCAGCAAAAAAACCCAAAAAAAATCAAAAATCAGTTTATCGCCTGTGGGAGCTTGCTGATAGTAAGGAAGCCATAATCTTTCTATCGGACTGCCTATTTGTCTACGTCTGGTGAAGAGAGAATGTAAGATACTCTCAATAGGGCAAGCACCCAATACCTTGTAGAGTCCAAAGCTCCAGCTCAAAGAGTTCAGGAAGACCAACCATCCACACTTGATTAGCTCCTGTGCACTTCACGAGAACATGGTCTATGTCCTCCACTACCCCTTCACAAACATAAAAAAAACACTGAGACAATGGGAGCAAATTCCTTGAGACAAGAAGTTCAGTACAGAAATGTAAAAGAAATCAGATCAAAAATTTTATCTAAAATTATTTTAAATAAAAAATAGAAAATTTAAGAAAAACAAAAATATTCCATAAAAGGTACTAAAATAATCTGGGAATTGAAAATAGAAATTTTTTTAAAAAAATTGAAAAGGAAAAAGTCCTAGAAGTTCTAGGAAAAACCATGGAATTCAAGAGACACACAAATAATTTACTAACCTTCATGCAAAATCACCATATTTCCTAATTTTTCATGAATGTTCCTAAATTATTTGTGAGTTCTCTCAAAAAATTTGGTTTTTCTAGAATACTTGTACATTTTTTCTTCTATAAATTTGTTGAGTTTTTTTATTTTAAAATTTTTCTTTTTTTTCACTAGCAATAATTTTCTTCAATTTTTGTGATTTCTAAAAACAAAATTTTAGATTGTTTTAAAGAAAATTTTGATATTCATTTTGAGTTTTCTCCCTTTTTGTGCTGACTAGGCTCTACGATGTGCGAAACCACTGCCACGTTAAGGGTCAAACTATTTTGAGTGGGATGAGGGACCAAGACTGTCTGATTTAAAAGTTAAGGGTAAAATTTTATCTGATTTTAGAGTTTAAGGACTAAAATAGATTCTATCAATAGATGAGGGATTAAAATAGATTTCGACCTAGTTTGCGTCCAATGGTTACACAAAGTGGGCTGCTTAGGTTCTGCTTCGATTTCTTGATTCGACACTCCTCTAAGGGTGTCTCTCACTTAGTCACTTGCCTTGTTGCCATTTTAATCCCCGCCTCCCTACAACGGCTACAGGCGATTTTACCGAGAATCGACTGTGGGGACTACACAGCGAAAGCAACATTGACCAATGTTGTGGAGAGCTTGATCATTGCGGATGACGAGAGCGCCATGCAGCAACAAATCAAACAGCTTAGTGGAACCCTTAGCTAACCTCTCTTCCTAACGTGAAATTCACCGCCTCGTGTTGAAGGACCAACCAAATAATCATTACTCTCTCGGTCCGAATATATAGAACATATTTTGATTAGTTTGAATAAAATTTTGATAATAATTATTTTATTAATATATGATTTGTGTGATATAAGATTACAATCATAAATAAATATTTTTGAATACGGATCTGATAATATTAATTTTATATCACATAAATTACATATTACTTATTGAAGTAATTTTTGATTAAAAAATCAATCAAAATATGTTCTGCGTATCGAGACGAAGGGAGTAATATTATCGGTTCAATACGTAGAGAACATATTCATAAAGCTACTCCATCCTTTTTTTATCTATCAGCTCATCCATAATACACGTACCCATACTAAGAAAAAACCCCGAATCTAAGGAAAACGTTACAACGGGAAAACCGCGAAGTGTGGCCTTTCGCATGCTGGCGTGAGGCCTGACTCTCATCACCAACTTGAGTTCGTCACAATTATTCAACCAAACATTCGAAAACCAACTTGGATGGCAGACGCTGCCGAGGCGGTGCATATTCTCAGCAAAAGCGGCCAATAAAGGAGTACAGCTTTTATGCACCCGGACCATGTGCACCTACTAGGTTTTTTTGATTTTTTTAAATCATGTATAAGTTTTAAAAAAATTTAAAAAAATTTATACCGGTTTATGATGGAATGAAGTATACACTAGTAAATTTTCATAAAATAATATGCTTATTTGTGACCTGTGTAAAAAACAAATATGTATACTGTCATGATTGCGTACTATTCACTACTGTTCACAACCCAGGGTGTTTTCTTCTTCTTCTTTTGCACAGGTCACAAATGGGTATATTATTTTACGAAAATTTACCTATGTATACTTCAGTCCATCATAAATCGGTATGAATTTTTTAGATTTTTTTAAATTTAAATGTGTGATTTTCAAAATTTTAAAATAATGGATGCACATGGCCCCGTGTGCACCCTGGACTTTCCCCTAAGGCCCTTCCCAGTGTTCCACGGTGTACAGATGCTAAGAATGCCACATATGCGAAAAACTGACGTGGCAAAGCAATTAAGGAGGAGAGAGAGCACTTTGGTAACCCCAGAAAAAAACGATGCTAAGCGCGCGGACCTATACAAAACGTTTATGTGGCATCTATGCATTGGGGAGTTTAGTTACTAAATAATTAAATAAAAAAAGATTAGCTATAGAAAGCTAAGCATCTATACATTAGGGAGTTTAGTTGTTAAGCCCTTTCATGCACTTAGCATCTTATCTAAGCACCAGTGCATTGAAAGAGGCCTAATAAAGCCACAAATATGGATGCTCGCCGCTGCCACGTCGGACCATACATGGCACTTGATTCGTTTTTATCATCTCTTCCTTTCCTAGTTTCCTTGCCTTCTATGTACACGTTTCTTATCGAGAGGAATATATATCAGCATGGTCGGTTTATGACGAGCTTTTACACATGGGCAAGCTCACGCATCGATGCCCGTTATTTCAGTTGACATGACTGTTCGACGTCTACAGTCAATTTGTATGGGTGCGATCGAGGTCATTTTAATTTGAAAGGCACAAAGAAATATCTTCGATCTTTTTCTGGATGCGACCCTATCTCTGTTTTCTGGATGAAAAGAAAAACTACAAAGCTGCCTTCACGCACCTAGTTCTTTTCTTAACTTTTTAATCCAATAATACTAGCAAGCAAACAGTAGGTGTAATACACGCAGATACTATAAATAGTACTGTTCACATAGTAGACACTGTTTACACAGTTACTGTTCACACGAATCCCTCCAATCTAAGCTATCGGATTTATGGGATCAATGGCTCAGATTGCTTGTCAGATCTATTTCAAATTTGATACACTATATAGTAGTATAGATATAAGTCGGCAGTTCTTTTTTCCCTTTGCAAATTACGTTAGAGATAGACGTCCACTGTCAACCATTGATTCATTGTAGTAGTTTAGGTTGTTTCATCGATCAGGTTATTAACTTTGATTCATTCCTTTTCCCTTGATAGATATGGGTATTTCTCTCTTTTTCTGAATAGTGATAGAATATCTAAGGATTTTTCTCTTGCGGAACATGCACAAATTATATTCCTCCTGATCCGCTCCTCCAATGAGGCATTTATCCACAAAACAATAGTGGATTAATAGTAAGGTACACATTGTGCTTGTAATGATATTACCCGAGTATCAAAAGGCTCCAATATATGGTTAAATTTCCTTGATGTCTATAGTATGAACAAATGACATGTTTCTTGAATTATTGTATGTATGTTGCCCGTTGTTGGTGTCGAGAACGCCCAGCTACCAATGTGGGTAGCTACGGATCAAAGGCCACTATCCATCTGCCCTTAGCAATTCACAGATCGGACATCATGTTGTAGCAAATCCCATCTCGTGTGGCTATGTCCATTCGCTACTACTCGTAAGAGTTCGATATAAAAATGATGAAAATTTTGCATATAGAACACAAAAGTAGCAAGCATTTGTAAATCAAAGTAACCAACACACTAAATCGATACCTATTTTGGACTGAAAGTTGCATACAATGATATTGCTCATCAGGGTCACGTCGCTTCAGCCGCCCTAGCTCTAGGACAATAGCCCAAGAGAAATCCGATAATTAAACATTTAGAGATAGAAAAGTACCGAGGGCGCACTCCATGATGAGTTGGCCCATCCCAGGGCTTGCCCAAACTTATGGATCTGCCCGAGCTGCTCATGTTCCTTCAGAGAACAAGAAATCAACATTGTTCTTATTGGCGAAATTATGGACCAGGGCTTGCCCAAACTTCGGATCTGCCCGTGCTGCTCATGTTCCTTCAGAGAACAAAAAATCAACATTTCTTATTGGCAAAATTATGAAGTAAGTTTAGGGTTCAATCCCTTACAGCTCTTTTTCTTCGAGAATCCTTGAAAAAGCAGGGAGTTCCTGCAATTTATAAAGAAAAAAGAACTGACTCAATTTATGAGGAAAATTGAGCCAAGAAAAACTTTACAAATTAAATTCGGTTGATTTGAGAAAAATTAGGAGAAAACCACGAAAAATAGGTAAGCTACCTAGCCAAAATAGGATTATATCACGGTCTGATGACGCGGACACACCGACCAAGCACGACACACACACAAGGCGCACCCCAAACTGACCTTGCTAGTCACGTCATCGTCATCACCCATCACCAACGATTCCAACTTTGCCACAGCAGTACCACCGGGAGACACAACCCCACCCTACGCACCAAAACCAAGCCCGCCATGGCCACGTCCGTGGGCCTCACTGACGTCAGAGAAAGAAGACATATTCACAGGGAACTGGATCTGGGTCTCTCCAGCCCTAATAAGACGATGAGCACATCCTGCACAGTGTCATCTACACATCAGCCGCACCCATGCAACCCGAGCCGCAACTACCGGCCCTATTTTGGTCTCAGGCCAGCCTCCACTGTTTGGCCCCGTGCGACACCGAAAACGCCTACCAGCCTGTGAGGATCAGAGTCTCCAGGGCGACGCCTCCAAAGAGAGAGTGACCTCAAAGACGTCGTCGTCGCCTGATACAGCAAAACCGGATCCAAGGTATTCACCCGGGAGATCCCACAACCCCGAGTGATGCAGAGGTAACGAGCTCCCCGACGATGCCTCGAAGGAAGGGAACAGTGCCCAAAGGCGTCGACATTGTAGGCCCCGACAAAAACTCAAGGCAAAGTTTTCACCCGAAGCACTACACATTGCCACCCCACCCTGACATCCACTCGACGCCACTGCCCTGACCACATGACCCAACCGTGTCGACTAAGCTAAGGCCCCGTTGCCCTCGCAGCTTAAGACCCGCCCACATTGCACCCACCTGCAGCACTACCCCATAGGGCCATAGCTGCGCCATTTTCAAGAGTTGCCACTCCGACGTCAACTGTCCCGCCAGATCCAATGACCAGATGGTGCTCAAATCCGACAAGCCCAGCCACCCGGGCTCGCTGCCCCGGCTTCCACCTCCACCGTTGGATGAGCACCACCACCACCACTAGAGCACCACACCCCGGGCAATTGCCAAGGACGTTACCTAGGCTACTAGGCAGCCCCCATAGGCCACAACCCCAGCCACCAGAGCACGGAACCAAGCAGCCCTTGCAGATCAGCGCTCAGCGCATGATAGATCTAGGGGAAACGTATGACGGATCTAGGGGGCAACCTTGGGCTAGCCCGCGCTAGCCGCAGCCAAGCCGCGCCGACAGGGAGCCCCACTGCTGATGAAGGGGGCCACGTCGTGCCGCCATCGAGGAAGTAGCTACGCCGTCGATGGAGTCCCGAGACACCCTTCAGGAGTTGGGCCCGTTGCCACCGAGACGGGGGCCAACAGCAAGGAGAGCACGAGAAGGGCCCCCGAGCGGCGGCTTGGGTTTCACCCCTGCTGTCACCGTTGGGGGCGACACGAGGGAGTGTTTTACAACTCTTCTATTGTTTGATTGTTTTTCTAATTATGAAATATGGACTTCGGGGTTGTGGTTGTACATATTAACTACTCCGTCCGTTCCAAAATAGACGACACTTTTCATTTTGTATAGTCTTCGATATGTAATTTAACTATTATTTTTTATATGAATACGTAAGTAAAAGATTAAAAACATATACTGTGAAATTATTTTACATGATACATCTAATGGTACCATTTGCATCGAACAAACCTAAATAACTTTTATCGATTAGTAATTGTATCTGACTCCATGTTTTTCAAAGAATTATATATTTTAGAACGGAGGCAGTGCTTACAAACAATATTAATTTCAAACATTCGCCCCACCAGCTTATTAGTTGTAGAGATTAGACAATTCTCAATAATATAGTCAGGTGTTTAATCTCACAAATCAAATAACATGATTCTGAAGAGAGAGAAAAAGCTAAGATTATAAGTAGGCAAAAATAGACTAAAAAGGCTTGGTTGCGCATGGTCGAATCGTGGAGGTCTGAAATCAATAAAATAAGACAATAAGAACGTGATTACAAAAACTGAAGTATCTGAAAGGCTTTGCTACGGTGAACTTTTTCTAGGGCTAGCAAGTCGTGCATGTGCCCATCTATCTTTATATACTAAAAGTACATAAAGTAAAATATCTAATAATTAATATAGTAGGTCTTTTTTTTGTGTACCATAATAAATAGATCTTCATAATTGTACCTAAATAGATCAGAGTCGATAAATCTTTATAATTGTACCTAAACAGATCACAATCGATAGATCATCATAATTATACCTAAATATATGACAACCAATAAATCTTCATAATCGTACATAAACAGATCACAACCAATAATCATCGTAATCGTACCTAAACGGATCACAGCCGATAGATCATCGTAAGTTTCATAACTATATCTAGACAAATCACAACCGATAGATCAACATAATACACCTAAACAGATCACAGCCGATACATCATCATAACTGTACCTAGATAAATCACAACCGATAGATCAGCATAATGCACCTAAACAGATCATAAGTGATAAATCTTCATAATTGTATAAGCATATCACACTCGATAGATCTTCATACTAGCACCTAAACAAATCATAACCGATAAATTTTCATAACTATACCCAAAATGTCATTCAACTATTGATCTTGTGGACCCTTATTATTAATAGACTACAATCAATAAATCGTCATAATTTTACCTTAATAACTCATAACCGAAAGATAGTCATAATTTTACATCTCTTAAAAAAGCTACTTAAGTCTGCGTATTAGTCTAATATAAACGACCGGTGATATAAAACTTAACTCCATATACTGATCTAATGTCACTTACAAATGATCAGCTAATTATAATACGAACTTTAATTTTGCACAATCTAATATCCACAAATAATCTACCAGTTCAGTATAAAAACTAGTTAGCTGGCTCTGATCTAAACTTTTATTTTTTATACTCGTGTTAAAATTCAAAAAACCCGTGCTAGTTTCCTCAAAAGAAAAAAGAAAAGAAGAATTTCCTTCAAAAGAAAATGAAATGAAAAGGGAAAGAATCACGTACCCATTTCCACTTGCCGTTTGGAGTATATGCACAGCATCATGGGTGCTGTTACTCGATCCCTTCAGAAAGCAGAGAGCAATCAACAGAAATGTTCCATCGACAACAATATATGCCCATTTCCACTCAAGTAAATCGTTCTTGAGAGAATACTTGGATTAATAGATCTTTGGCATTGGTATCTGCTTGCAATGATTCATGAGCTATATAAAGCGGGGCGGAGGCAGTGCAAGTCCAAGTGCGAGAGCAAGCAAGCAAGCAAACGTCGCTCGAGCCTGAGCTAAGGTACGTAGCCAGCCATGGACTGCGGCAGAAGGGGTCCGGCGACGGCGCGGTGCAGGCAGTGCAGCGCCGGCCTCATCGTGATCCCGGGCGCCCGCGCCGCCCAGTGCGCGCAGTGCAACTGCGTGACGCGCGTCGGCGGCTCCCGGCGGAGGCCGCGCCTGCCCGTGGTGCTGCCGCCGCCGCCGATGCTGCCTCCGAGCTTCCCCCAGGCCCGCGGCAAGAAGCGCGCCGTCCTGATCGGCATCAAGTACACGGGCAGGCGCGCCAGCGAGCTGAGGGGCCCCATCAACGACGTCAAGTGCATGAGGTACATGCTCACCGAGCGCTTCGGCTTCCCCAACGACTGCGTCCTCATCCTCACCGGTACATCTTTGATTCCGTCCATGATCCATGTCGTCGTCACAGTCACAGTCACAGGTTGATTGATGAATGGGTTGTTGATTAATTGGGTAGATGAGGAGAGGAACCCGTGCAGGCTGCCGACCAAGTACAACATCCGGATGGCGATGCACTGGCTGGTGCAG
Organism: Stipa capillata; assembly: GCA_019208055.1. Taxonomy (NCBI): domain Eukaryota; kingdom Viridiplantae; phylum Streptophyta; class Magnoliopsida; order Poales; family Poaceae; genus Stipa; species Stipa capillata. The sequence goes on along the minus strand of JAGXJF010001616.1, from coordinate 505,679 downwards.
GGGTGCAGCTACGGCGACTCACTGGTGTTCCACTTCTCCGGAATGGGTGCGCAGGTCCCCGACGACGACGGCGACGAGGTGGACGGCTACGACGAGGCCATCTGCCCCATGGACTCCTTCCAGCAGGGACCCATCCTGGACGACGAGATCAACGAGGCCATCGTGCGCCCGCTCGTGCACGGGGTCAAGCTCCATGCCATCATCGACGCCTGCCACAGCGCCACCGTCCTCGACCTCCCCTACCTTTGCACCATGTCCAAGTCAGTCACCAACCTCACATGCACACGTACGCATGGCCACTGCAACCTTAAACCATCTTGATTATTAATCCCGTTCTTGTTTTCTAGGACCGGATGCTGGAGGTGGCAGGATGAGCGCCCACCGACCGGCGTCTGCAAAGGCACGAGCGGAGGCCAGGCCATGCTGATCAGTGGCAGCAGCAATGGCAAGAGCAAAATGAGCGTGGTCAGTGTTTTATTCTGATCGATTTCAAGATGTTGTGCTACATATCTTTTGGTTTACATGCCACGATGACTCATGCGTGCAGCTGCCTGAAGCCTATGCGACGATTGGCGCCATGACACACAGCTTCATCAGGGCACTGGACTGTGAGCCGCGCACCACGTACGGCCGCCTGCTCACCTCGATGAGAACCATCATGCGCGAGAGCGGAGGGAACTGCAACCTGCAAGGACCCATTGGCGCTCCGATCCGCAAGGTGGCCAATTTCAGCGGCGTGGAGGTGAGACTTGTTCATGATTCTGCTCCCGTCCCCTCCCATTGCTCATGATCCAGAGTTCACCATTTCGGTTTCGGTCAAATCTCGGCCACCAATGGGTAATTTGGTTTTCAGTTCAGCCCTTCTTGTTTGAATTTGACAGAAATTCAACAAAAATTTTCTGAAACTTGAAGAAAAAATTGAATCTGTTTGAACCTGGCCCGGATTCGAGTGTCACTGAATTATTTTGACCAAAAACGTAATATCTCGGGGGTCACAAAAAGCACCGAAATTTCAGTGAAATGGTGAATGCTGCTCATGTCAAGGCTCTGATGTTGCAAGTTACCAGCACACTAGTACTAATTTTGCCATGACATAATTTTTTGCTTCTGTGTGGTCAATTTTGCAGGAGCCTCAGCTGTCTTCTGCTCACAAGTTCGACATCAACCGCGAGCCATTCTGCATGTAAAACCCGTGGTTCGTCGTTGCTGCAGGCTACTGCAAATAGACGATTAATACCTAATCATCGACCGTATCGAAATAATCGATCACTGAGTTAATTAACTATTATGCTTGTTACTAGTATGTGTGATGTATCACCCGCCATGCCGTCAACAATGAGCCTAGCTCATAAGCTCTGGAAGACCTGGTTCTTCATGCCTATTGTACTGTACCTCATTGTAATAAGGCTGTTCTGTGTTGTCCGTTTAAATAAAAATCAAGTTCTCTGCTGCTTGATCTCCAGAAAGATACATAAAAACATCACAAAATTGTGACAGCTATGTGGTCAAATGGCGTGAAAAAACACTACGTACTTATCACGCAGCCATGATGTGATGGAACTGAAACCGACGGTTAGTCGGTATCGTGATATTTAGAATCCCCAACCTTTTCCTTTCAATTGCCAAAATTTGCCAAGAACAAAGCAAAGGCAGCTGATTGGTGGCCTATTGCAAGTTCCAAGATACCCTCCCCCAGCCCATGTAGTTACAATGGTTTCGTTACATCAGCCGTTCAAGAACTCAAGAGACCATCACAAAATAACTGTGTAGGCCTGTTAATAAGTCTCTAGCACATGGAGATCCCCAAGTTCAGAAGTATCCACCATTAACGCTCCACCTCCTGATTTAATCAACAATGATTGTTAATGGTTTTACTATTTTCAATGTGCATGCCAAATTCCATCTTCTGTTGCGAGTTGTAACCAGCACAAAACTACAAATTGATTTGCCTGTCAATTGCTGAAATATACAACTTATTTTTTTTAGAGGAAACAATATACAACTTCTGATCTTGGTATACAAATTTGGACTAGCTATCTATAATCGACGTTGCATTGAACATACAAATCTCTTCGTGTATGGTTTTGTCAAATGTGCTTATGCTTACTTGGAACCAAAACAGATGCATACCTTCTCCCCACTCAGAACATCGGAGACCGGTTCTTGCAAATACTCGATGATGTTCTTGCACACCTCTTTGTGCTTCTCTAGATTGACGGCATGCCCAGCGTTCTTTACAACTACTAGCCGAGAATTCTCCCCGAGATGCCTGCAGAAGATTGCAGTGCTATTTAGCACAAGGAGCTGTGGTTGGTGAATCATTGTATCAGAAATTCAGAGGGAAAAATCAGAGGAACATGCCTCTCCAATCTATGAGCCAGCTCCACTGGAAACACCTGATCTTGCTCCCCCCAAATTATCAATGTTGGCTGCATAATTAGGTGAAATCACATCATTGACTGCATATGCTGGCCTCAATTTCGAATCCCTTTTTTTCTGAGTTATTGAGTTCTTTGCAATGAGGTAAAAATATTTAAAAGATAATGTTGCAATGAGGTATTACCTGGCTAATTTTCGGAAGATCTGAAAGCTTCCTGTCGTTGATGAGAGTATGAAGCAACTCGGTCTTTTCCTGGATATGATCTGAGCCCAACACCTGAGGCCTCCATCATACGATGGAAAGATCAATCAGCAATGACAGAATTAACTAGAGATTATACGCGTAAGCGAAAGAAAACGAAATTAACGAGAAAATAATTATCGGACGTTTATGTAGTCATTGAGGAAGCAGGACGGCATGATGGGCGGCGGACGGACGAAGGTGAGCCTCACGAGGCGGCGCACGTCGGCCGGCCGCCGCGGGATGAGCAGCTCGGTGGCCTCCCCGATGCCGGCGACGGGGAAGAGCCCTGCGGCGAGGTCGCCCTCCTCCAGGCACACGCCCGCGCACACCAGGACCGCCCGCTCCACCGCCTCCGGGTACATGGCGGCCATCCGGTACCCCACGAATCCGCCGTAGCTGACGCCGACCACCGCGAACCGCCGCAGGCCGATGGCGTCCATGGCTGCCTTCACGGTCCTCGCCTGGAAGGTCTCAGAGCGGTCGGTGATGGTCGAGGAGGACGCGCCGAAGAAGAGGAGGTCCGGGACGATGGGGTCGAGGCCGGCGGCGAGGAGCGCGCGGAGGTACGGGGCCCACTGCCACGTGGCGGAGGCGCCGAAGCCGTGGAGGAGGAGGACGGGGCGGCGTGCGGGCCGCGGAGAGGTCCAGACGTGGACGGTTGTACTGGTGCCGACGGGGGAGGGGAGGCGGACGGAGAAGGGGCGGAGGCCCGCGGAGAGGAAGCGGCGCCGGAGGCAGCGGTCGCGCGCCGCCGTGAAGCTGAAGACGCACGGACACCTCCGCCTGGCGGGCGGAGTCTCCCGCAGATCCTGGGCGGGGAGGGGAGGCATTGGCGACCGCCGGCGAGAGGGCTCCGGCGATCGCTGCGGCGGAGTGGGATGGGCGGGAGGGGATTCATGGCGGGGAGGGGAGCGATTTTAAATGGGGGTGGCTATTTTAGGTGGGGGGCGGCCATGTTGACGGTGACACGTGGAAAAATAACTAAATTGGGGGAAAGGGATTCTTCATTCTTCTGTTTGTATTTTGTATGTTGGTGATGGCCTAAAGATAGCTGCAAGAATTTCTCTGGAATTGCTAAAATTCTTCTTGAAGATTCCTGCCCCGCTTGGCCGTTTGATTTACTTGAAGAATTGTGCTCTGGCGAGCGGTGCGGCGGCAAGCCGGCAAGTTAGGATGGAAGTTCGTCGGATCAGAATTCAAGTTCACCCTTCTTCTTTGACTCTAGAATTGGGTTCGTGCCATCAGGGCATCCTCAGGGCTGTCAGCGGTCATATTATTTCATCAAACTTTCTCTCATATCACAAATCGCGCCAAATGATCTTAATATTTCAAAAGAGAAACAAAGACGCGAGAAGGAATGCCAATGTCATTAATTCTTTATGTGGTGCTTGTAGGAACATGTAGATTATGTTGTGCCATGGACCTATGGTGGCTTGGTATCATATCCATGGCTACGTGATAATTAACAGGTGGGATGGCAAGGTGGATGGATTTGTGTCGGTAGATGTATATATTAGTACCAGTGAGCTTGCCTGTCATCAGGACATGAGACCTTTGCGTTTTGTTTTGTTTCTGTCGAGATGAAAGCGATTCACTGATTCTAGCTAAAGAGAGTTGGAACCTGGTTAACTGAGTTCGAGATAGAGAGAGATGCTTATTCGCTTGGGCCGAGAAGACACGTGCCACTTCGCTGGTGATTAAGAACGGCTTAACAAAGATGTGATCAGCTCTCAGGAGTTAAACAAGACGAACGGTCCAGGAAGAAGACTAGAACTTCCACGTGACACGAGCTGAGCCATCCTGGCTTATTGTTTCTCTCCGACCAAGTTCCAAACGGGACTTAAAACAGGTGATGCTAACACTAGGGAAAATGGAGCTGCTACACATCGAAAAACATCATACGCCTCACCACCGTCCGATCGCACCAAGAAAGATCAATTTCTATTTTGAGCCACCGAGGAGTTATCATTTTTCCTTCTGGAACGCGTTTTAAGTTGTTCTTTTTGTGCAGATGTTAAAGATTCTCACCATAATGGCTTTTATTCTCGGATGTCCAATTCACTGTAGCTCACCCTAAGGTTCAGCAATAGAACCCAGAAACCACTCAAAGCAGTGCATTATAGATAACTAAAATCAGAACTCTGTCATGTTCTAACCATATCATGTAAAGAGGGCAATGTTCTACTAATAATCAGTGCACTGAGTTGCAGAATAGCAGCATAACAGAGTTAGACAGTGAGCAACAAACTACTAGCGGAAGAATTTACAAAGCTAGTCTGGCAAAAGAACAAGCCTGTTACAAAGCTAGTCTGGTAAAAGAACAACGCGGCAACCTGCCTAGCTGATCTAATGAAATTAGAAATACCACCAAATAGCTGATATTTGTGCATCGTCTCTGCAGATCAAGTCCTCCAGCCCAGTCATGAAATCACTCCCATCAGTACCAGCTGCCTCACTTAGCATCTCATCCTGCATCACCTGTTCCAAGTGACCAGCATGTAAAGCATAATAAAGAGGTGTTTGGTTGGGCTTTTCAGCAGCTTTTCACTGGAAAAAGCTGCAGCCCAACCAAACGGCCAGCTTTTGCTAACGGTAGCTGTGAGCTTTGCAGTGCAAATTCAGCTGTTTGGAAAAGCTGCATTCTGTCAACTTTTTGCAATGTGTTGAAACTTTAGTGCTCATTTTCTAAAATGTGTAGATGATTTGGATCAATCAAAAACCATATATTCACTTTCTCACAGCCACAGCAGTTTTTCCAGACAGCCAGACAACAGCAGCTTTGTCAACAACCACAGCCCAATCAAACAGGCCCTAAAACCAGATACCTAGCCTTTTGAGAAGGTTAGCTAACCGTTTGTTAAGTTCTTTCTCCAGTTCATTTTTTACTTGTTTTGTACTTTTTTTAATCCCTGAACAGAATTCTTACCATTGTTGCTTGGTAGAGTAGCGTGTGCTACCAGAGACGTACATCAGAAAAGAATGTTACTATGCATTCCCACTAGACTAGAGGCCCAACATGAGCGTAGGCAAACGAAGATGATTGTAAACAACTGCTTGTGAAAATTGAATGATTAACATAGGATTTACCATGCAGAGTATATTAGGTTTATCTACATGATCATGAAATATCATTTTTTTTTGTCGGATGGTGAATGTTTGTTAAGACAAGTGTTGTAGCAATCATACCCTGGACTGTTGCATTTCAGCAACACAATTCTCTTGCTTCTGGGTATTGAACCATAGAGTGCACACGGGCAAGTGCTCTCTGTAGCCTGGCTTCGGCCTGCCTTTTGCCATTCTGCAGGAAATCATATTCATCCTCTGCCTTTGCAGGTTGGATTCGTGATGGACCTTCAAGTTGCTCCTCAGGTTGACATCCACGCCAACCAGGTCTCTTTCTCCTCCACCTCAGTATAATTTTGTCGACAATACCAACTGACCAGACCACTTTTCGATAGTTTTTCCTCACTTGATGTCCTCGTACATGAGCCTAATGATACAGAAAGATAAAATTAACATCATGCTTGAACAGGACTGTTGACATGTTAATAGTTGATGTGAGGAGAAACTACAGTTGTTAGCAACTCACGACCACAATAAGTGCTGACAGCTTGTATAACTGACATCTCTTGCATATCGTGAGTAAATATGTAATGCATGTCCAAAATTACTAGCTTTGGAGTAGGGTATATGTTACCTTGTCTATTATGTGATCGAATAAAATATAAGAAGTTAGAACAAAAATTCAGCATGGAGGCTACAGCTGAACCAAATGCAACATGGGAACAAAGTCCTGCATTTGTGTAACGTGCATAACTTACATTCAAATAACAACAGAATACTGGTTTGATAAAAGAAAAATGTCTAACACACATCATGATCTTTGAGCTACGTTGCTGTGGTATTCCATGGGAATGATTAATTGGAAATGAAAGCAGAGATTAATCCATAGTGGAACAGAAGATAGCTTCAGATTGCAAGAGAGTATCAAATTGTAGGTCAGCTAGATGGACCTATTTGCGACCCTATAGTCATGGAAATTCAGTAGGCATGCACATAAGGAAGATAGGAGTTAGTTGATTGGTCATAAGCAATACCTGTAACTTGACAATTCTCTGGCGAATGATCATAAACTCCCTTTTCCCCTTCCATCCTCGGAACTTGTTTTGGATACGAACAGCAGCAGAATGCAACTGTGTATCATGTTGTCCCGGTTTGACATTTTTAAGAGAAACAAGTGAAAGTGTGCGTTCATCAGATAATCCACAATCGTCATCTCCGTATTCCACAACCTTGTTTCTGTGGAATGACTCCACCCTGAAGGCTTGAAATATCCTAGCTGCAGCTTGAGTGGATTTAATGAATCTTTTAGTGATTCGGCATGAGAATCCTCTGCAGCAAGCTGAGCAGAATTAGTTTCAGTGAGATTTTCAGTAACTGGTAATCCGCAACTTCTTGAGCACTGCTATCCTTTGATTCTCTTATAGTAAGTTGTGACAGATGGCTTGTCAAAGCAGATTCCGCAAGAAAACCAGCAATCCCCTTGTGTCCATTCGCTGAGACTAAATCGGCTGGAGTTCTTCCAGAAGGAAATTCAGAAGTAGGATCTGTCAATGCACCTGCTGCAGCTCCATTTGCTATAAGGATGCCAACTGTCCGCTCTCTACAAAACATATAAAATATGAGCTAAACATAACAGAAAAAGGGATAATTGTGAAATGTTTGTTCCTCATGCAATTTACACATGTTTTTTTCCATATGCTCCTCTCCCTATTTATGTAAGACCAAGATGCAAGTGGAAGGGGATGGAAGAGAGGTGGAGTATATTTTTTTCCCATAAAGTGATTATACACCATAGCCATCCCTATTTGAAACAGCTCTAGGTGGAATATGTTTGGCAATACCTTCCACAAGAAGTGCAGTCCATCCACGAGCATCCCTAAAGTTCACATTGACACCGGCGACAATTATCGGTCTTATAGCCCAATCATAGCCTTACACCCTGTCCTTCCTTGCACAGCACATTTGGACCTTTCCCGTCATCATTTATTTTATAGATAAGCCAATAGTGAAGCCTCTCTTTCACAAATTTCTTTGAACTTTGGTCCCTTGCAGTGAACACTTCTTTCCCATCAGATGGTGATCCCAGGTCTGACCATTTCTCGTCAAGCATTAAGGAATTAATAGCATTGATTAGCTCATGTTTCTCATTCCCACTGCTCAAAACAAGCAGCTGGTTGTCATCTGGCCCCAAAGAAAGAAGCTTCTCAAGACGAATATTTAGGTGCATTTCATTTATTCCATTGACTTGAGAGTATGAAGTCTCCATGTACTGAGCATCAGAATCTCTATACTCAAATTCTCGCACTTCACTACAAGCGACCCTGTTTGAGCAGGTCACATAAAAGGGAACTCTTCCGGATGCGTAGGGTACCATCTGTTAAAACCTCCGCTGGTACTTCAACATTCCCAAACATACATGACCACTTACAATTTTCCACATGCTCCTTATTTGCCAAGAACGTACCAGTAACTGAAACCTGTGTAATTAGCATAATTTAACAACCAGAAAAGGATATACGAGTACTATAAATTGCCAAGTAACTAACTAGAGTAGAGCCATCAACCTACAGAAGCCTGAATCAACTCAAATTGTGCATGTTATGAGAATGATAATAATTAGGAACATAAAATAACTTGCATACCTTAGTCTTTGAACCAATATATGTGCAGCTTGGTGAAACATCAAGAATGCTGAAGAGTTGGTCTTGAGAAAGTGAAGGCCTCACTACATAAGCATCTAGCTGTTCATTAGTTGGCATACTAGAGCCGTCAGCAACATTCACAGTCTCAATGCTGCTCCAGAAAGCATCAGAACTGGATTTGATATCCAAATCAACCACCTCTGGAAGTTCTTTACTCATCCATCTTGAAAAGCTATCATGTTTCTTCAAACCAGTACACTCAATCTTAAAGAGATCTGATGATGACTGCTTCAAGAGTGGATGTTTGATGCTTCCTTCGGTATATCTATTGCTATTCACCTGAAAATTAGGTACAAGTGGATTTTTTGATAAATTACGTCGTAACAACCTCAAATGTTTGTACCCACTAAAATATAAAATTTAGATGTATGTTGTCTTCTAATAAGGGCCAATATAGTGTTAAATAAGCATTTTCTTTCATAACATGTTGTTCTAGTGTCAGTTTCCTTTTATTTAATACATCTTGTTTGGCAATTCAAGTATTCCTTTGGATGGATGTGCTATGATGCTGCCAACATAACAGTTATTTAAGATTTTACACAAGGTTTCAGCTAGGAAAAGGTGACCCCAGAGTGAATACTAGGGTAAGACCCAAAGGGATTGTGCTCTATATGTCATTTTGGAGTGTCTACATTCATGGGTCCACTGACACGCAAAGCAAATCTCCAGCTCCCTCAAGCAAGTCAACAAGGCAAAACTCAGTGCATTAGCTTCCTTCTGGCTGAGGTTGTTAGTGTACAGAGCCTCAGATGTAAATGCCTCCAGACAAGAGCTATCCTCCAGATTGTTAGCCTCTATGGTGGCAAATGAAGAATGAAGTGTTGGCTCAGAGCCCAGCTGGATAATTAGTGGATGGCGCATCAAATGGCACTGAATCAAATAGAGTTCTAGAAATGTCTCTTAGTCCAGTGCTGTCATCATCAAATAATCTAGCTATATCATGGTGAGTAAATGAATTGCTATCTAAATTAGCTGTTCGTGGCAGCATTTCATGATAATAACCTGAAATTTTTTGCAAAGAAAATGATTTAACAGCCAGTATTAGCACAGAAACTCAAATGGAGAGGAGCTTATCTTGCCTTGACTACTACCAATAGTTGAAGCAGAAGGGTATAACGTCTTATCCATCACAACTCCATCCACAGGCTGCTGCATCTCAATGAGAGGGTGGTATCTGGAGCTTGCTCGGCAATTATCTGCTGCACTGAATTTCGCTTTAGATACACTGAAAGAAGGTGCATAATTGAATATGCATCAGTTAATCTATACTTAGTGTAGATGATGCAGAACATAGATAGACAAACAGAAATACCTGATTCAGCATCTTCATACTCCGAAATCTGTCCACTTATTGGGCTTTCAGCAGCCACCTGGTTCTGACTAGTGATAGAATTAGAACACGAGGGACTATCAGCATTTGAAAACTGCATGATCTCTTCTTTCACACGATTGTAACTTTGATTGCCACCCTGTTAATAGTAGACGAATAAGAAAGATTGAAAGAAATTTTTAGGCAATTAAGAAATAGAGGACAAAGTGAATTATACTCACAGATACACACCAAAAAAAATGCAATTATACTCATATTCACACTCCCAGGACATTCTATTTTGGTAATATATGAAAAAATTGACAATCGATGGAACAGTAGAGGATCAGCACACACACCCCCACAAAAAAAATTTGTAGGGACCATATTCTCCTTCTGTGCATGGTCTCTAGAGGTGTCTAATAATGCAGTCTGTACTATATCCTGGTTGAAGAGAAAGGGGCATAGTCTGTATTAGTAGTGCAGTATCACCATCAAATGAAAAGGATGATGTTATGTTAAGTGGGTTCTAGCATGAGATGGAAGGGAAACTGCAGTGAAAACCATAGCTAGCCAATGCCATTATTTGTGCGCTCCTCAAAAATAAGTGAAGCAAAAAAGGAACAGATGAAAGAGAATTACTTACTAACTCCGCCGTGGCCGGTCCCAAGCCCGGGTAAAAGAGGAGGGTTGTGTTAGGCTTGACGAGCCAACGTAAAAACCCAGCCATTCTTATGGATATGAAACCCAATAGAAATTCGTTGGGGCGTCACCCTCTTAGCGACGCGCCATATCGGAACCCGGGTGTGGTGTTAAATGAGTAAGGGCCGAGTCGTCACTCCCTTAGTGGCGCGCTACATCAGCGCCCTGATGTAGTGACAAGTGTGCAAGGGTCTTCGCATTTTACTCGACAAATGCGAAGGGTAAGGAAGCTAGTCGATGCAAATAGGGTTCGTGTGGGTAATTAGAATGTAGGGTCCTTAACTGGAAAGCTACGAGAGTTAGTTGATGTTGCGATTAGGAGACGTGTAAATATCCTTTGTGTCCAGGAGACTAAATGGACGGGTCAGAAGGCGAGGGAGGTAGAGAATACTGGTTTCAAGCTATGGTACTCAAGGTTAGTTGGGAATAGGAATGGTGTAGGCATTCTGATTGATAAGAATCTCAAGAATGGAGTAGTGGACGTCCGGAGACAGGGAGATAGGACTATTCTAGTCAAGCTAGTCATTGGAGATTTGGTCCTGAATGTTATTAGTGCTTATGCCCCACAAGGAGGTCTTGATATGAGCATGAAGAGACAATTCTGGGAAGACTTAGAGGACATGGTTAGAAGTGTACCTACTAATGAGAAACTCTTCATAGAAGGAGATCTCAATGGCCATGTGGGCACATCAAATGTGGGATTTGAGGGGGTGCATGGGGGCTTTGGGTATGGCAATAGGAACCAAGAGGGCAAGGACATCTTAGATTTTGCTCTAACTTTTGACCTGATGGTAGCTAACACCTCTTTTAGGAAAAGGCAATCCCATTTAGTGACCTTTAGTACTGCTCAGCACTCCAGCCAAATTGATTTTGTCCTTACTAGGAGGGTAGATAGACGTGCTTGTGTAGATTGCAAGGTGATACCTGGAGAGTGTGTTGTCCCACAACATAAATTGGTGGTGGCTGATTTTCGCTTTCTTTTACGGGTTTCTCGGGACAAAGGTGACAAAATTATGAGAACAAAGTGGTGGAAGCTCAAAGGGGAAGTGCAACAGATCTTTAAGGATAGGATGATTGTAGGAGGACCATGAAACGAAGAGGAAGACGCGAATAGCATGTGGATGAAGATGGCAACTTGCATTCGAAAGGTGGCAAGGGAGGTGCTTGGAGTGACCAAAGGAAAGTAATGCGAACCTAAAGACACCTGGTGGTGGAATGAGGATGTCCAAAAGGCTATTAAGGAAAAGAAAGAATGCTATAAGTGCTGACATCATGACAGAAGCACAAACAACATAGAGAAGTACAAAGATGCCAAGAATAAAGCAAGGCTAGTTGTGAGTGAAACAAGGGGGCGGGCTTATGATGAGCTATACCAGCGATTAGGCATAAAGGAAGGTGAAAATGATGTCTACAAAGTGGCTAAAATTCGTGAGAGGAAGACAAGGGATTTCAACCAAGTTAAATGCATTAAGGACGAGGCAAATCGACTTCTAGTGAAAGACGAGAAGATCAAGAACAGATGAAGAGATTATTTTGATGAATTGTTCAACGGTGGGAATGAGAGCATTATTCTTGAGTTAGACGACTCCTTTGATGACACCAACAGGCGTTTCGTGCGGAGGATCCAGGAGTCCGAGATTAAGGAGGCCCTAAAAAGGATAAAAGGAGGCAAGGCGTTGGGCCCTGATGATATCCCTATTGAGGTGTGGAGATGTCTTGGAAACATGGCAGTAGTATGGCTAACTAAGCTATTCAACCGCATCTTTCAGTCAAACAAGATGCCCGAAGAGCGGAGGAAAAGTATATTAGTACCTATCTTTAAAAATAAGGGAGATATTCAAAACTGTACTAATTACCGGGGAATTAAGCTTATGAGTCATACTATGAAGCTATGGGAGAGAGTGATTGAGCATCGACTAAGAACATTAACGAACGTCACAAAAAATCAATTTGGTTTTATGCCCGGGAGATCGACCATGGAGACGATTTTCTTGCTACATCAGCTTATGGAGAGATAAAGGGAGCAGAAGAAAGACTTACATATGGTATTCATTGACTTGGAGAAGGCATATGACAAAATACCAAGAGCAGTCATGTGGTGGGCGCTAGAAAAACATAAAGTCCCAATAAAGTACGTTACCCTCATCAAGGATATGTACGATAACGTTGTGACAAGTGTTCGAACTTGTGACAGTGAGACCGATGCCTTCCCAATTAAGATAAGACTACATCAAGGGTCAGCCTTAAGCCCATACCTTTTTGCCTTAGTGATGGATGACGTCACGAGGGATATACAAGAAGATATTTCTTGGTGTATGCTCTTTGCTGACGATGTGGTGCTAGTAGACGACAGTAGAATGGGCGTCAATAGGAAATTAGAGCTGTGGAGACAAACTTTAGAATCGAAAAGGTTTAGACTTAGTAGAACCAAAACCGAGTATATGAGGTGCGATTTCAGTGGTGTTAGGTGTGAGGAGGGAGAGGTTAGTCTAGAAAGACAAATAGTGCCCAAGAAAGACACTTTTCGATACTTGGGATCAATGCTACAGAGCAATGGTGGTATCGATGAGGATGTTAGCCACAGAATGAAAGCAGGGTGGATGAAATGGCGACAAGCATCTGGCATCCTTTGTGACAAAAAGGTCCATAGAAGCTAAAAGGTAAGTTTTATAGGACGGCGATTAGACCTGCGATGTTGTATGGAGCAGAATGTTGGCCCACTAAAAGACAAGACATCCAACAAATAAGTGTCACAGAGATGCGTATGCTACGGTGGATCTGTGGGCATATAAGAAGAGATCGAATTCGGAATGAGGATATACGTGATAGGGTAGGGGTGGCACCGATTGAAGAGAAGCTTGTCCAACATCGACTAAGATGGTTTGGACATATCCAACAGAGATCTCCAGAAGCACCAATGCATAGCAGTATTCTAAGATCTATCGACAATATTAGGAAGGGCAGGAGACGACCAAAGTTGACATGGGAGGAGGCAGTAAAAAGAGACTTAAAAGATTGAAATGTATCTAAAGATTTATCTCTAAATAGGACCGCGTGGAAATTAGCAATACACGTGCCCGAATCATAATTTTCTTTTTAAGTTATTTTTTTTAATCTTTTGACTTATGAATTTTTTATTGGGTTTATCTCTAGCCTACCCCAACTTGCTTGAGACAAAAGGCTTAGTTGTTATTGTTGTTGTATGAAAAAGAATTACTAGTGCATGAATTGAAGTCTACCTTGATTTCAAGGTAGTGTACAAGAACGATGTGTGTGAAATCCCTGAAATGTAAGAGAAGCCATTTGATTATACAGCACAGATCTTTGTCTGGATATCAGGTCTACTCAAAGAAAAGAACAATGTGACATTCAGCACTTACTCTTCCAACAGCCAGTAGGTTCTTCTCTGAAAGTTCTCATTTTCTTCCCCGTGGGCATAGTAGCAGTGTAGTACATCAATGCTGCCAGCCTAAAATAACAAGCTTCAGCTTTAGCGGACAAGTAATAATGCAAAAGAAATAAAGCTAAAACAAAAATATGTGGGAGACAATCAACAAAAACTTCAGCTAGCATTAGATTCCAGCAGACAAGAACCAAGGAATCTTCTGTTCTCAGTAAAAGTGATACCGTACACATTTTCCTTCATCTCTATACACAGGTCAAAGTTGTACCCAAACTTGTGCAGTTCTTTTTTGTGCATGATGTATGGGTGTGTAAATATGTGGGGTATGCTGCGGCCCCTGTGGATACAGCAACTTGCACCTGCATGTAATAGCTTTTCACCAATGGAATGCTCGTTGCTCAGGTCTATGGATACTAGCAGAGCAAGCCGGCAAGTCGTTAACAACTTGGAAGTATGGCCGACATGTCAGATTACTTAAGTCTAAAATGGACATGACAGTATGGACACAAGTAATATATGATACAAAATACCCCATTATTTACAATAACAACCATTATCTATGCATTGCAACCTTCCAAAGAGTGGTTTTCCCTAAATATAAATAAATAAATAACTCATATTTACTTACTTTTAATTTCTCATGAGCTTCTTTAATAGTCTTCCCATCCTTTTTCTTCCTCCAGTTGTGTCCATCCTTTCTGAAGTATCTCAATATTTTGCGATCAAAGAGAAAAAGAGAACCACCTAGAGCAACGACATGAAAGTTGAGTACAAGAAAGAGGAAAAATAACTTTGATCAAATAGAAGTAATGGAGCTTGCACAAAAGGGGGGCATGGTTAACCGTTAAATGAATAATGACCTGAAGGCAAATCACCTAGGGGTTGCGTGTTTCATGTGTAGTGCATGGATGATTACATATACTATTAACCATGAAATTTGACTACTACCATTTCCCTTCTACAAACTGTACATCAAGTTTTCAACAGTCCAATTCCCAACGTGAAAGCACTTCTGATGGCTGAAGATACGGCAGACACATAATTGAAACACCTATTGTACGACAAGCTATATTTCGCACTGGCTACTGAACCAACTAGACAAGGAAATCAAGGTTTTGGAACAAATATATTGGCCGACATGCTATGTCCCAACAGTCAACAACTGTACAACATCATCATCAATGAAATAAAAATATACAGATCACCGTTCAGAAGCTACAACATCTAAACAAAACCGCCAAGGGGAAAAAAAACGTACTTGCAGGCCTGTTTGGTGGCTCTGGCGCAATGGAGAACAACTTGTAGTTTGAGAGTATTCCGCAGATTTCGGTGGGTCGCAGCCATCGATTCTGAGCCTCCATCAGCGTCTGCGACATATCTGCAAATTAACAATTGAGATTAGTTATAATCCACTAGTCTCCCACCTTTTGTCCACAGTTGCTTGCAGTGTCCGTTTCTTGTTTCTAGAGTTGAATAGCATTTCGTCTGTTTTCAATAATTGGACTGGAAAGTCAGAATACAAACCCAGAAAACTCTTAAGAGGAGCACCTAATCTTACTCAAGCTTTTGGAAGGTGGTACCACCAGTTTGCAGTAATGCAGAACCCAGGAACAGAAATCAATCACAAAAAATTTGAACTTCGCACGAATTGCAAAACGCAAGACACAGAATTCACCAGACCGTCAAATCTAAAAACCGTCATAAAATCAGGCATCTAACACACACACACACACACACAAAACCTCATAACACCGTAAGAATCTCAAATTTTACCATGGAGACCGCACAAAACCCTAACCCCAGAAGAAAATAGCAGAAGCAGAAGCGAACCACCCGTAGAATCGAACTACCTGGGGGCTGGTTAGGCACCATGAACTTGCGCGTCTCCGCCATTCGACTACCCCACCGATCAATCCTCCGCCTCAGACTCCGGACAACTCTTCTCCGATCGGCGCTCGTCGGAGGCCGGCTTAAATCAGGGAAGGGATCGGGGAGAGTTGGTGGTTTTTAATTGGGGATAGCGAACCTTCGCAAAGGCGAAGGCGAAGGCGAAGGCGATGGCGGGGGGGCGCCCTCGCGTTGGACAAATTTATTAGCTGCAGAGCAGAGGGAGTGACGACGGGGGTGAGTGTGAAAGGGAGAAAAAGTAAAGGCGGGTGCGGGGCGTCGTGGCTCGGGCGGAAATGACGGGAGTGCCCCTGGGACGGAGCAGGTGGGTGCCAGTGGGTAGTTGCGTTTTGTCGTCGTACTGTTTGGACACTTGGACTTTTTGCCACCGTGGGGAATGTTAAAAACCCGACCCACCGGCAGTTTGGCCCACCCGTGTGAGGACGACTAGCGGGGTGTTTGGTTGGGCTTTTCAGTAGTTTTTTACTGAAAAAAGTTACAGCCCAACCAAACGGCCAACTTTTCAACAGTTTTTGCCAACGGTAGCTGTGGGTTTTGCAATACAAATTCAGCTGTTTGGAAAAGCTACCTTCTGCTAGCTTTTTACAATGTGCTGAAACTTTAGTGCTCAATTTCTAAAATGTTATAGATGGTTTGGATCAACTAAAAACCATATATTCAGTTTCCCACAGCCACAGTAGCTTTTCTAGACAGCCAGCCAACAGCAGCTTTGTCAATAGCCACAGCCCAACCAAACAGGCCCTAAGATTGTCATTAGTCATTTATTATAAAGACTTATTCCCTCCGTTCAAATCCTATCGTTTTATTTTTCTGTTTAGATTCCACAAAGTTCGACGGAGACTCCTCGATACTGGGTGTATGCAATAACTGCACCGCTTCGTTTTCTGTCCAAGCGCATGCATGTGGACTCCCATGCAACGCCATTGGTCAAGCGAGCGATCGCGTGGATTAAGCGAGAGCGAGCGCATGCAGACTCAAGCGAGCGAGCGAGATGGCGCATGTATGCAGACTCGCGCGCGTGGCAATCCTGCGTTTAAGAGGGAGAGAGCGAGTGAGCGAGTTTATTAGAGAGACAGCGTGTGGCAGGACTGCGTATCATCTAAAGGGGCACGGCGACCATGCAGTGCTAATTAGTGCTCCGATCGCATGAACAGGAAAGTTTCTGGGTATTAGCGATAAAAATAAAACGATGGGCTTTACAGAACGGAGATAGTATTTTTTAGCTTAGGTTAAACTATAAAAGAAGGAGGGATAATGATTGTACTGAAATTTTGACCGATCAATAAGGAGAAGTCCTACTTTCTCCTATATTGTATCTTTTACGTTTAGTGTACCAGTATTCTTCTTCGTCTTCTTCCACAACTATCACTCCGTCTCGTCGTGCAATCTTAGGACCGGATTTCCTGGTAAAGGTTGCACAATAGGAAATTTGCCCATTTGAGATACAATTTGTCGTTGTACCGCTCTGTTCTTAATTTAAGGGGTATTTCTGATGATAAATTTTGCATAATACTAGTTGAGATTTATTTGTAAGGGGTGGTTAGATCAGAGCGTGTACATTTTGCATGAAAGCCACAAAACATTGCCTTCAATTTAATGAATTTTTGGTTCCATCTGGGCATATTATAATTACGACCTTACAAAACAAATGCATGTAAAACTAAGAGG
Source organism: Stipa capillata (assembly GCA_019208055.1). Taxonomy (NCBI): domain Eukaryota; kingdom Viridiplantae; phylum Streptophyta; class Magnoliopsida; order Poales; family Poaceae; genus Stipa; species Stipa capillata. Next base: position 488,301 of record JAGXJF010001616.1, on the reverse strand, counting down.
AATTAACTTATTATTGTTTGTTGTTTTTTCCTAGAGCTAGTAGTACTTTATGAGAGTCTAACCTAGCATCCTACACTATAATTGGACTAACTTTAGTGTATTTCTTTTTTTCCTCTATGATGCAGCCTTATTTGGAGACATTCAAGGTCCAACTTATTAACAGGGACTAAAAAGGTGTTTGCAATTTGTTCATATATTGACACGTATCGAGTCAAATATTTAGGCATGTCCATCTCGATAAGCCCCAACGAAAACCACGCCAAAGGCAATCAAACTTGGGAGCCGTTGTTGATCAGAAAAGATTATAAGCTTTTATGACCTTATGCGGTACTACTTTGAAATTAAAAATTGTGATACGATTGTTCATTGTTGGTCATTGTTTGAGGAATGTAGCCACGGTCTTCCACTCAATGCCAAAGAGCCAAGCCGGCAGCCCCCAAAATTCACGCCTATTTCAAACATGTTTTGCAATGTTCACTAGCAACTATGCCTTGGTTGCTCGAGCTTTGGCTTGCTACATATTGCACATACTTAATGCAACATGATTGTGCGGATAAGAAGAAAAAACTAGTATAGATGGAGGAGTATACTCGAGGGCCCTCTGTGGCGCCCCCGGTTTTAAGGCCGGATGCGCTCCTGTCTTTACTGTACCGATCCCTGGATCAGTAGCCGGCACACACAAGGACTTGATAACGTCGTCATATATTACCGATTATTTTACAATACAAGCCATTTAGAGTCTTAAACATAACATGGCCTATTGGCCGAATTCAAAGTCTTCCAGCGGAAATACATAAAAGATACGTAAATAGACCCATCAATATACCAAACTCTCAGGCAACTGACTAGGGAAAACGCCCTAGCCCTCAAAGTCGGTATCTTCCTCGTCGGTGCAGAACTCTTCTTCTTCTTCTGGCCAAATCAACAAGCCAGGTGAGTACATTGAATGTACTCGCAAGCTATCCCCACAGGAGAGAGTATACGGTAATATTTCATGCGGAGAGTTTATCAGGGAATAGCTCTACCCTAAGTTGGGTGTTGTGCGAAAAAGTAAGTTCTTAATTTAAATACAGGGATAGAAGATTCAAAAGCGATTTGGTAAAACTGTTTAATGTAAAGCGAAAAGAACTACTCTTGAGGTAGACCCGGCTACCTCTTTTCTTTCAAAACACGAGATAGCTCAGACCACACTACCCCGGGCAGTGTGTCTAACTTCTCTACTTAACGCTCCGCTTGCACTATTCCGGATGGTACAGCGAGTCTCAAACCATGCCCAGCCCGTGGTATCCCGGATAGCACGACTGGGTTCCTCCTCCAGCAATTCCTTGCTACCAGCCATGTAGCATAAATTGCACTCTATGGACACGTCATGACCACGTCCTTAAATCCTTTTTCCCAAGCTTTCGCAACAAAACTTAGTCTAACCAGTGTGTGGCCTTGCCAGTTCATGTCCATAACCGAGGACGCAGCTATTCGAATAGTTTTTAACACTCTGCAGAGGTTGTACGGCTTTACCCACAAGATATGAATCTCCCGCCGGCAAGGAGACCATAACGAGACTTTCCTCAAGACAGGTATAGCGACTGAACCCACCCGGAAACGTTACCACGCCCCACCTTGCCTACCGATGCCTCGGCGCTTAGTCTGGTAGCGCATTCCCGTTCGTGACGAGCACGTCCCAGAACCACCGCTGGGCTGACTCTCAAGTGAGCGCCTATTCAACTTTGCGGAGTACTCTTTCGGATCACACACCAGGCATTCATCCCAAAGGAGCGCCTCACTTGCACATAACTCACCCTACGTCTATGGGTTCATACGCCAGAGCTATCATGAATACTGGTCAAGCCCTACCCACATAGGGCATGTGGACGTACGGTATGGAAACGGTTTAGCGGCACTTAGGCTCGGTCCTTAATTGATTCGAGTAAGACTCCATTTTTCGACCCCATGTCGTCCCGGACGATCATGGCTCCATCCGATGCTCTACATCCCCGAACATCTCTTATTATTCCTACCCGAATCGAAACCATCTCCTCTTTTCTTTTGGGTTTTGACAATCCTTTCTTTTAAAAGTTACCTCGGATAGCACATGCTACCCGAGGGTTTTGTTTCCCATATCCCAACGGGATATATAAAACTTGGTTTTTAACTATAGCAGGGCTAAGCGCGGTTAACACCTATAGCCTTAATTATTTGAATGGTCGTGAAACAACCGATAAATATACCTAGGGTTACAAATGTGGGATATTCAGACCTAGGTATCGTGCAACTAAAGGGTATATCTATTTCTACATAAAATATCGGTATTACTCACATAGCATGCAGAGTTCGCAAATAAAATATTCATAACTTCGCACATATGGGATTCAACATGATCAAAGTGGGAATGCTTGCCTGGCAGTTCTCGCTCTTGCTCTGAATGTGGGGGTGATGCCGGGTCCTCCTGGCGCACGTACGTCGCTCCGTCAACTACGCGCCGAAGGAACATCGAATGAGAAACAAAAAGAGCAATTCCAAATAACTTCAACAAAACCAAATGATTTGCATACTTAGAGAAGGGGGGAAATAATGTTATTAGAGTGAATTGGTATCGGTTTAAATCTTAACTAAAGAAAGAATTTCTTCACAGAAGGGTTTTGCATAAACTGATGATTTGCTCGGTTAATGGTTTTTCACATTCCACTAGCGTAATAATTTTTTTTTAAATCATTTGCCCTATGGGACTTTTGAGGATTATAGGCATTGAGTATACTGGACATGGTGGAAATATCTGTTTTGAGGCCTTAAGAATTGATATATGCTTTGTATATAGCTACAAAGAGAAGGAAAGTATAACCTTAATTCAAACTTAATTTGTTTCGGTCTAAAAAGTTTAAAGTTTTGGAAATAAATTTGAACTAAACGTTTGGATTTAAACTCAAGATTTTTGGACCGGTGAGACTTCTCCAAAAACTGGTCGGGTTCATATCGAACCGGTCGAACCAGCCTTAGCCCGGTTCTGGAAATCAGAGAGCCGGCCTGACTACGCTTTTCGACAGCTCTAGCGTGCTTTCAAAGCGCCGAAAACGGACATAAGAAGAGGTGTGTTTAATTGGTCGGAAACGTAGCTTCGGGTTCAGCAGTTTAATTGCGTCTTTAAAGAAGTAACACGGCAACTCGCCGGGTACCGATGCCTTACCCGCTCGTGGGCTTTTCCTGCTGCGATGGCCCACGCGTCGGCGAGGTTCACTTACCTGAGCTCGGGTCAGACCAGCGTGGGGGGGGGGTGAACTCGGGTATTCGGTCGGCTGCTCAGACAATGGTCGGCTGTCGGCGGCGGCGGCGGACTTCAGTAGATAGGGTTGCCCGGAGGCCGGCGTGGGTTTTGGGGCAGAGCTAGAGTCTTCGGCTTGGCTGCTGATGAAGGGCTCACGGGCGAGGTGTGGTTGAGCTAAGGTTCAGCTCCAACGGGGCTTGGCCAGGCCCGAGGCGCGGTGAGGAAGACAGGTCTCCAATGGCTCGGTTTGCTGCTGAATCGGTGGGGAAAGGAGGGGAGCTAAGCTGAGGAAGAAAGCTCGGTTGTGGAGGTAAGGGATTCGGCCTTGGGTGTATTACAGGGAGTTCGAGCTTGGGGCTTAGGGAAATGGTGGCGGAACTGAGCTCGCTTGAGGTGGGATCTCGGGTGGCAGATGGGGGAAATTTGAGCTGTGGAAGGGCAAGCTGGTGACTAGGATGAGGCGGAGAGTTCGGCCAGCTTCTCTTAAATAGACGGCGGTGGCTGAAGTGCACGGAGGCACTGCTCTTCTACATGGCCGGCGACGAGACCGAAAGTCCTAAAGGTGGCCGGTCGGCTGCATTTCTCGTCGGGGATGAGACGGGGTCGAGCTGCCCGAGGCGGGCTAGGGCTACAGAGGGAGTAGGGACAGCTGCGGCGCGTGGTGGCGTGGCAAGGACGGCGAGCTGCCTGGGCACGGTGGCCTGACTGGCACTGGAGCACGTCTGGAGCGCGGCCAGAGCACGCACGGGTGGCATGGCATGCCAAGGGAGAAAATGAGACGTGGCCGAGCTGTCGATCCATGTCACTGGTTTTGAGGAAAACATGTCCGAGAAACCAGGAGAGTTAGGCATCGTTCTGTACCTTGTGCACTATGCATTTGTGGATGTCAGTGCATGCCATGACATGGAATCTAATTGAATGTGACTGGATATGGCAGCCAGAGGAAACGTGTGGGTTTAAACTTGTGGTTACTGCTGAGTAGAAACTCCACGAGTCTGTCGGTAGGTTTTTGGCTGAGGTTCAGATGTGTTTTGATGCAACGGTAGATTTTTGCCCTAGGTGTTCGATAGCGGTCATTCCAAATTTTTAAACTAGGCATGCCCATGTTTTCATATATTCGGGCTCATGGAGATGTGAAGGTTGTCGTGGAAATTTATTAGAAATTTTGGAAACTTATTTTAATGGGTTGTAGTTAAATGCTGATTTTAATCTTAATGTTTATTTATTTTGTATACGAACATTTTTTGAACTGGGTACTATCTTTTTATGTCATATCGGAGTTAAGTATATTGTTAGGTTGTCCCACGAGTTGTTTTAGAATTTTCGGAGAAGCCGAGGGGTGGTAGATTTCCCGATTATGGTTGCTAAAGAAATTGGGTTAAATGGGACGAAAGGGAAATCGGCCATGGAACTAGGGTCCCGGGGCGCGGCAAGAGGTGGTAGGTTTAAGGAGCTCTCGGTAGGTCATCCGTCTCGGCTTAGGGCTACTTGGTGGTGGGGTACCGCGGGTGCTCCGATGTATACGGTGCGTGTGTCGTCTTAAGGTATTTATCGTATTAGGGTTTTATTTGTCTGGAGTGCGTGTGTGCGGGTTTTCGGTGCACTGAGTCCATGGTTATTATAAATGCCCTAGCTACATGCGATGATATGCTTGAAATTAAATTCTGAAAAATCTGGGCGTGACACCCTCGTTACTCAAAGTATTTCTTATATTTGCTGTCTCACATGTCTGAAAATAATTAAATGCAGCTTTATTAATTTTTTATTATAAAAATGCTTTTATTCAAGATCTGATTGTATTTTCACTTCATTTTATGCAAAAGTAATGGTCATGCATTACAAAATAAATAGCAAAATCTTCTGTCTTTTTACCATGCCCACATAATTACTTATTAACATAAGCTTTTATAAGTATGTATGTGCTAACATATTTTACATATATGTTTTTAGGGACCATTGAAGTGTACAAGTATCAAATCAATAATGCTAGCATATGACTCTAAGAGCATAAACACACCGCATAAGAAAAAAGAGCATAAACACATGTTGTAAGCGATACAAAGCAAATTTATCCTAGAACACGTGGTTTCCCACAAAGATAAGTTCTTTTTTGATATTTTGAGCGGGCTTTGACCAGCATAATGTGTATGGGCACAATCATAATTGCACTCACATATGCACAAAGACCACAAGTAACTAGTGAGAAAAAGGGGATATTATAGAGAGCAGACTTTTAGTGGGAAGAAGGAGCTTTGTCTACAATCATCTGCATATTCTTGGTTGATGCTAAAAAGTAGATTGCCAGGTGTGTGATTTGTGCTTGATGAGCTAGCATCTGTAATAGAACAAATATAAGATGTTGTGCGGAATATATTTTTGGGAGAACATGGGGTATCTTGTACCTCCAAAAAAACAATGGGCGTGCAGGTAGTCGAGTGCAAGCAATTGGTGTATGGATGTCTTGGTGATGTTGCAGGTTCCTCATAGATGTTTGATTACGGAAACCAATTGCATTGTGCTCCTTCAATATCCATAATATGGGGCTGTTGGCCTGTTTGGTGGGGGGGGGCAGGGGAGGAGGTAACTACTATATAATTAATATGTATGTGGGATGCAGAGTTGAAAGGGATCTCAGGAGTCGACTAGAGGGGGGGTGAATAGGTCGGCTCTAGAAATTAAAATGCCTAATGGGTTTCTCTTCTGGAGATAGGTCAATCCTAGAGAAAATATATGCAACTGATGCAGGTAACTGAGACTCAGCAAGATATATCAGACAAACACCAGACACTCAGATAGCAGACTTAGCTGATGTAGAACAAGTTATATTCAGAGCTAACTGAGTCTCAGGTGTGAGAGTCAGGTGAAAGCATCAGATGACGTGAACAGGAAAGGTACTAGCTTTAGCAGGAGCTAACTGAGTCTCAGGTGAGGAAACTCAGTTAGTGTGCAACAAATAAAGGTGCTCTAGTGATCTAAGCATGCATAGATATCAGAATAAGTAAGAGCATATCACAAGATAGAAAGTAAAGCACACAATGATTTGTTTTACCGAAGTTCCTACTTCTTGCGAAGCAGTACGTCTCCGTTGAGGAAGCTGTTCTCACAGCCGGCACCAAATCGTGCTCTTTCCTCGAGTACCTTTCTTGTGTGGAATCCTTTTATCTTGCTGCTGCAAGACAGGCAGACCCGAATCGCCCTCACAGACTCTTGGTGGCAGCCACATAAGACTTGGCTTGCTCACCAACTCCAAGAGCACTCCCACTCTTGGAGGAACCAGTACCTCGAAGGTTACACCTGAAGGACTAAGTAACTCACTCTCACGATGGATGCACGCAGGCAACACTCACTTGGAGACCTAGAGCTCTTTCTTTCTCAACAGGTTGCTTTCGGGTTAGAGGCAAAGGTTGGGTAAAGGTTCGAGGTTGAAAACCTCCCCAGGTTCCCTATTTATAGGGTCCCTGGCAGCTAGCCGTTACCCTCATGCCACGTCAGACAAAGAGCCACCAGACCTAACCTATCTGAGACTCAGCTAACGTGCACCTCTGGTAACCTACTAGCCACGGCTGAGCTACCCACCTGAGTCTCAGATGCCAAACTCAGGTGGACTCGGTTGCCTCAGGCAGCACCTGAGCACAACTCTGGCCGGCTCACTACAAGCCTACAACTGACCAGAGAGCAATGACCTCGCCACAGTCCCTGACCAGCTCGCTTAGACCCTTGGCACTGGTTCCAAGCTTCTTCACCGAAGATGACTGCCCTTGTAGACGCACAGCGAACCCTTGGTCCTGATCCACCAGCTTCCTAGCTCCTCTAGGACTTATCAAGCTTGCATTCACGGCCCTTGAACTCCATCAAGCAACCATCACCTCGCTTGCCCTCGAGCACAACCTCGGCTTCCTCGCAATTGTGCCTCAGGAACCTAGCTCAGCTGGTCCTTCTGACCTTCCCAGTTCCTTGCTCTTTTTAGGGCTCATCATCAACAGTTGTCTCACTTCAGCTTTCACCTGTTCATCTAATTCCTGTTCACACTCATTGCAAGTATTAGACACAGGTGAGGATTGCCAATAACCATCAAAACCAAACTCTGGGGCAAGATAGCCATTCTTCCAAGCTCCATGGGAGTGGATGCACTTTCAATCTCCCCCTTTTTGGTGGTTAGTGGCAACCTCTTTAAAACATTCATTTAGATAAAAAAGAGTATTGCATTTAACCTTGTTTGACATCAACTCCCCCTTAAGATGTGCACAAGTGAGATTTTGCATTTGAATACAAGTGTACAGATCAGATTTAAACATTGGAGAGTTGATGCAAAAACAGGTTCTTACAACATAACTGAGAGTATAAGCACAGCGGAATAGCAGGTATGTTGGAGGAGTACTCAGCAAATAAGATAACAGAAAGGATTGCATGCTTGAGTACAAATATCAAATATCAGAGCGTCATGTATATATCGAATATCAGAGCATAAAGCTAACGTAAGGAATATCATGTATCAGAGCAGATGTGATAAAGAGATCAATGTATTTCAATATATTTGAGCAATAACAGTCAATACAATACAAAAACGAGGTGTTCAAGACTGATAAAATCATTTTGCAGTACATAGAATGTCTTGACACACATGCAGTCTAGTCTACCCCTTTACATACTGCTCCCCCTGAATATAATACTCTCCCCTTTTTTTAAGCTATTCTCTCCCTACTCTCTCCCCCTTTGCCACTAAGCACTAAAAAGAGATAGGAAGAAGAAAGAAAAAGATCCTCAGGGAGCTGGCTTTGGTTGCAGGAGGGATAGGATCTGATCAAATTTGCTGTTGACCGAGGCCTTGAGATCTGCCATCTCACTCTTGAGTTCAGATTTCAGCTGAGCCATTTCTTGTTGCAGTTCATCTTGTCTCCTCTTGATAACAGAGATCCGTACTGGCACAACCCGTTTAATGAAAGCATCAATAGCTGCGGGATTGTCTAGATGTTGAACCAAAGGAAGACTGTCTGATGAAAGGTTCACAGAGACCGATGCTTGTCGCTCAGCAGGAGGAGAGGATTCTCTAGCTGAGTCTCGGGTGGGAGACACCTGAGGCTCAGGTAGGACTGCTGGGAGATCAGCTGCTGGCTGAGGTGGTCTGACTGAGACTCTGGTGGCTTGCTCTGGAGGCTCTGAACAGTCTGACTGAGATGAGTTGAGGATGTTGTAGAAAGGAACTTCATCTTCATGGTCATCCTTCTGAGGTCTGAATTTGCTGAGATATGTTTTCTTGTCAAAAGAGAAGACTGAAGATGCTAAAGATGTTCTTTGGAGAATCATATGCATTAGATATGAGCCATATCTCATCTTGTCAGTTCTGTTCTTCTGACACTCATTTATTTCTGAGAATATGTATCTGGCCACATCAAACTTCTCTTTCTTTGCTATGAGCTCAAGAATTCTCCATACTGGATTGTATATGGCATCAGTTCCTCCACCTTTGGCACAGATGGATATGTTCAAGATCTTCACTATGTGCTTGGGTGTCTTCATCAATCCTTTGAAATTGGAGATATGCTTAGGGACTGCACCCTTAACAGGAGGAGGCACAAAGCTTGTAGGGAAGAACTTCTTCCTTTTCTCATTTGGAACCCAATCTGGCAGGAGACTCTTATCTTCTTCTGAGCCTTTGGATATGCTGATCTTCTGTAGCTTTGACCCTGATGGTAGATTGAACATCTCTGCACACTCTGGAGCTGTGATGCACAGCAGTTGACCTCTTGTCATCCAGAGCATATAATCTTGATTGTTCTGCTCTACAAAGACTGTTGCATAGAATTCCTTGATAGCTTCAGAATCATAATCTTGGTTTAAACTGCATATCTTATCAAGTTGAACAGCAGCTAAAATCTGCTTCAGATTTCCTAAGCCGTTCTTGGCAAGGTTTTCCCAATCAATTGGCATGCTGTCAACAAAACCTTTCTTCTGCAGCAAGAGATGATAGCTTGATTGCTGCTGATCATTCCAAAATCTTGGATCAGTGCAATGTCTTCTTTTCAGATTTCCTTCACTGTCAAAATATGGATTTGTGGTTCTCATGGCAGTGTAGTTTGATGTGCTTCTTGAATCCAGGTTCATGGAGGCTAGACTGGCATCTGCCCTTGGTAGCTTCTTGAAAGCAGTTGCAGATATGAATTTCATCATTGATGAGTCAGATCGTGCAACTTTTGAGAATATAGCTGAATATTTGTCTTCCAATGACTCATCTGACTCTTCTAACTGAGTCTCAGCTGGGATATCTTCTGAGTCAGATGCAGAGGGGGATGAGTCTGATTCTTCTGCGGACTCTTTCCTTCCACTGCTCTCTTCTTCTTCTTGGTATTCTTCATCTGATTCAGACAGCTTTTGCTTCTTCTTGCGAGGAGATGGAGGATGAGGATCACTTGGACTTGAATAGGAGTCATCTGAGTCTTCTGACTGAGCCTCAGTTGACTGTGCCTGAGACCCAGTTGGCATCCTATGAACTGACTCAGGTGCTGGAGAAGATACTGCTTTTTCTTGCTCTTCAAGTCTTGTTTCTTCTTGAGCTGGTTCTAAGTCTGATAGAGACTGAAATACAGAACCCATGCTCACTGATACTCCAACTGATGGATCTGCTTATGGCTCAGTTGGATTTTCATGTGCTTTAGTTGACTTCTCTTCAAAAGATGATCTTAGCTTATCCATAGATTCCTCCATAGTCTGCTCAAGTTCTTTTTCTCTTGAGTCAAGCTCAGCCAAAATGTCTTCAATTGATTCTATGACAGCTTTCTGTTGAGGTTCCACTTCAGTGAGGACTAATTCTAGTCCAGCTGATGCAGCCGCCTGAGACTCGGCTGGCTTACTCAGCTGAGGCAGTGAACCACTGGCTTGTTGAAGGGGCACTGCATCAAGTGCTTGAGAACTGGATGCATAAAATATCCTTGAGTTTGTTTCAGCAATCTCATTTTGTAGATGCTTCTTACGAGCTTCATCAGCACAAGAGTTTAACTCCAACATGTGATTCTCTATTCTCCTTTGTAGAATGATATCTGAGAACCTTGTCCAGAGAGGCTTATAGTCTTCTGAGAGTTGAGGGAATAGACGATCAATTTGTTTGATCAGGTCTGCTTTCTCTTGTCCAGAGGCTTTTCCTTCTTGCTTCAGCAGCTTTTTGAGTTCTTCATGGATTGCCTTGTCCTTCAGCTGAGTTTCTCTTTGGAGTTTCACACTCTTTGGAACATCTGGTGATTCAAAGATTTGCTTTGCAAGGGCATCTATTCTTTCCTTCATTTGAGGCATTTCCTCATCTGTGGCATTAGGCAACTTATCAGTTAGGTCTTGCCATTTTTTTATAAGTTTGTTGTGTTCCTGTCTTTTAAGAGCTTCTACTCTCCATTCAGCTTCTTCCTCTTCTTGGAGTTGCTTCTTTGTTTTCTTCTTGACTACCACAGCCTCTGATCTTGGCTTCCTTGGCACTTTGCTCAGGGATAAATCTGTTGGCTTGCCTGCAGCCCTTGTCCTTTTGAGTGTATCAACTACTGGAGCCTTCTTGACTTTGATAGCTGCCTCTTTCTCAGCAGCCTTCTTGGCTCTTTCTTCAGCTCTTTTCTTCTTTGCTTCTTCAGCTTGGGCTTTCTTTTCAGCTGCTTTTGCTTTCCTCTCTTGCTTCAATTGTTCTTCCTTGCTAGCCTTCTGAGCTTCTAAATCTTTCATTCTTTTAGCTGACTGAGCTGTAGCTATGTCCATCTGTCGTTTCTCTTCTTGTAGCTCTTTAAGCCTAGCTTTTCTTTTGGCTAGCTCAGAGGGGGACATTGGAGCTTTCACTGATCTTTGAGCAGCTTCTTCTGCATCCAATTTCTTTCCAAGACTTTTAGCCTGCTCTGCCTCCCACTCTAACTGCTGCTTCTGTCTTAGGAGCTGGGTTCTCAGACCAATGGGCAGATCATCAGTTATATCCTCAGGCACATCCCTCGATCCAGACATCTGCATGGGAGAGGTAGGATAAAGAATAGATGAGAGGTAATCCTATTGCAGAGAAAACTGGAATGATTGGCCATTTTTGGATAGTTTTAGGAGAGTTTCACAAATCATCTCATACTACCTGACTTAGCTACCTGACACTCAGGTGAGATAAATTGTGTAACTCAGGTGGAGTAGCAGAGCAACCTAGGTTTATCGAATCTTGCTGAGATTTGAGAATTCTGGACAAAGAATTGCAAGAAATCGTTCTAGAGGTTAAAGGTACATCATCTCTGTCTAATTCCACAACTAAAAGCTACTCGAGAGCTTGGGATTCGCATTAAGGCGGAAACCACCCTAGTTCCGTGAAGAACAGCTCGAGGAGACTTACATTTGGAATTTTGATTGGAGATGAAGGCGCCAAAACAATCAGAAGAGCTTTGGGAAGCTTCGGAAAGAGCGAAGATCGTCGGAGAAGCGCACGATCGTTGAGAATCAGATGGCGGCAACGGGCGCAAGGGCACTAAGACTCTAAAGAGGGTTTAGCGCGAACCGTTACAGAGGTGGGTTTTTATATCCCGAGTGGCCCTGTGGCACCTGAGGGTCAGCTAGATTGCTACCTGAGACTCAGGTAGGAAAGAAAAATTGAGCTGAGCTCCAGACTTAGGAATTTTCTCCGGAATTTTTGAATGTGTTCAGCTGAGACTCATGTGGAAGACTCAGCTGACAAGGTTTTCAATAGGATTACCAGAGAGAGCTTAAGGATAAGAGATGAAAGCAATAGAGAGAATTTCTTTTCAAACACAGCTTGCCAAACAATCAATCAATACAAAGCTAAAGCTGTGTTGAATTGAAATAGATGGTGAGATCCAACTTATCTAACCCAATGGTGAATCCATGAGTTCAATAAGATGCAAAATCAGCATGGTATCTATAAGACCTTAACCCACCTGAGGTACAACCGAGACTCAGGTGGCTGACTCATGTAGAATGCAGAGAATAAAAAACCAGAAATGCAATCATGTGTACACGTGTATCATCATTTCCTCACTGCACATTCGAGATATCCATGATATTTAACTCATGCCTGAGGGTACAGAACCTATTTTCATCTAAAGGCTTGGTGAAAATATCAGCTAGCTGGGCTTCGGTTCTAACATGGCACAGTTGGATATCTTTCTTCTCTACATGGTCTCTTAGAAAGTGGTGTCTCACTTCTATGTGTTTGGATCTTTGGTGTTGGACTGGGTTGTTGGCTAACTTGATTGCACTTTCATTGTCACAGAAGAGGGGTACTTGAGACATAAATATGTTAAAATCCTTCAAGGTCTGCCTCATCCATAACAATTGAGCACAACACCCACCAGCTGCTATGTATTCGGCTTCTGCTGTGGATAGGGCTACTGAATTTTGTTTCTTGGAACTCCAGGATACAAGGGAACGCCCTAGAAATTGGCATGTACCTGAGGTGCTTTTTCTGTCAACCTTACACCCGGCATAATCACTATCTGAATAGCCTACAAGCTCAAATGGTGCACCCTTAGGATACCATAGACCAAACCCAGAGGTATGAATCAAATATCTCAGTATTCTACGAACAGCAGTGCGATGAATGTCCTTAGGATCAGCTTGAAAACGTGCACACATGCAAACACTCAACATTATATCAGGTCTAGATGCACATAAATACAACAAGGAACCTATCATAGACCTATACTCCTTCTGATCAGTGGACTTACCTTGTTGGTTCAGATCAAGATGAGCATTTGTTTGCATGGGAGTAGATATTGACTTAGCTTTGTCCATGTCAAACTTCTTGAGGATGTCCTTGGCAAACTTCTCTTGAGAGATGAAGGTTCCCTGCTTGAGTTGTCTGATTTGCAGCCCTAGGAAGAACTTCAGCTCTCCTACCATGGACATCTTAAACCTTTTTATCATCATCTTGCTGAACTCATCACTTAGCACACGGTTAGTACTTCTAAATATTATGTCATCGACATATATTTGGCATACAAATAAGTCCTTACCTTTAACTTTAGTAAAGAGTGTAGTATCAACAAGCCCAATTTTGAAACCATTATGTATAAGAAACTCCTTTAGGGTATCATACCAAGCACGAGGGGCTTGTTTGAGACCATATAAAACTTTGTGGAGAACATATACATGATGGGGTCTTTTTGGATCTTCAAAACCAGGGGGCTGTTCTACATACACAAGTTCAGCAAGCTTACCTTGGAGGAAGGCACTCTTGACATCCATTTGATAAAGCTTGATGTTGTGATGATTTGCATAAGCTAAAAGTATCCTGATAGCTTCAAGTCGAGCTACAGGTGCAAAGGTCTCACCAAAATCTAAGCCTTCTATTTGAGTGTAGCCTTGGGCAACCAACCTTGTCTTGTTCCTCACCACTTGGCCTGTAGAGTCTTGCTTGTTGCGAAAGATCCACTTCGTTCCAATGACATTGTGATCCTTGGGTCTTTCAACAAGTGACCAGACTTCATTTCTCTCAAATTGGTTCAGCTCTTCATGCATAGCATTGATCCAGTCTGAGTCAGACAGAGCTTCACCTACATTTTTAGGCTCAAAGGTGGAAACAAAAGAGTAGTGAGCACAAAAGTTAGCAATACGAGAACGAGTAGTCACTCCCCTATCAATGGCACCAATGATTTGGTCTACAGGGTGGTCCTTCTGCAGCCTGCTGATCACAGGGGGTTCTGGATCAGCCACCTGAGTCACAGCTGGATGTGGATCAGCTGGGTGTATCTGTGACTCAGTTGGCTCTTCCTGAGACTCAGCTGGGTGCATGGAGGCTTCTGAGTCCAATAGATCATTAGCTAGGTTATACTCGAACTCAATGCCATTGACTTCATCTTGCTCATCAGCCCGGTCAGGTAGGTTTGTAACTCCAGATGAAGCTTGCTCCTCAACTTGGGGCCTGACTTCACCTGTTGACTTGTGAAGTATATCTACCTTCCCTGAAATATCATTAGTAACTTGCCCATCTTGTGAGCCATTAGATTCATCGAATGTCACATCTACAGCTTCTTCAACAACCTTGGTGTTGGTGTTAAAGACTCTGTAGGTGTGAGATTCTGAGCTATATCCAACAAATATTCCTTCATCAGATTTGGATTCAAATTTAGAGAGACGCTTGCCTTTCTTCAGAATGTAACACTTACAACCAAATACTCTGAAGTAGGAGACGTTTGGCTTCTTGTTGGTCAGCAGCTCATAAGGTGTCTTCTTTAGGAGTGGGTGAAGATATAGTCTATTGATGCTGTGGCAGGCAGTATTCACAGCTTCAGCCCAAAACCTTGCTGGTGTTTTGTACTCACTCAGCAGTGTTCTTGCCATCTCTATCAGGATCCTGTTCTTCCTCTCCACCACTCCATTCTGCTGAGGTGCATAGGGACCAGAGAACTCATGCTTAATCCCATGCTTGTCCATGAAGGCTTCAACTCTTGAGTTCTTGAATTCTGTCCCATTGTCACTTCTCACTGCCTTCAAGTTGATGTTCCATTCATTTTGAACTCTGACAATGAGGTGCTTGAACCTTTTGTACACCTGTGACTTGTCCTTCAAGAAAAATACCCAAGTGAAATGTGACAAGTCATCTACAACAACAAAACCATACTTGTTACCTCCAATGCTCTCATATGTAGTTGGACCGAACAAATCAATGTGTATGAGATCGAATGGAGAAGTAGTGGTCATGATGTTCTTGGGTGGATGAGGGCTTCCAACTTGCTTTCCAGCCTGACAAGCACAGCATGGCTTGTCTTTGTTGAATTGGATCTGCTTCAGGCCTAGGACATGTTCTTCTTTACTGAGTTTGTTAAGCAGCCTCATCCCCACATGACCTAGCCTCCTGTGCCACAGCCAGCCTAACTGAGCTTTGACTATAAGGCAACATGGCACAGCTGCTTCTTGATCCTGAAAATCTACAAGATATAGCTTATCTACTCGATAGCCTTTGAAAACTTGTGAGTCATCTGTTAGTTTCTGGACATAGACCTCTTTAGGATAAAATGTGACTTTCATTCCAGCATCACATAATTGAGAAACAGATAAAAGATCATATGAAATAGACTCAACAAGCATTACTTCAGTAAGAGAATGTTCCTGAGATATAGCAATTTTACCACAACCCAATACCTTGCCTCTTGAATCATCAGCATAGTTGACATACTTGCAAGGAAGGTTATCTTTTCTTATCTCAGAGAACTGCTCTTTGCCTCCAGTCATATGCTGTGTGCAGCCACTATCCATGACCCATTTTGTTCCACTGGAGGCAGAGCCCTGCACGATTAGTTTCGAGACTTAGGAACCCAAATAGCTTTGGTTCCCAAGTTAGCAGGTCGCTTACTGTAAGCATCAATAGCAGGAATAAGAAAGCTTAGAGAACCTCTGAATCTTTCTCAGATTCTTATCTCCTGCAAACTCAGATGGAAGGGTTAGCAAATTTGCATTGCACCTAAGTGAGCTACCTGAGTCACAGGTGGCTCTCCCTGACTTCGGTACCCAACCGAGTGAGTCACCTGAGACACAGATGACTACTGACTTTGGTACCCAAATGCTTGGTACCTTCTTGTAACTGCTCCAAGGTCCAACATAAATTGCCTCAGGTTTACCCTTTTTCCCTGTCTTAAGCACATAGCTTGGATTAGAGGGAATTTTCACATAACCACTTGTCTTTCGATGGTTTCCTGCAAGAGAGTTAGTATCATATTTCCCTTTCTGAGGAACAAAGTGATTCTGTAAGTATTTCTTGTTAGTAGCAGAGGGAATATATGAGGACTTGTTCTTTATAAGAGCAGGAGTGAAACCAAGTCCCCTTGTACCATTATTCTTTAGTACTAAGGTGGACTGAAACCTAGCAAAGTTCTGCATGCCTATGTTAGCACTGCATAGGCCTATTCTCATGAGCCTTTTTAGCTCTTCATGCTCCTCCTTGAGCTCATTGTACTTTGCTGCATCAACAGAGTTAGTAGCAGTTGAAGTGCTTGATTCACTGGGTGAATCTACAACAAACACTATACTAGAAGTAATAGCATTGATGCGAGATGCACAGTTTAAACAAGTTTCTATAACAGTAGGAGGATTTGCATCAGGTGTAACAGCAGTGCAAGATGAGTAAGTTTCTTTGAGTTTATCATGCTCAGAGATTAGGAGCTCATGTGATAGCTTAAGTTTGTTTTGAGCTTCCTGCAATAAGTAAACCTCCTCATCAAGATCTGCCTTAGCATCTTGTGCATTATCAAGGGACACCTGCATGTCAGTTAGTTTGTCCCTGAGAGAGATGTTTTCTTTTCTCTCTTTCCTAAGGAGCTTCTCTGTCCTGTCAAGAATGTCCATTAGTTGAGCATAATCAGGGAAGTCATCCTCAGTCATTACCTTGCTGCCTTTAGCCATAAGGCATAGGGCTGGAGTCTCAGCATATGTAGGATCTGCATCCTTGTCGAAGAGAGAGTCTGACTCGGGTGCGCAGCTGAGTGACCTAACTGAGTCTTCTCCTGGCTCAATAGGGCTGCTGAGTGATCCACCTGAGACACAGATGGCTAACCCAGCAAGCTCAGTTTCTTCCTCTGACTCCTCCTCTGACTCTGAGTCATCTGAGACCCAGGCTTGTCCCACATAAGCTCTGGCAGCAGAGGTCTTCTTCTTTCTGAAGGTGGGAGGCTTCCCTTCTTTGTACTTCTTCTTGACAATGATTTCCTTCTTCTTGTACTTGCCATCCTCTTGTCTCTTGCTCTTTTTGGGACAATCAGCAATGAAATGTCCTGAGTCACCACACTTAAAACACTTCTTGTCACTGAGTTGCTTCTTCCCTTTGAATCTATCAGCTGAGCCTGAGAACTTCTTCCTTCGATAGAACTTTCTGAAGTTCCGAGTAAGCATGGCAAGCTCATTCTCCTCATCAGTGGACATCTCTTCATCTGGATCTTCTTCTTCATCACTTGAGTCCCTGTGAGTGGCCACTGCCTTGAGGGCTATGTCCTTGTTCTTCCCAGAGGTGATAGCATGCTTCTTGGAGTGATTTAGCTCCATCTCATGAGTGAGCATCCTACCAAGGACATCTGTGGGCTTTAATCTGTCAAAGCCATCCTTTTCTTTCATCATCAGACGCAGAGTGTGATAAGGCTTGGGAAGCACAAAGAGGAACTTCTTGATCACATCTCCATCTTCCACTCTGTTGGACCCAAGGGCTTTCAGCTGGTTAGTGATCATGGTAAGTCTTGTGAAGATGGAATTGATGTCCTCTCCAGGTTGGTAATGGAAGTTGTCAAGTTCATGCTCCAGCACATCTTTCTTGGACCTCTTCAACGTGTCACTACCTTCATAGATAGCCTGAAGTGTGAACCATATATCTCTGGCTTCCTCAAAGGTGCAGACACGGTTGAAGTCATGCTCTTGCAGTCCCATATAGATAGCATTGGCAGCTCTAGCATTGTTCTTGATGCTGATCTTCTCTTGATCAGTGGGATTGCTCTCATCAACCACATCAAGACCTGTTGTGACAATCTTCCATACATCTGGGTCAAGTGCAGTAAGATGCATTTGCATCTTCCGCTTCCAAAAGGCATAATTAGTACCATCAAACATAGGAACTCTACCCTCATAGTTCGACATCCTTTAGACTCTGGCTGTTAGGCCAATTATGAGCAACGAGGCTCTGATACCACTTGAAAGGGATCTCAGGAGTTGACTAGAGGGGGGGGTGAATAGGTCGGCTCTAGAAATTAAAATGCCTAATGGGTTTCTCTTCTGGAGATAGGTCAATCCTAGAGAAAATATATGCAACTGATGCAGGTAACTGAGACTCAGCAAGATATATCAGACAAACACCAGACACTCAGATAGCAGACTTAGCTGATGTAGAACAAGTTATATTCAGAGCTAACTGAGTCTCAGGTGTGAGAGTCAGGTGAAAGCATCAGATGACGTGAACAGGAAAGGTACTAGCTTTAGCAGGAGCTAACTGAGTCTCAGGTGAGGAAACTCAGTTAGTGTGCAACAAATAAAGGTGCTCTAGTGATCTAAGCATGCATAGATATCAGAATAAGTAAGAGCATATCACAAGACAGAAAGTAAAGCACACAATGATTTGTTTTACCGAAGTTCCTACTTCTTGCGAAGCAGTACGTCTCCGTTGAGGAAGCTGTTCTCACAGCCGGCACCAAATCGTGCTCTTTCCTCGAGTACCTTTCTTGTGTGGAATCCTTTTATCTTACTGCTGCAAGACAGGCAGACCCGAATCGCCCTCACAGACTCTTGGTGGCAGCCACACAAGACTTGGCTTGCTCACCAACTCCAAGAGCACTCCCACTCTTGGAGGAACCAGTACCTCGAAGGTTACACCTGAAGGACTAAGTAACTCACTCTCACGATGGATGCACGCAGGCAACACTCACTTGGAGACCTAGAGCTCTTTCTTTCTCAACAGGTTGCTTTCGGGTTAGAGGCAAAGGTTGGGTAAAGGTTCGAGGTTGAAAACCTCCCCAGGTTCCCTATTTATAGGGTCCCTGGCAGCTAGCCGTTACCCTCATGCCACGTCAGACAAAGAGCCACCAGACCTAACCTATCTGAGACTCAGCTAACGTGCACCTCTGGTAACCTACTAGCCACGGCTGAGCTACCCACCTGAGTCTCAGATGCCAAACTCAGGTGGACTCGGTTGCCTCAGGCAGCACCTGAGCACAACTCTGGCCGGCTCACTACAAGCCTACAACTGACCAGAGAGCAATGACCTCGCCACAGTCCCTGCCCAGCTCGCTTAGACCCTTGGCACTGGTTCCAAGCTTCTTCACCGAAGATGACTGCCCTTGTAGACGCACAGCGAACCCTTGGTCCTGATCCACCAGCTTCCTAGCTCCTCCAGGACTTATCAAGCTTGCATTCACGGCCCTTGAACTCCATCAAGCAACCATCACCTCGCTTGCCCTCGAGCACAGCCTCGGCTTCCTCGCAACTGTGCCTCAGGAACCTAGCTCAGCTGGTCCTTCTGACCTTCCCAGTTCCTTGCTCTTTTTAGGGCTCATCATCAACAGTTGTCTCACTTCAGCTTTCACCTGTTCATCTAATTCCTGTTCACACTCATTGCAAGTATTAGACACAGGTGAGGATTGCCAATAACCATCAAAACCAAACTCTGGGGCAAGATAGCCATCCTTCCAAGCTCCATGGAAGTGGATGCACTTTCAAGAGTACATCAAGAAAAGGCATTACCAAGGTGGGGTGATTAGTACTCATGGAGGAAATCTGATGGACCAAGAAAACGTGTTGTAGGACTTTGGCTGCGTCGATGCTTCTCTTAATTGATGGCACATTAGGCGTGTTTAGAATATGTGTACTATTTGGGTGCCAAATCCTTTTTTAGTAAATCCTTTCCTCGTTGTTGTCTGGAGGGCAATCATGAATATAACGGGTATAGCAGAGAGACCAAACTGAACGAAGCTGCTTCCATCAAAATAATTCTAAATTAAGACTTGCAATTATGAAGGATTAAGATGGAAAAAATGTAACTTACAGTTGCTCTGCCGAGTGCTTAGCTCCCCTTAATGGCACACATATTAATCATTTTTCTAATGGATTCTACATCAAAATCAGCAATCCTAGACATGATTGAATGCTTACAATTCAAATCTAAACTGTCAAGATAGAATATCTGCAAAAAAAAACCCATACAAATTCAGCAATCATACGTATACTCAAGAGAAAATTAGGAGTAAATGGTTTGAATGTTAAAAAATCTGGAAGAACAGATGGCATCACTTGTCAACACCTTCCAACATATGCTTCAAAACATATTCCACATCAATTGAAACTAGGAATATTCTCAGACCAAATGAGGGATCCCCAATAATCAACACTCGCATAATCATGTTTGCTAGTGGGGGCTAGAACGTGACCCATGATAAAAATGATGAATGCAATATGGAAACAATGCTTGTCAAACCGGTTGGCGCCTTCAATGATGTCCTTCCTGAGAAAATTCTCGACAACTTTCATGCCATGAACATCCTTATCAGTCAGGCCAATGGCAACTCTTATTTCACTAACTGTTTAATGGAACATGGTTGTTGTATGTGGTCCATTGATTAACCGTGGTCTAGTAGGAATGCCAAATACTTTGTGAACCTCGTTAGACGAGAACTTTAGCATTTTAGAATACTAATAATGACGGAGCGATTGAACACATTGACTTTGCTCATCAACCATGTGTTGAACTTAAGATATATCTTGTTATTCTAAAACTGCACTGTGAAGTTCGGTAATAGAGAGACGTGAGGTCGCAAATGGTTTAACTGAATCGCTCTGTACCTTGAAATTAGAGTGTTCATTTTCACTGTTTGATGGTCTAGAGTAATGAGGGTGCTGGCTAATCGACATTATTCTAGATGCCGCACAACAAATTAAAATGAATAACATAAGAACTATAAGATATGAATGACAAATAATACAGGAAAATTTATGAAAATGGAAGAAAATTTACATGCCTGCAAAACAAGAAACCTGAGGATTGGCATCTCAAGATCTTTAATTCCTGATGAGGGGAATGGAGGAGGATTGAAATGGTGAGTGAGGGATACGGGGATAGATGAAGACAAAGAGAGGAAATAGTTGTAGATGTGCAGTGCATTTATGATGGTGTTCAGGAGCATTGAATCAAATAGTTGTAAATACTGGCTCTTCTAAAAAAAAGAGAGAGAATTGGCTTGGCAATACCTGAGGATTGGCATCTCAAGATCTTTAATTCCTGATGAGGGGAATGGAGGAGGATTGAAATGGTGAGTGAGGGATACGAGGATAGATGAAGACAAAGAGAGGAAATAGTTGTAGATGTGCAGTGCATTTATGATGGTGTTCAGGAGCATTGAATCAAATAGTTGTAAATACTGGCTCTTCTAAAAAAAAGAGAGAGAATTGGCTTGGCAATACATTTAATGAAAGAGTAACAAATGAACGAAATAGTACCCGTGTATCAAGGACATTGATTAAGAAGGGTGGTTGATGAGTGTATTGAATGAAAATGTACCTAACAATTAGTAAATAGATAGATGGTATGAAGCATGATGTCTGGTACATGAGAAATAAAACATCATAATACACATATATTACTAAATGATCACCTCCAATATATATTGTAGTGATTAAGGGAGGAATTACACTATTAGTCGAGGAGATAGAAAAGGGTTCATATGGCCAAGAATACATAATTGGTTTAGAGATAAGCTCAAAATGAACAAACTATAATATATGTTCAAATCCTATCGAGCAAGTACAGAGGGAAATTGGGCCACTATTAAGATGTTTATAAGGATGGCTTTGATTTGAAGAACAACAACATGAAATTCCTCCAGAGACTGAAGAAGTGAAGGAATAAACTCTTTGGCCCACTTCCAGCAATTGCAAGAACCTCCCTCCGGCTAGAACCAAATACAAAACAAGTGGTTATGTTGGTTCATGAAACATATTAAGTATATGACATGGAAAGATTAGATAAGTTTTAACATACCCCATGAAATTGGTACTTGTAGAATTTGCATTCGGTATTGAGCGAGGTATTAGATGTGTAAAACGGATCTGGCCAACA
Organism: Stipa capillata; assembly: GCA_019208055.1. Taxonomy (NCBI): domain Eukaryota; kingdom Viridiplantae; phylum Streptophyta; class Magnoliopsida; order Poales; family Poaceae; genus Stipa; species Stipa capillata. The sequence goes on along the minus strand of JAGXJF010001616.1, from coordinate 466,507 downwards.
CGGCAAAGAGGGCATGGACCAAGATTCGAATGAGGAACAGAATAAATTCCTATACCGAAAGATGAACCTTGCGACATTATCAAAATGAAAGTGAAGAAATGAATGAGATGTGAGGTGGAAGACTCGTATATTTATTTCACATAGAAATGCAGTAACAGAAGATAGTAAAAGTAAAATAACAATGTATTGACGGATCAAATGTACACCTACTCAACAGTATAGCCCACTAATAAATGGTTCGTTGTACGAAGATGGACACCTCTACCTCACGTATGAATAATAAACATTCATAATACAACGTGTTAATCAGAAACGATAAATTATACATCCACCTATACATTGGAAAGGATGAATCTTAAAGTGAGTAGAGGAACATGATAATGCGTGCACCTGATATTGCGGGCACCGATTGATTTTCTGGATGTTTTAGTATAAATTGATCACAATATCCTGTTTAATTAAGGGCAAGTTGCATGTGTAGCACATGATATTGTGCTACATCTTTTTATATTGTGTCAATTCCTAGTTTTTGTAAGGAGCGGAATATACATTCTTTCGAGTCTAATAAAATATTTGGCATGCAAGGTTAATTTGTTCCACAATTTAGAAGCATATTGCAACATTATAGCGCAGGTGATAGTATGTTGCTCTTTTTGTGGGAAAACACATGACTAAAATAGTGCTTGCTATGCACCTTGTTAGCCGTTCTTAATTAGAAAAAGCAAATCTTACTTCGAAAAATCCCTAAAAGAACTAATTTCAAGTTGCGTTTATAGTCAAGTATGTGTTTAGAACAAGTGAACCGATGGTAAAAAAATAACTCAATGTAGTCAAATGGATCTTTTCAAGTGCTTGGACTGCGCATTCAGGACCAGCTTCACTTGATGTTTTGAATTGTGAAATTTTGTCAATTAGAGGCATATTTACAAATTTCAGTAAGATTTTTTCAGTTACATCTCAAGAAAATATACTTTCAACTAATTGTTACATTCATGAGTAACAACAAATAAGTGCTTTTGAAATGCCACCACAATACTAATGGAAGCCTAGGTTACAAGTCTCAGTCAACCTTGGATTATACTTGTTTCATCAATTATTCCAACACATAATGTACAAACGGAACTCATACTTTTTGTGCACTACTTTTCAAAGTGAACGTGTAAAGAAGATGACAATAGTCTACTATTTTATTCGACAGACCAAATTAAAGTCAGATATACTGTGTTATCCAACAGTTGTCTTCTCTCATTTTGTTTCATTGTTCTTGGAACATGCTAATATCTCTTTGCAACTTGGTAAGAAAATGACCATGTAGGCTAACCTGAGAGAAAAGTGTCTCGGACAATGGCATAAACAAGTAATCAACCACAATTTGCTGAAAAGAGGGGGGATGAGGTATTTTTGTGAATGATCATTTAGTATGCTGATCGAATGAGTTCCACGAGGACATGCCTAGCTTCCCCTCTCCACCCTCCGTATCCTTAGTCCTGGGCATGACATGTCATCATTCCACCTCCTACTCCGGCACCATCACCACAACCAAAGAAGAATACCAACAATCAGAAAAAACTAACTTTCATACCAAATGTTCTACAAGTGTGTTCTTTCTCTAAAGTCCAGCTTTCAACAAATTCATAACACTTTCAACCCACAATGTAAAATCAGTTTTTATCTCCAAACACATCCAACTTTTAGCTAGATGCACAAATACTTTCAAGCCATAGAGATCAACTTTCAACCCAAAGAACATCTAGCTTTCAACTCATAAAATAAAAACTTTCAGTTCACTAGATCCGAGCTTCCGGCCAGATGGATTACAACTTTCAACCTAGAAACCAAGGTTCCCAACTCACAAGAACAACTACTTCTAACTAAAAGAAAAAAAAGGAAAGAAGGCTAAAAATCTAGATCAGATGTACCACATATCTCCTCCTATGTGACAGATTCAGTGATGAGAAGAGGTGCGGCAGTATTGGGATGCTGGGGGAGAAAAGAAGGGGAGGAGGCTCCAGTGGGTAGAGAAGGAGAAAGAGTAACGAGAGAGTGGCCCGGCTGATGATGGAGAGAGAAGAAAGTGAAGAGGCTCTAGTGGGTGGAGAAAGACAGAGAAGTGGAGAATGACTCAGGTGAAGACGGAGATGGAAGAATGGGTGAGGTTTGAGAGGAAAGAGATGGAGGTAGGGAAGAGTGAAAGAAGATGGTTTCTACGTGGTGGAGGATGGGTGAGTCTGCGTGATTGGTTTCGATTATGGACGTGTTTCCATAAAGCAGAGGTTTTGCATAGCATGATTGGCGAAGAATTGGAGTAATTTTGGCAGCATTTTTTTTTCTAGAGGACTTCTTTTTTCAGAAATAGAGGATTTGGAGAGGAATTTGAAGAGGGCTTCGGCAGAGTTCAGCACGCCTGAAATCATTGGCCTGTCCGGCTAGCTTTGCGTGGCCTGGATTATCTATCCTAGCTGGCCTGAAAATATCTGGGCTTTTCTGTAGGCTACAAGGCAATATCGAATTACGAATTATCTTTCTTTGGGCCCAAGCCCAATACCCTCTCCTCTCGCAAGCATTCGCCTGAACCAGAACTCTCCCAGCGAAGCGATTCATTCAACTCTCGTCTAAACCCTACGCCGCCGCCGCACTCCAGCCATGGGTAGCCGGCTGGGCCGCCGCGTGCTCCACTTCGCCAACCTCCCCATCAAGCTCATGCTGCCCCCCGCACCCCTCTCCTCCGTCCAGGAGTTCGCCGTCAGGACCGTCCCCTCCGCCTCCAAGGTCGACATCCGCCGCTGCCTCGAGTCCATCTACGGCTTCTCCATCGCGGAGGTCCGCACCCTCAACATGGAGGGCAAGAAGCTCCGCCGGGGCCCCTTCTTCGCTGCCAAGCCCGACTACAAGAAGGCCTACGTCACCCTCCGTGCCCCGCTCTCCGTCTCCCCCGACATCTTCCCCATTGGCGTGATCCTCGGGGAGAGGGAGCGGAAGGCCAGCGCCGCGGCTGCGAGGAGGAAGGCGGTGGAGGGGGCGGAGGTCGAGGGGGAGAGGGAGGGGAAGGGGAAGCATTGGATGGAGGACGAGAGGGAGGGGTTCTCCAGGGCCGGATGCGGCAAGGTGGTGTATGGGAACCCCGGGAGGCTGGGGAAGAAGAGGAGAGGACGTGCCAGGGTGAGAGAGGAAGCTGCGGAGGAGGGAGAGAAGTTCCCGTGGAACGGGATGCGGCTGGCTACCGAGAAACCTACCGGGTGAGGAGTCTGGATCTCTCTAGCTTTCTTGATCAAGTAATGGTGCAATTCCGTAAATTAATTCCTAGTCTTGTCAATACGAACGAGTAGTTTCTAAGCTTTGCTACTGTCCGGTAACAATTCTTGCTTTTATTAGTATGGTAAGGTAGAGGCCGTGACAAATGCTTGTGCACTTTGTATGTGAAACTGTGTATATTGTGATCATATGAAATGATGCACCCAGATATCAATCCACTGATGGTATTTTAATCACATATTTTGGAGCGTCTATGTTTATGAAATGAGAAACAATAGGATTTGCTTCATTACGAAATCAAACATTAGTTTCCTCTCTCTAATATTTATCAGTTGCCCAGTTTGTCCTTTTGGTGTGAAGTTGATGACGATTTCATATACCTACGTCCCCCATGTACATGCTCACAAGCATGATCATGCATACATGAGTAGTACACCCATGAAACATAGTAGCGCGCACACTCATTTTTCTTGCTAGAAATGGGGATAAGATTGGTGTTTTTGGCTGAAGAAATCGTAAAGAAGTGTACATTTTGCATTCTATTTGTTGTTACCTGTGTGCATAATATTGACTCAAACTATTGTGAAGTAGATTCTAGATTGAATTGAATTGTTTTACGAGGTAGGGAAGGTGTAATAAATTTCTCCACCTACAAGTGAAAGTATGCTGTAAAATATAGCATTTCCATGGGCACGTTTTTGTTATGTTTGGTCAATGTTAATGTTGCACAAATTAGGTATGTTTAGTCTTTAGTTGCTAACTTGCTATGGTCATACCTTTTGAGTTAATTTTACTGTGGTCCACCGTAATTGCATAAATCTTGGAGGCGGAATAGGAGGACAGAACTTGGTTGAGTTGTAGCTTGAATAGTTGAATAAGAATGTTAGCCTTTGCCATGCGAGACAGTTTATAATCATTTAATCACAGAAGCCTCTCTGCCCCCCCCCCGCAGTTGTCAAAAGGCGAAATTGTAATTTTGAGAGCTTATATTTCTGGAGAAGAGTGCCCATATATTATGTGAAGAAATTTTTGGCCTGTACTGTTGTTAGAGGGAGTATATTTTCCAAATCCTTGTTCAGATCAAGTTGTTTGTTCGAACTCATGCCCTACATGTGGATGTTGAATAGGTACTTCGAATACAACAGAATTTCAGAGCTCTCATGGCAAGTTACCACCTTCCATGGTGCACCTGATCAGTGATCTCTTTATTCAGGAAACAGAAAAATGTGCTATCCCTCACTCTTCCTTGACATGATTGGTCCTTGACTGTATCTAGCAATGATTTGAAGCAAAAGTTGTAACAAACAAAAAACTATATTTACTGGAATCATTAGTTCAATAGGAAATAATTGAGCACTGATGAAAGTTATAATTTATTAGAGAGCAACTATACCAGTCTCAAGGCAACATTGCAAACATGCTATCACAACATGACATGGTAGTGGACTCCTCTAAAGATGGAAGACAATTTTTGTGTGACACGATCAAAGGACAAGACTAAATAAAATACAAAATTTGAGTTGTTTCTTCTTTGAATTTAGGTGCATGAATAGGCTCTATCTTGCTATGAATTTAAAAAGATTTACATGTTCGCACACATCGCTTTTATGTTATGATTAAGTCCCTGCTAATATTTTTATCAGGAAAAGACACTATCCCCCCAAGAAAAAGGGTGGCATGGTCTTGAAGCAGAGATCACATAGGGGGTCAGCGCTGCGCTCAAAGCAGAAGTTTGAAGGTTGAAACTCAGACTTGAGTCGCTACATCTGAACCATGGGAGAGACTGCCATGAAGCAGGATGCGGTCGGTGGAACCATGACTACACTGCCAGATCCATCTCGTTTTGCAGTCACAGAATAAAGAGGAGATGTTTTAGTATTTACTTGGCTTTGGTGCCTTTTGCTATCAAATCTTTTTGGAATCTTACGGGTTATCTCATGCATGGCTGGTTGAGACTAGGAAAGTGCACTCCGGTCACAGTTCACACACGCCAAGCTGTAACGGTAACCCTTCCGATTAACTTCTTTTGGATCTGCCTTGTCATCCACTCCAAGTTAGAAGGGAATGTACACCTGATGCTTCCTTGTTTGTTTGTTTTCCTTCATTCTGTTTTGAGCTTGACGTGTGAAATTCCATGCGTTGTATTTACATGGCCTGTCTAGTCTATACCAGTTCGTTCGTCTGTGCGTTGCTTTCTTTCAGTTCTGGTTCCTTCTGTTAAACTATATTTTCATCTGTTCAAGTGAGATGAAAACGTTGTCTCCTTGCTCAAGCAAAAAGCAGCAGGAGGAGGAAGATTACTCCGAAGAAAAGTGTGCGTTCTTGAAAGTTGTTCACGTGAGTTTTGTAGTGGGTTTTCTTTTCTAGGCGATTTTTTTAAGGCTCAAAACTGGGTTTTCTTTTCTAGGCGATTTTTTAAGGCAAAGAGCCTTCAGGCGGTCAGGCCCTAGAGTGTTGGATTCTATTGAAAAAGTTTGATGCACCGCAGTTTTACAGAGAAAGCCACATAAGATCAGAAAATTACATAAAGACTTTCTCTTATTACATAAAAGGCCCTGAATAACAAAGTTAGACCACCTTGTGTCGTCGATCTCGTCGGAGACAGCAACGTCCGTGGCAACAATGGGGGTGTTCCTGCCATGATGTCCAGGTCTTGAGTTGACAATCCCTACATAGATGGTCACTATGGGCGCCAGAGAGCAATAGGCCTCCATACGGGAGGTTGAAGAGGACGGCGGTGGGGATCTTCTAGTGGCGACATCATCGCCGACGATCGACCCAAGAACGGGCCACGGGCTGCCATGGGCATGCATTGAGGTGGTCTTCAACCTTGACGGCCTCCCAGACAATAAGCAATGGTTGAATGATAAGCACAAGCTCAAGGCGGGAGATGACCATGTCGCTCACCAAAAGGAAGAGTGGTAGGAAGAAAGACAACCACTACCAAAACCAGACAATACAGGAGAAGAGGAGAAGCCTACTGTAACCAACAAAACTAAGAGAACTGAAGCTGCCATCGCCTGCGATGATGGTTCTTGGCCGAAGATAGCGGGAGCGACCCGTGAGGCTTCAAATGTACATGAGGAAGAGATGAGCCTCCGTGCCGACAAGGGAAACCACCAGGTCAATGCTACCGAGGGCGAGGCACCAGAGAAAGCAGACGCCAGAGCAAGACGACAACCTCCACCCGGGGAAAGGATCTACACCTAGATCCTAATCTAGAGATATACATGCTATAGGGGGTGGACCCTCCCCTCACACCGCCAGCGAGCACACCGGCCGGCGGTAGTGGGGAAGGAAGTCCAAATGTGGCAAAATGGTGGAAGGTGATAGAAGGGGAGAGAAGATGGCGGAAGGACATAGAAAGGTGCCTGCATCGCGTATAGGTTTAGGCTAAGACCAAGTCTTTCTTTTTCTAGGCGTTTGAGCTTGTAAACCACAATGCGAATTTGCAAGTTTGTTCATCAATGAAAAGCCGTAACGGGCACAGGCACACAGCGCACCACATGATGCATGAGTACGCTATACACATGACGATGGCATGAACATGTGAGCCACGAACTGACAAAAGGCCAAGCAAATCGAATGGATGACAAATTGACAATCAGCTTAGCTAGCAGTTTGCTCGCGGCGGACAAAACCAACGCGAGCAGAGGAGCAAGAGACGTGCCCTACTACCATGGAGCTTGTAGTGATTGCAAGAGTGCCCCTCGCCCTCTCCGCGGCTAGGCCCCTCCTCGTCGTCCACTCTCCTCACGGCTTCGCCTCCATCTCCCTTCCCTCCTCCTTCAGCGGAGGTGAGGACGGTGGTTGCTTCTTGGGAAGCGGTAATGGAGGAAAAGGAAAGGAAGGTGATTCTGGTGCCGGGGCTGCAACAGTGGCTGCGGCGGCGGCGGTCCTCGGTGAGACTTATCGAACAACCAGATAAGCATGATATAGTTACAGTTGATAAGATTAGTTAGCTAGGAGATTTATTCTATTTAGTAGTCAGAATTAACTCAACCATATACAACACGCATGCAACAACCTGTAGATATTTGGTTGTTACTGCCTTCTTGTAACGCATATTTTTTGTAGTATACAGATCGGGAGACGCCACACCATCTAGGTGTTGAGCACTTGCCCATCTCATGCCCTACTCTTAAGTTTTTCACATGATATCAGAGCCTCTCTGATCGCTATCCAACCATGACTTTCGCAAACCCCACAAATGCCATTGTCACAAGCTCGACCAGCGCCAGACTCTCTATCTCATAGCTCGAGGCACTTGTCAATGTAAAGTCATGCGTGACAACTACCTGCTATGGAGGGTGCAACTCTTGCCAATCCTCTGTAGCCAGTTGCTGAGGGGCTATGTTGATGGCACCATGGCGTGCCCCCCAATGAAGATCGCATCTAGTACTAGAACCAGTGTGATTGAAGTGGACAATCCTGAACATGGACAATGACACCTACATGACCAACTGATCCTGAGTGCCCTCGTGTCCTTGTTTATGCCCTGGTGCTCGGGAAGGTCCTCTTCCTCGGCACCTCTCATGAGGTATGGACCACCCTGGAACGCACCTTCTCTTCACAGTCCCGTGCCCAAGTCATGCAGATTAAGGTTTGCACATAGTAGACCATTTGACTAGACACTGGCCACCATTTGCTTTATTTGATGCAGACCAAAAGAAGGCACGGCGGTAGCTATCAAGCTGCTTATTTAGCCATGGTGAGTGATCAACTGTAAGGAGTTGGTATGTGGACACTGTTGGGCAGAGAGAAGCAAGCCTTTCCAGCTTGCAAGCCTTTTTGGCTACCTTGTCGATTAGAGGTTGAAAATCATTCTTCTTCAGTTGTTTGTCTGATAGAGGCATTCGGAAATAGCTGCAGAGTAGTGAGTTTGTGGGACAAGGGAAAATCTGGAGCAATGGCTAAGTGTTGATGCTCTGGCAGTTGAGAAGGAAAATACTACTCTTTGTTCTAAGCCCAGTAGCATCTCCAAAAATATTAAGGATTTGATGTGCTGTATCCAACCCTAGAGTAAATTTAGATATGACATGTGAAAATTATATGATTAATATGATAAAATGTGGGAATACCTAATTGAAATGATTGTGCCTAGAAAAACGATGAAATGAATAGCATGACGATATGTCTACTATGGATGACTTGCCACAACGAAGTCAGAGAGCTACAGTATCTCTGCCTTCAGGAAATTATGAGCCGTCCGAACGAGGATGGACGTCCGAGATTGACCGCTAACGAGGCTACACTAACTTGATGCATTGACCGCTAACGAGGCTACACTAACTTGATGCATAGTTGTTCGCACGAAATTGGATCCGTGGAACACCTAGGTAAAGTGGAGTCGCCAACCGCACTTACGTGTGCGATAAACGGATGCTTTTCGAGCAAAGCAACAAAGGATAACTATCGTACTTACGCGTACGACGAGCGATTGCTTTCCGAGCAAAGCAACAAAGATCTTCTTACTTACGTGAAGAAGAAACGACTGTTTTACGGCGCAAAACAGCAAAAGATCTACTACTAAGATAAAAGATAAAAGGTAAAAGATTGATTTGATCGATTGTTGGATGTCTTCAATCGGCCGTCACCCTTTACATATTTATAGGGCGGCTGGTCTTCCCGTAGGAGATTCGGACTCCTAATCCTAACTGATTACGGATATACAATCTTTCCTTATTTAAAAAGATCCTGATCTATTTATACATATATCTTTCCATCGTTCAGGACTCCTTCCCGAGTACGAGACATCTTTCCATACGAACCGAGAGTCCTTCCGAGTTCGTAAGCAATTCTTTCCTTTCCAGGACTCCCTTCCTAAGTCTCCGTATCGGATAAGTCTTGGTGATTCGTCGGGTTGATTTGATTGCATCGTGGCTTGATTCTGCTGGGATCCGGCTCTGTCCTACTTGTGCCTTCTCGGGGACTTGAGTACTCGGGAATGCCAGTACTCGGGGATATAGGCCCGGGTGCTCGGCACTCGGACGTGCTGGTACTCGGAATTACCAATGCCCGGGACTACCAGTACTCGGGTCTGCTAGTACTCGGGAACGCCAGTACTCGGGCGCGCGAGTACGAGTACTCGGGGTCGATGGTGCTCGGGGCTGATGACGCTCGGGGTCGATGGTGCTCGGGGCTGATGATGCTCGGGGTCGCGATTGTTGAATGCCCGGAGGTGCCGCTCGTGACTTGATGACGTAGTACTCGGGACATCAACGCTTGGGAACGCCTCCGACTGCTCGGGCCTTCGGGATCTTCTGCGAGCACCTTCATATTCGTGACGAATACTCGGGGAAGCTACGGACTGCTCGGGACGCGAGTATCCGGACCTGCACTTCAAGGGTTAAGGCTAAATCCATAGCGAGTAAGTTCATTATCCCAATTTGGCTAATCGAATAAATCTTAAAGCCAAATTACGCTGCAAACCCTAATACTTAATCTGGCCAACCGAATAAATCCTCGAGCCAAATTATGCTGTAAACACATGCCCCCCTGCTTTTTGGCATAATTGTATTTGCCAAAAACACTTTGAACTACAACGTGGCTTAGGGCGATATTCTAAAAATCATATCGGCCATAGACTTTGCTAAGCTACTTGCCATACACTCGGGTAGTACTTTTTCAGATACTTCCCATTGAGAGCCTTAGATAGCCATTCCCCCTGCAAAGATTCTACCAAATAAGAGTTCCCGGGGACTATCTCGACAACTCTAAACGGACCCTCCCAACTCGGCGACCATTTGCCGAATTTGTTGTCCCGAGCTCCAATAGGTAAAATCGTCTTCCATACTAGGTCTCCTATCTGAAACGATTTTTCCTTTACTCTTTTGTTGTAAGCCCTCGCAACTCTCAACTTCTCCTTTTCGATCTCTCGTAAGGCCTTCAACCTTTCTTCCGAAACATCATTTATCTTATCTATCATCAGGTGGCTATAATCCTCAACCGACAAGTCGTCTTGCCTGGCTATTTTAAGAGCTTGTAATTTAACTTCCACGGGTAACACTGCTTCCTGCCCGTACACCAACTCGAATGGTGTCACTCGGGTAGCCCCATGCTTAGATATTCGATGGGCCCATAACGCTTCCGAAAGGACTTCATGCCACCTTCTCGGATGTTCCTCAATTTTCTTCTTTATTAACTTGATCAAAGTCTTGTTGCTAGACTCGGCCTGTCCATTAGCTTGGGCATAATAGGGCGACGAGTTCAAACAACTTGACTCCAAAGGACTCGGCAAACTCACTGAATTGGTGAGACATGAAGGATGCACCCTGATCAGTCGTCAGGGTTTGAGGGATGCCGAACCTATGAATGATATGCTCTAGAACAAAGCTAATCACCTCCTTATGAGTCATACTCCTTAAAGGAACTGCTTCGGTCCACTTAGTGAAATAATCTGTAGCTACAAGGACAAAACGATGACCTTTCGACGAAGCAGGATGTATCTCCCCAATGAAATCTAAACCCCATCCTCTAAATGGCCACGGCTTTATAATAGGGTTCATCTTAGCCGCGGGTACTAACTGTATGTTCCCAAACTTCTGGCATGCTTCACACCCTCTATAGTACCGAAAACAATCTTCTAACATAGTCGGCCAATAGAATCCTGCCCTCTTCAACAACCATTGCATCTTGGGAGCCGACTGATGTGTTCCACATATCCCTTCATGCACTTCTCCCATAGCTACCCTTGACTGGTCGGAGTCTAAGCATTTCAATAATACTCCATCTATTGTTCGGCGATACAACTCGTCGTTAAACAAGGTGTACTTTATAGCTTGCCGCCGAACTTTCCTATCTCTCGTTTGACTCGGATTTTTCAAGTAATTAACTAAGGGTGCCCTCCAATCATTGACTTCCAAACCGCTTAACGACTCGGCAACCTGTGTTAAACTGTTGCCCCCCGAGTCGGTACCGGACCTATATGAGTCGGCTTCGACTTCCAGCAAGTCGGCCTGGCCTTTAGCGGCAACGAGCATCGGCTCTCTAGATATAAAAAACTTTCCTCTTCTGACTTGGTACCCGGATGCTTGCTGTGCCAAATAGTTGGCCTTAGAGTTCTCCTCCCTGGGGACGTGATTGATACTAAACGTATCTAATGTATTGATTATATCTAAACATCGGTCTAAATAGCTATTCAGCAACCCATCAAAGCATTGAAACTCTCCGTTGACTTGCTGAACTATTAGCAATGAATCTCCAAAAGCATCTACATCTCTTACACCCATATCTATTAAGCTTTGCAAACCAAACAACAGCGCCTCATATTCAGCCTGGTTATTGGTGCAAGGATACTCTAGTCGGACCGATGACTCATAAATGACATTATTTGGTGAAACCAAAACACTGCCAATGCCTTGCCCACTTCTACAAACCGATCCATCAAAGTAAAGCTTCCATGGGCATATGCTAACATAATTAACATCTTCTCCATCGCTAACCATATGATCAACAATGAAGTCGGCGACAACTTGACCTTTCATGGCACGCAGCGACTCATATGTTAAATCAAACTCTATCAGTGCATAAGCCCATTTTCCAATTCGTCCGCTAAGAATCGGTTGTTGCAACATATATTTAATCACATCGACTTGGCAAGACACTATACATGTACTCGAAAGTAAATAATGCCGAAACTTGGTGCATGCGTAAAACAAGGATAAGCATAGCTTCTCGATGAATACGTACCGACTTTCGGCGTCGAGTAATCGGCGACTTACATATGCGATGATGTGCTCCTTCTTGTCGACTTCTTGAGTTAGCACTGCGCCGAGTACCTTATCTTGTGCAGCGATGTATAGTCGGAACGGAACTCCCGACTTAGGTGCTCGAAGCACTGGAGGGCTCGACAAGTATCTCTTGATACTATTGAAGGCATCTCGTTGCTCTGCCCCCCAGGTGAACTCGGCTTCGTGTTTTAGCCGAAGTAAAGGGACAAACGATTCAATCTTACCCGCCAGGTTAGATATAAATCGTCTTAAGTAATTTATCTTTCCTAATAAACTCTGCACGTCCTTCTTGCATGTCGGCTCTCCTAACTTTCTAATGGCCTCTATCTTCTTAGGGTCAATCTCTATACCTCGTTCATGAATTATGAACCCTAAGAACTTTCCAGCCGACACGCCAAACGCACATTTGAGCGGGTTCATCTTCAACCCATACCGACGCATCCTTTCAAAGGCTAGTCTCAAGTCGGCCAAGTGGTGTTCACAGCCGTCCGACTTGACGACGATGTCATCAATGTAGACTTCTAACACAATGCCTAAGAGGTCATGGAAGATTAGGTTCATCGCACGCTGATACGTGGCGCCTGCATTCTTTAAACCGAATGTCATGACAACCCACTCGAACAATCCGACAAAGCCGGGGCAACGAAAGGCAGTTTTAAACATGTCCTCTTCGGCCATAAAGATCTGGTTATATCCGGCATTGCCATCTAAGAAACTAAGCACTTTGTGTCCGGAGGCGTCATCTATCAACATGTCGGCTATAGGCATCGGGTACTCATCTTTAGGTGTGGCTTTGTTCAAATCCCTGAAGTCTATACATACCCTAATCTTCCCGGTATTCTTCTTTTCGACCGGTACAATGTTTGAAATCCACTCGGCATACCTGCATGGCCGAATGAACCCTGCCTTCACCAGTCGGTCGACTTCCTCTTTGATGCGATCATACAAGTTAGGGTTGAATCGTCTAGGTGGTTGCTTGTAGGGCCTGAAGCCGGCCTTGATAGGTAACTTATGCTCGACCAGGCTTCGACTCAACCCGGGCATTTCTGTATAATTCCAAGCAAAGCAATCTACAAACTCTTTGAGTAGCGCGCATACCTTATTCTTCTGGCCGACTTCCATATTGGCGTTGATGAATGTTGGTCGAGGCGTGCCTCCATCGCCAATATCGACTTCTTCAAGTGGGTCGGCCGACGAGAACCCTTGTCCGAGCTTCTCCATATCGTCAAAATCTTCGATAGTCTCATGCATATCGTTCTTGCCCGAACGATATTCCTCGGTACGCTTTTGTAGCCATTTAACGCTATCTTCTTTATTCATTTATAAAGATAAATTATTAAGCCGAGCTATACAAGCCGGCTGTGCTTGTATCGGTACAAACCCGTCTTTACCGATACTGACATAGTCGTAGTCGGATAAATTCCTACCCGACAGACACTTCATGTCACCGTGCTGCCAGTCGACCGTGGTCTCAGCTAAAGCAATGCAAGCCGAATTGTCCGCTTCAATTACTTCGACATCTTCGTCTACCCACTGGACTAAGCACTGATGCAGGGTAGAGGGGATGCAACAATTGGCATGTATCCAGTCTCGCCCCAAAAGCATGTTATATCGGCCTTTGACGTCGACCACGAAGAAGGCAGTCGGTAGGGTTTTGCTTCCGACTGTAAGTTCTACCGATAATATGCCCTTGGCCTCAGATAGCTCTCCCGAGAACCCGCTGAGTCCCATGTTTGTCTTCATTAACTCGGACTCCTTTCGGCCTAACTTGGAGAACACCGAAAGAGGCATGATGTTGACCCCAGCGCCGCCATCAACGAGCATTCGGCCAATCGGTCTCCCATCGATGTGGCCCTTGATGAATAGAGGCTTCAGGTGCTGCCCGTGCTCCTCCGGCTTCTTGAATATGGCGGCACTCGGCCCGAGCAGAAGTTCTGCGACTTCCGACTCGGGAGCGCGGAACTCGATAGGTAACTCGAACACCATATTGATGTCCATGTCGGCGGGTATCTCTCCGACATCCTTGATGGTGGTCTCTTCTTCTTTTGCGATGCGCTTTTCCTTCCAGGTCATCTTCGCGGGCTTCATTGGTCTGGCTTGGTTGAACCATTCGTCGCGTTTCTTCTCGACGAGCTCCTCCCTGAGCTCGAGTGCTCGTAGCCGTTGGACCCTCCGCTTCTGAGAGTGCGTGAGTCCTGTGGGGCACCACTGCGGCTTCGGCTTGGTCCCTGGTTCAACCGACTTGATCTTCTTCACCTGCTGACTCGGCATAGACTCAACGTTTGTCTTCCGCGCGTCGGGTCCCGCTGTGTTGCTGGATTCTGGTTTGTCCGAGTCATCTACGGTGCCAAACCGTACATACCGGGCTCCCGCTGGTGGCGCCGAGTTGACTTGTGAGCTCATCAACACGGCGGATCGTTGTGTTTGACTCTTTTCGGGAACTCGGATGGCACCGGCCTTCTTTGACTCGGGCTGGGTCGTCGTGTGATCTTCAGACTCGGCGCGCTTGGCTGGTACCCAGACCTGCTTAGTCGGCGAGTTGCTCCGCTGGACTTTCCCTGGAGTCGCTAGCCGACTTGGTACGTCGGGTGTCTTGCGCCGAGTGGCGAGTCGTTTCCACGCTCGGGTTTCCGACTCGAGTCGAGTTCTTTTCCCATGGGGTTGTTCCCTGTACCCGAACCAACTCGGCTGAAACATGCCGATTGGTCCGGCCGGATGCAGTGCCCAAGGGTTGAAACCCCATGGAGGGCATTGTGGGTAGAAAGCGTGCGCTCCTCCCCAGTATGCCGGACCTGTAGCGAGGTATGGTGGTTGCATGTAAGGGCCTTCCTGCCAGTGCTCGGGACCACCGAAACCTTGTCGGGGAGGAGATCTGGGGCGTTTGGCTCCTCCAAGCCGAGTGAACACATTGTTGGTCGTGTATTTATCCAACAGCTGTTTTACTGTGGGCTTTGTCTTCGTAGCTTGAATCTTCCCTCGATTAACCTTCCAGGCGCCGACCTCTGGGTTCTTTGGCTTGATCATCTTTGGGGTCGGCGAGGAGTTCGAGTCGGTTGTTCCTGGAGTAGGAGAGGGACTCGGCTTGATCATCCTTAGAGTAGCATTGTTGTCAATGATGACGTTCTTCCCTCTGGTGGACTCGGCCTGATGTGACCGAATCAGCACTTTCTTCTTCTCCAAGTCGATTACGTTGATTGGGAAAGGATCACTGTCAAGCTTCATCTTGGAGCTTTGAGCAAACGTCAATCGTCCGTCATTAATGGCCGATTGCACCTGTCGACGAAACACATTGCAGTCATTAGTAGCATGAGAAAAAGAGTTATGCCACTTACAATACGCTCTTTTGCCCAATTCGTCCGCCGATGGGAACACGTGCCCTTCCCTCACTCGGATCATGTTTCCCTGCAGGAGCATATCAAAAATCTTGTCGCATTTGCTAATGTCAAAAGTGTACCGCATCTCCTCTTTCCGAGTGGGTGTAGGTCTGAGGGCTGGACAAGCAAAGGGTTTTGACTTAGGAGCATTAACCCACTCGGCAATGCATATGTCAGCGTCGTCCTCACTGTCCGAGCTGTTTTCATACGTTATAACATTGATTGCCGACTTCTCTTTGGCCTTGCCCTTAGCATCCCCGAACCGGCTATACGTTTTGACCTCTTTAGCACGGTTCTCCTGTGCTACAGCCCTTTGAGCGACTTGGCTAATGGTTAGGAATTCTTGGCCCTCTAGTCGGTCCTTAATATGGGCGAGCAAACCCGCAAAGGCGAGGTCGGCAAGATCTTTCTCATTTATATTCAGGCTAAAGCATTTGTTCTTAACCTCTCTAAATCTTCTAATGTAATCACAGACCGGCTCATTGTACTTTTGTTTAACCATTGTAAGGTCCGAGAGCCTGAGCTCGGTCTCACCACCATAAAAGTAATCATGGAACTGCCGCTCTAAGTCTGCCCAAGACGTAATAGACCTAGGAGCGAGCGAGGTGAACCATGTGAAAGCAGTACCCGACAATGACAAGGGAAAAAGTTTTATCCTATAGATATCCGACGTGCCGACTTCACTACTCTGCGCTAAGAATTGCCCTATATGCTCAAAAGTCGACCTATTGTCTTCCCCTGTGAACTTGACGAAATCAGGGATCCTGAACCCGCGGGGGTACGGCATGGTGTCGTAGCACTCGGGGTATGGTTTTAAGTAACCACGAGAGCCATCTTTAGGTATTACGCCGAGTTCTCTGAGTACTGCGGTGAGTTGGTCTTTATAGCTCATATCGGCTAGCGGGGTACGCGAACTCGGCTGTGGTAACTCGGGTTGGATTTGTTGCGAGTTAAAATGTGCCTCCGGAACCGGTCCATGAGGGACTCCGGTACCGAGAGGTGGAATCGGTGGTGTGCTATACGCAACTGTTTGATAGCAGGGTTGTGGGATGTTCGTGCTAAGGTTTAGACTTCGGTCATTATTGGGAGAACTCTGGGACACCGAAGTCGGGATAACAGAAGTCGTAATCACGGGGGCGACCTCTACCCGATGATCGACTCGGTTATGGTCAGGGTACATCGGTTGTTTATTCCGATGTTCATCATTGACTTGTAAGACTGTAGATCTAACCTGACCCGGCAGACTACTCTGTAAGTCTTTAGCGATTTGCTCTTTCAACTCGTCAAATCGGCTGTTCAATACTCGAGCGAATAATTGCGCCGATTTATCCATCTCAGTGCCATATCTGCTAGCTACCGACACGTCAATTAGATTAGCGATTTCATCAGAACATGTCGGTTTACTCACCTCGGGTTTAGGCGCAGGAGGTGGACTCGGCACGACTACCTTTTTGATGACGCCGTTCCTCGTCTTCTGGTAGCCGGCCAATTTTTGCCGGAGTCGCTCCGCCTGCTCCTCTTCGAGTTGTCGTTCAATCTCTCGCCGTTCATCTTCGGATAGATCGTCGAGTGTGACGGCGATGATGTTCTCCGGGTTGACGATGCTTCCGTCTTTGGAGTCGGAATTCATCATGTAGTCTTCTAATCTCTGTCCCCAGCGGAGTCGCCAATTGTGTTCGCACGAAATTGGATCCGTGGAACACCTAGGTAAAGTGGAGTCGCCAACCGCACTTACGTGTGCGATAAACGGATGCTTTTCGAGCAAAGCAACAAAGGATAACTATCGTACTTACGCGTACGACGAGCGATTGCTTTCCGAGCAAAGCAACAAAGATCTTCTTACTTACGTGAAGAAGAAACGACTGTTTTACGGCGCAAAACAGCAAAGATCTACTACTAAGATAAAAGATAAAAGGTAAAAGATTGATTTGATCGATTGTTGGATGTCTTCAATCGGCCGTCACCCTTTACATATTTATAGGGCGGCTGGTCTTCCCGTAGGAGATTCGGACTCCTAATCCTAACTGATTACGGATATACAATCTTTCCTTATTTAAAAAGATCCTGATCTATTTATACATATATCTTTCCATCGTTCAGGACTCCTTCCCGAGTACGAGACATCTTTCCATACGAACCGAGAGTCCTTCCGAGTTCGTAAGCAATTCTTTCCTTTCCAGGACTCCCTTCCTAAGTCTCCGTATCGGATAAGTCTTGGTGATTCGTCGGGTTGATTTGATTGCATCGTGGCTTGATTCTGCTGGGATCCGGCTCTGTCCGACTTGTGCCTTCTCGGGGACTTGAGTACTCGGGAATGCCAGTACTCGGGGATATAGGCCCGGGTGCTCGGCACTCGGACGCGCTGGTACTCGGAATTACCAATGCCCGGGACTACCAGTACTCGGGTCTGCTAGTACTCGGGAACGCCAGTACTCGGGCGCGCGAGTACGAGTACTCGGGGTCGATGGTGCTCGGGGCTGATGACGCTCGGGGTCGATGGTGCTCGGGGCTGATGATGCTCGGGGTCGCGATTGTTGAATGCCCGGAGGTGCCGCTCGTGACTTGATGACGTAGTACTCGGGACATCAACGCTTGGGAACGCCTCCGACTGCTCGGGCCTTCGGGATCTTCTGCGAGCACCTTCATATTCGTGACGAATACTCGGGGAAGCTACGGACTGCTCGGGACGCGAGTATCCGGACCTGCACTTCAAGGGTTAAGGCTAAATCCATAGCGAGTAAGTTCATTATCCCAATTTGGCTAATCGAATAAATCTTAAAGCCAAATTACGCTGCAAACCCTAATACTTAATCTGGCCAACCGAATAAATCCTCGAGCCAAATTATGCTGTAAACAATAGTGTATTCACTACAGGACCAGCTACAGTACTTGTGCTTCTATTTTTTTCTCTCTAGAAAGTTCGACCCCTTTACGAGTCTAAATCTTGAAAGAAAGGAAATGATTATGCAACAGCTTGGCTCTCATAGCCTTGTAGTATTGCTTACCTAGAGTATTGCTCATGTGGGCTAGTTTTTATTTAGCAAGTATAGCGACCGTGTGTTGCAATTGGCATGGGACGTGGACCACAAAAAGGGAACGACTGATAATAGACGAACAATGTGTGTTCTGCAATCACCTTTTGTAGTGCAATCATGCAACGAGCTCTGGTCCATGCTAACATGAACAATCCTTTAGAAAAAACGTTGTACCTCTCAATCTACTCTACATGTGTATGAATTCTCAACTTTAAATTCATTTTGTGTCCTCACAAAAAGTATCATTCTATACTAAGAGTTTACAAATGAGAAAAAAATGTGACAATCAGTAAATTAGAACAAAAAGGACAAAATAGTTAATGCTACTGGTAATTCTTTTAATATATTTTGTTTAAGTTGAATTTTAGAATGTACATGAACACTTTACACACCACATCATTTTGTTTTTCGGAACTTAATGTCCAGCCTAGAAGTAAATTGCATCACGTGAGTACACGGACAACATGTATTGACAAACAAACCATTGATTTTTGAGATTATTATTACTTTACATATGCAAACTAGCGGGGTTACTCATGCATTTACCCGGGTGAATTTTGTTTTAAAGTATTGTTATTATTGGCAAATGGTTGCTTATTATTGTTTCTCTAATAAAATCATTGTTATTCACTGAGGCCTTACTAAATATGTATCTGTAAAATTTTATTGATTGGTATGATATAATAAATATTAAAAATCACCTGATACATCATCATTTTGAAGTACATATTTATGGACTTAGTTAGTCCCTATTAGACATCTAGACACAAGGCAAGAGCACCTCGGCACGTGCCGTTAAAAGATCGACCCATCGAGATCTACATTCTTTATCGTGCAAAACCTTAAGATGTCTTTGCTTTTTCATTGCCTCATCTACTGTAGGAGAGGCTCTGACAGTGTAAGAAATGAAAATTTAAATTCAAGTTCATAAGAACTTAAACCCAAGTGGTGTAATTGTACATCCACTCTCCCATCAAAATAAGCTAGGCTCACTTCCTATTTGCTTCACTTACCTCGATGCTTATCTTTCTACCGATAGCAGAAGAAATACATACCGAACATTGCTAAATGGTGTCTTCTCTTTGTCCATCCGCTTCGTTGTTCACTGTATTATAGTTGCATTATTTTGTTAACGTGAGTCCCTATAATCTATTTCACCATGCTTTCTCATGCTATTATTAATCTACCTAGCTCTACTGCCCGCGCATCTCACCACCGTGTCATTTAAACCTTATCTATTGATGATTGAGCGTTAAAAGCCAAGCAGGCATTTAGACACAACATAAGAACACCTCGATGTGTGCTGTTAAAGATCGACGCCATCTTGTTTGTCGTGTGAAACCTTAAGATCTCTTTACTTTTCATTGCTCTGCCTACCTCGATGCTTATCTTTCTACCGATAGCCGAAGAAAACATAGTACATTGTTAAAGATGACAATGTATAACTATTAGTATTAATATTATTGTTTTCAAGCATTGCTTGAAGCCACCTACCTTTATTTGGAAGGAGGAAACTTGCTTATACTATCGAGTCATATGCATGAACCAGTTTATTCAAAAGCTATAAAGAAAAATAGATAGATAATGCACTTATTATTCAATACTTCCTCTCACATGCGACTCCTTTCGGTCTGTTGACTAAAATGCATAAGCTGATGAAAAAACTCAGGTAATATATGCGTGATCAAGACATACACACATGTGTGTATGGATGCAAGCAAATGCATATTATACTAGTATAATACCCGTATGTTGCTATGGACTAAAAAAATACTACATATTTAAGAAGATTAATTACTATTTGTGCTAGAATATACCATCTATACCCGTTCTTATCCTAATCATTTGTGCTAGATTTAACATGTGGTGTGACCTAAAGATAAATAGATTATCACTATCAATTAACATCTTTATAATAGTGAAGTGTATACAATTGTGAAAGGCATAAACCAAGTTACATAAAATTGCCGAGGGATGGCGGTACATCTGACCTTGAATTGTTTCTCGTTCAGTCCAGCGATACGGATCAACCTCTCGACCAGAATAGCTAGCTTGTGCCCCTTCGACCGGGTGTTGCTCCATCATCATCGAGGCTGCATACATTAGAGTCTGAGACGACTTTTTCTTTGACCGTATTAGAGTCTGACGACTTAATTTTCATTACCTTGTTCTCATAGTAGATAGGATACGTTTGCCAATTCCTTGCTGTCTTCCATTTTCCTTTAATGCCATGGGATAGAGTAATCGATGTGGACTCTTGAACGGGATAGTACACGGATGCTAATTGCTCCATACGTATGTAGACACACAAATATGACTTATTTGTTAGATTAAATCTACACTGTTATAATCTGTAATCATCAAAATCGACGAGTAAATATGTTTAGCCCACGTGAAAAAACGTGGTGATTTTTTCCTATCATTTTAGTAATATTATACAATATGGATAGGTAGCTAAAGCGCACGAGGGCTCAATAGCCAAGTTTGATGAGTAAATGCAGCCAATTTTCATGAACCATACCAAATTTTTTTTTGAAAAGGAACCATACCACAATTTGGTAAGACTTGTATGTAGCGCACACTCGTTCTGAAGTTAAAAAAAAAGGGCCAAAGGCCCAAATTTGCGACGGCGGTGGAATTACAAGAAGTGCCCGCTCAAATCAGTCAACAATATCTATTTTTCTGTGGCCACCTCGCCTCCTTCCTCCCGAAGTCCCGAGATTACCCGCCGCTCCCCCCAATTCCCAAACCCTAACCCTTACCCGCCGCCGCCGCCACGCCGCCAGAGATGTCGCACTTCGGGCGCTCCGGGCCGCCGGCTATCCGCGACACATTCTCCCTTCTCGTCCTCAACGTCTCCTTCCGTAAGCGCCTCCTTCTCTCCCCATGCTCCCGTCCCCAGCACCGCTTTTGCTAGCGTTTCCGATGAACCATGAATCCATGCCGCAGGCACGACGGCCGACGACCTCTTCCCGCTCTTCGACCGCTACGGCGACGTCGTCGACATCTACATCCCCCGCGACCGCAGGTGAGCACCACCGCCGGTGACCTCGAATTGGGAGGTTCATTTTTTTTATTACTTCGTACTGTTTCGTAGCTGATTTGTGTGCTCATGGGCCCATGCTTTCTCCGTGCGCGTGCGCGTGTGTAGGACTGGAGATTCGCGAGGATTCGCGTTCGTGAGGTACAAGTACGAGGACGAGGCGCAGAAGGCCGTCGACAAGCTTGATGGTGAGTGGAGAAAAGCTTTGCTCGTTTTTAGGATCGTTTTGTTACTAGGAGGTGTGACCGTGAGTTTTTTTTGCCGGTGCAGGGAGGACAGTGGATGGGAGGGATATCATGGTGCAGTTTGCCAAGTACGGCCCCAATGCTGAAAGGATGTAAGATTTCCCCCTCGTTCTTGTTTGTGTATCAACTTTGGTAGTAATTGTTGAATTACAGTGTTCCGGAGGGAGCTACCAGCGCTTGGTTGTCGAATTTTGGATCTTCTGTTGGTTGACAGTTCTATAGCTTCTGATGTTGCTCTGCTACTTGTCTTGTTTGCTAGACATGACAGTTACTAGTTCCTGGTTCGATGAATAGCTTTTATTGTTGTTTCATAAGCATGATGGTTCCTGGTTCCTTGTCAGAAGAATAGCAACAGATGTCATAAAGTAGAGCAAAGAAGCAGTTTGGCTAAGACTTGTATGGAACATGTAATTGTAACTGACAAATCAAGGGGTGCAATATATTAGAATGTTTCCAGAAGTAGAATCAGAATATTAATCCTTACACTAGTAGCTATAGTTATTTGGTGGGGTGTATCTGTTCTCATCTGATGGTGTCTGTTATCATCATATTTCGCTGATAGCATAGATGCTTAAGCCCTGCTTGGCAATCAATGTTGTCCCTTTGTGTCCACTTCTTTTTCTTTCTTTTTTTTTGTTGGGTTGGGTTGTGCTGGTTGGATAAACTTTCCAAGGTGAAAAGTTTGCTTCTAGTTATGTATACTGTGGGCGCAAGTTGGTAATTGTTTAGGAGTTTATGTGTGCATAAGCTGTTCCAAATTACTGTTTTGTACATCTAGTAAGCACGATGCCCACCTTACATGCACCAATTTAATCTGCTTTGCATCGCTCAATTGCAAAACACCCTAATGTAAAATCATGAATTAGTTTCTCTGATAAGGATGTTCTGCTTGTTAGCATGTAAACTGTGTTCATAGTCTTGTTTTACCATGGATGAAGTACTTCAATATATCTCAGAAAATGGAGAGGCGGTCAATACCTATTTGCTTGTGACATACTACATTTCTATTTATGTTTGCAGTCAAAAGGGGAGGATTGTGGAAGAAATTCCAAAGCCAAGGGGTCGCTCCAGAAGCCGCAGTCCAAGACGGAGGTAAAATATTTAGAGCAATATATCTGGATGTTGTAAAGGACAGAATACTCCCTCCATCCAGATATATAGGGCGTATTTTGATTGGTTAAGACAACACTTTGACCAACAATTACTCCATTAATATGTGGTTTATTTGATACAAAATCACAATCACAAGTAAGTATTTTTGAATACGAATCTAATGACATCAGTTTTTATGTCACATAAATTACGTAATAATGGAGTAATTGTTGGTCAAAGTCTTGTCTTAGCCAATCAAAATATGCCCTATATATTTGGAGGGAGTATTATCTCTGTGGTTTAGAGTCTAAATGATGCCAAGTTGATAATATGCATTTTCATAAGCAAGTTAATTGAGCATGTAACCATGATCACCTTGTACAAAGCAGTTATATTTGATTTTTCATGAATATGCTGTAAATAAATTTACAATGGATCTAATTCTCTTCAGCTGCAATGGTAACTCAGGCAATATTGAACAAAGATACATCAGAGGAGATGTTGTTCTGATTTGGGAAGATGTTCTCTTGTTTTATTATGTTTGCGTTGTGCTTATTATTTGTGAAGGTATCGAGATGATTATCGGGACAGAGACTATAGAAGGAGAAGCAGGAGCAGAAGCGCAGAAAGATATGAACGGGACAGGCCCAGAGATAAAGATTATCGTCACCGTAGCATGAGTCGCAGTATTAGCCCTGATTATGACAGGAGACATAGCAGGCACAGGTATGCCCATGGGAGATGAACCTTCTGCTGTTTTATTCTTTTATACCTGACTGATTTCATGTCTAATTTATGTTTCATCCTTCCATAATTTGCAGTCGCTCACCTGCATGGAAAAGCCCTAGTCATAGCAGAAGTTACTCACCTCGTGGGACACCTTCTCGTGAGGGAACTCCTAGCAGGGCCAGGCATCACCGTTCTCCACGCTCTCGAAGCCCTTCGACCTAAGCTGAATGCTCTATACAGCTTGACATGGGAAAGCTTGAGGTTTCTAATGTCTAAACAGTTCTCAGCATTTATATTGTCCTTAGCCTTGCCTATTGTGTTACTAATATAACACTCGTTACCTTGTAGGATGAACGCACTAGAGCTTTGATGAAATTGCTATACTCTGTTTGCTTATGCTATGTGGTGAAAATGGCGTAATCCTTGGCATTGCTGCATTGGGCTTCTAAGACTTCTTCCTTACAAACATTTGAGCACTTTCCAAGAACTACATATTTTTTTGTTACTTATCATCTACTTCCGTTCCTGTATCCATGTTAATGCTGTTTTTTTTTGTGATAATGGGTGCTTATCATAGATGGTAACTTGCATATTTCTCGTTACATGATGGAGCGGAGAGGTGTTGGTTGATAAGTGATCCATATGCAAGTTGATGACATAATGTTGCGGTTGACAATGTTAATGCTGTTTGTCTTGATGATGGTGCTGGTGATGATGACGATGATGCTGATAATTTTGCTGGCTGCTTTCATCCTTGACTGTTTGGGCTTTGTCAAGTAAAGGTTTGGTTGGCCGATCATTTACTAATTATTTAAACTATCTGACAAGCATGAATATTTTGCTCATGGTTGTTTCTTCCAGTAGCCATGTTTGTTTGGGCAGTTTTTGCTATTAATTCTTCATTGATAGCTGATGGAATTCATTGTAGGCCATGAACTGTGTTTTATGCATAACAGTTCACTGCAGAATCATGGTCAGGTGTTAGTTTGGTTCATGTGCACTCCCCTGATCAGGTCTCAGACTGCCACAACACTGAAAGATAATCCTCAGACATTCTGTTTCCAGGCATCCAGGACATTGTTGTCTGTTGGTCTGTAGTGTTGCGATCTAAAGAATGGTGTGCACATGCGTGTCTTTTCCGTATATGGTGAGTTGAAGATTCAGTTACAACATCGGCACTTTCTGAATCTTGTGATGCTAGGCCTAGCAGTGCATCTTTCTTCCCAGGAGTTACTGAAACTTGCAGCATGTTAATTTGTGTGGCTGCACAGATTTCAGAGATGGAAGATGTGTATTCGTTGCCATACGCTGAATTGCTGATATTGCTACCGTCCTGTCCTCCCTTCTGGGGCCTCGATGATTCGTGTGCATGGGTACGGGTTATACTTTACATCGCATTATTGGAATTCCCACATTACTATGTGTAACTGTAATTCCTAGAACATGTGTACGTCATTTAAAAAAAGAGTGTTTGTCCTTTGTATGTCTAAACTTTTCCATACTGTCTTGGTTAAATGCGTGAAAACTTATGGCCTAATGATGACCTTTGCATTGATTGCTATTTTCGTAACGTGTATATTCGCACATGTACTTTTTTGTGTACATCCTTAGCTTGTGGGCAGATTGAAGGCGTATTGATTTGAGAAATGGATTGGCGACGCCCTACCACTCGTTGGATTATATATATTGGCATATATCATTTCAGAGTACATATAGTGGTATTCCAACGAGTGCATCTGGGATTTTTTTTCTTTCTGTTTTCTTAAGAAATGTACTGAGGCCTGAAACAGATGGCGGCTTTCTCCCAGCAGCCTCGGACTCACGAGAGCATTTCCCTAGCTGGTTTAAGGGCCCACCATTTAGTGGTATTCCATAAAAAGGTAAAACGGATAGGCGCCTGCCACGTCTGGAGTGGATACGGATTATACTATTCTCAAAACCTCGATGACTGGGCGCTAACACGTCCAACTTGCTGAGTCCATTGCCGTCCGTGTGTTACTGACGTCGATCAAGTGAATAGTTTTCATTTTTTAACAGGACAAGATATGTGGTGGTCAAGCTAACAATAATTGAGACCAACGTCGAGTCAATTCAACTAGCTTGGCGTTGGCGTGATTGGACCGACAGTCAAATCCATCTGGGTTCTTTCTGACTAACTTTGAGATCCCGGCATGCACACATGCCGCCTTCCTAAAACCTATAAGAAATAATCGGCCTCCGGCCGACTGAATTCTCGGACGCTCGTCCAGCTTTCTAGATTCATCTCTCATGGGTCCCACCATTTTAACCTCAGTGGCCTTCTAGATTCATCCCGCTTGCTTTGTCTCTCGCATCCTCTTTTCACTTTCTCTACAGCTCCCTCAATGTCCACCAAATCAGCAATCATGGAGATGCTCATGCTGCATCTTGGTCCTGCACCGACAAGGCTCCCACCAACATCGAGGCGCAATGCACGCGGCGCTCTCTTTCCCATCTCTCATATCTCCACACGAGCAACGTCCGGGGAGCAACGTGGAGGAGGCCCTTCGACGAGCTAGCATATGCGGCGAGGTGGCTTATGGTTTCACGTCGACATGAGCGCCACTCCTCCGGATCCAGCCAAGTTGAGCGCGGGTGTGAAAATACATCTTGATTTTTATAAGTGAATTTTGATAATTAATGATAAAACGATTAAAGAATTAATGTGTGTATCAAGTGTGATTGGGTATTTAGTCGAAATAAGTTTTAGAACTAGCATTGACAACCCTTAAAAATTTCTCAAAAAGAACAGCTGAAGAAATAAGAATTAAGGATAATTTTTTTTGCTCTTTTGATGGCTCAAAAAATCACGTTGAGTTTATAAAAAAGCCGCACAATTAAGGGGGTTGAAATCTAGAAGATAGTGAGACTGTCTTGCTAATGTTAAGCTATGAAACAATTTTTAAATCCAAAAAAGCCTCTAAAAACTCTTCACACACACATTTTTATGGAAACATCGAAATATCCGAATTTATGATGTCGGAACACTCGAGTTTCACCTCTGTGTTAAGAGTCCGGGAACTCAGAGCTTGCAAGTTGCCCTTCTTGTCTAATCTTCTGGATGTTGAAACATCTGAGATTTCTCGAAACATTCGAGTTTTGATTCTGCAAACTTTTAAGTCCTTTTGCTTTGAAAGACGGAGTTGTTGGATCTCTTTGGAGTCTTCGAAACCTGTTCTTGACTTATCTTTTGAAATCTCGGAATGTCCGAGTCCGTTGTCGAAACCTCCAAAAATAAGTTATGTCTAGCTCATTTGAGGTCCTTTACGATCTCAGAAGGTCTGAGCGCGATGTCGGAACCTTCGGGAATTTGTTGTGACCATGCCTTGCCAATGCTATTCTTTATCCTGAAGGGTCTAGGTTCAAGTCCGAACCTCCGACACTCGTTTCTGTCTGATGTGCTCTAAAATTTGGAACCTCCAATTCTTAGTAGAAGTTTCGAGATCCGTTTTTAGGGCAATGTAGCTGTTGCTTTCAAATGTCGGAACCTCCGAGTTCCATCGTGGAAGTTTCGAGTTTCCTTTTTTTACACAAATGACTGCTTTTTTTGAGGGGGTGGCTATAAATACCCCCAAGCCTCTTTGCACGCCTAGCTCTTTGCAAAAAAACATTCA
This sequence comes from Stipa capillata, assembly GCA_019208055.1. Classification (NCBI taxonomy): domain Eukaryota; kingdom Viridiplantae; phylum Streptophyta; class Magnoliopsida; order Poales; family Poaceae; genus Stipa; species Stipa capillata. The sequence goes on along the minus strand of JAGXJF010001616.1, from coordinate 439,373 downwards.
TCTGCTCTCCTGAGTGCTACTCCACATTCTCTCAAGTCTAAGTTGTGATTCTTGTGAGAAAATTTTTAAGAGAGAGATTGAGCCATAGTTGAGCATCAAGCAAAAGTTTATCTCCAAGCCGAACTGATTAAAGCCTGTTACTCTTGGAGATCGACGTCTTCTAGACTGCAAGGTGAAGAGCTATCACAAGAGAAAGGAAGCTTCACATCGACGAGCTTCTTGAGAAAAGAGCACGATTCGGTGCGGCTTCGATCCTTGGATCAAACTTTCTTAATGGATATGTAGAGTCTCGCCAAATGTTTGAACTTCAACAACAAATCATGTGTCTGTTGTGTGCTTGTTTCTTTGCACGTCTTAACATTTTTTGTCATACTTATTTTGATCACTACTATGCTATATTTTTCTTAGGACTGCCTAGAGTTTTAGATTACTTGCGTAAAAAAATAGGTCGTATTTTTGTTAATGCGCTATTTACCCCCCTCTAGTCAATACCCTTGATCGTTTCAATTGGTATCAGAGTCTCGTGCTCTCATATCTTAGGTTTCAGCATGATGAGAGATAGATTGTCTACCAGCGAGGGATGCATGTGAGAGAGGTCCATGATTTGATGGTTCAAACTATGCTAGTTGGACACATAAAATGAAGATCATTTAAAGGCCATTAGCCTAAACATATGATGTATGGTTGTTAACGATTATGCAATACTCAAGGAAGGTGAGCTCACCAATGGTTATCGCCAGAACATCCACCTCCATGCCCAAGGGCCATTTTCAATTAATTGAGCCCGGATGAATTCAACCGGGTGAGCACGTTTGAGGATGCCATGATGTTATGAACACGCTCATGGAGATTCACGAGGGAACTTCTTTCATCAAGAAGTTCAAGCTCGACATCGAAAAAAGCAAGCTCGACCGTTTCGCCATGATGGAGAATGATAGTGCAAATGAAATGTTTAATCATCTCAGTCACATTATTGACGAGCTCAAGTCCCTTGGGTGCCTGGAGATCAATGAATGCTTCATCATCAAGAAGATGCTATGAACCCTCTCACTTAAGTATGAGTACTCGGTGATGCTCATTCGTGAGAGGGACGACTTTGAGAACTTGACTCCCACCGAGGTGTTTGAAAGAACTATTGCTCATGAGATGGCAATCCAAAACAAGGAAAAACACATGGTCTACAACTCGAGCCTTACGAAGAACATTTCTTTGAAGGCCAAGCATGTCATCAATGATGATTCCAGTGATGAAGAAGAAGATGACGAGCTTGATGAAGAGGACATTGCTCTATTTTTGAGAAAATCCTTGTTGGTGTTTTGATCCGGCAATAATGAATATGGGGCAGCGTACGCGTAGCAGATCTAGATGGGTGCACACGAGACACAGAGTTTAGACAGGTTCAGACCCTCGGGAAGAGGTAATACCTTACGTCTTGTGTTTGGTGGATTGTATTGCTTGTGTATCGTATGCCGCAAGACCTCGATAGGTGTTCTCAAGGTTGCTAAGATTTATGTATCTAAGTCTCTATATCCTAAGCTCTTCTACCGATGGGGGATCCCTGTCCTGCCTTATATAGGCGGCAGGGGTAGAGTTACACGAGTCCGAATCGGTTTACAAGTAGATTTTCTAATCGGTTACAATTAGAATCTGAGATATCGGGTAGGTACAAGTCGGACTCCAAGCTATTGGCCCGGCCCACCCTATGCCTAGAGGGCTGGCTTTGTCCTCCTTGACGATACTCGGGTGCTATGTCATCGTCAGTAGCCCCCGAGTCCTCCACGATCTGGCTGCATCTTGTCTTGGTAACGCCTTCGCCAAACCAAGTGCTTTTTGCCTTCTCCTTTGGACAAATTTCTCAAGTGGTATCCGCCTGAGCGCGCCTCCTGGTTGCTTGCAGGGAGATTGTGAGAGACTCATAGAACTCCTGTAGAATAAAAATAATAAGCCGAGTAACATTCACCCGTAGGACAGGAATATCATAGCAGGTGAGCTAATAACGGGTAAGTTCTGGTGGTATTCGGTCATTTCCAGTGCATGGAGACCGGCTATCGACCCAGCAGGGGGCATACCATGAATTCTGACCAAATTTCCAAGTGGTACCTGGTTTCCCGAGTGGCTTGGGTCCAGCTAGTGTCCCTATGGGGAAATACCATCGGAATTGGTGCCAGAACCAGAACACAAACTGTAGCGCTTCGGTCCCGAGTTGTTCGGTGTCTGACTAGTGGCCTGCTAGAGGCGCACTTCAGCTGCCCTTCACTCGGGTGTATTCAAGTGGTTGTGGACCCCTGGAGGTCAACAACCGAAACCCTGCGAGCTGTAACGCTTCGGTCCCGAATTGTTCGGTAACCGACTAACGGCCCGTTAAAGGCATGTTACCATTGCTCTTTCTTTGTTAGCCTGTAGATTCCGCACTGGGGGCACGATCAGTGCACCCAGTGGGTGTAGCCCCCAAGCCTCCACTCGGTTCATGGAACTGAGCGGAGGGTCTTTGATTAGTTTTCCCGAGTAGCTAACTTGCTTTGGCATTCGTGCAGCTTTTAACCAAGAGGTCTCGGGATAAGACCGAGTTCCTTCAGGAGTAACTTGCCGCCTTTGACCGACTCGGCCAGTGCAAGGCCGAGTAGGATAACCTGAAGGGCACCCTGCGCGCGACACAGGAGCAAGTGCTCGAGCGGGAGGCCGAGGTTGCGTCGGCGAAGTAGGAGGCTTGCCGGGAGGCTAGCTGAGCTCAAGGTAATGAACGCGAACTTCTTTGATCAGTTCTGCTTTTGCTGTACTAACTATTCATAACATCTTCTATAGTTACTGAAGAGGAGGCCTCCAAGCTGAAGAAGGAGCTTGAAGCCACCGCCAAGCTCAAGGAAGAGCTCAAGACGGTGAGGGCTCATGTGCAGCAACTTGAGGAGGAAAAGACCGCCACCGAATCCTCACTGAAGGGAGTGCAGGACGCCTCCGCTGGTAAGCCCCCGACTCCTATCAGCGCAGCCAGAGCCTACCGAGAACCTTGCTGACGCAGCTTTGTTGCTTTTGCAGTGCTGCAGACGCGCTTTGAAAAAGTGCATCTAACGGCCGGGTCTTTGAAGGCGGCTGCTTTAACAGCTTGCGACGCCCTTTGGGAGGCCGACCCAACTCTGGCTCGTGCGGAGGTGATTGTGGAGCGCCTTCAGCAAGTGCCTGATCAGGCAAAGACTTTGCTGAAGGAGTCGACACGGTCCGGATCCCAATTGGCACTCGCAGTGGCGAAGTCCCACTACCCATTGCTCGATATAGGAGCGATCGGAGAAGGACCTGCTGCCGACACCGCCGATGAAGAGGTTCCTGCGCTGATGGAGGAGGTCCAGTCTGCGGCGAACACCATTGCTGACAGCATTGTCCTGTAGAAGTAGGAATAAAACGAGTGAACCGTTCCATGTACATTTGAAGTACTCGGGAAGGCCGAATGTAACTTGCTTATGCATGTTTTGGTTAACTTGTTCTGTGTTTACTAATCTCTTCTTTCGTAAAAATTCGTTCGCGTGTAAGTTAGCCCTTTGTGTGTGCTCTTGCCGACCCGTCGTAGCCCCCATTGCGTAGAGATTAGCCGTGGGCTGTTTCCCGTGTAGCGCAGGGTTGTGGCGTAGATCGGTGATCGAATACGAAGAGTTGACGCCGAGCTTTTTACACAGTACTAAAATAATTGTTGAAGGAGAAGAGCCTGAGTGCTCTTGGACGCACCCAGTGTGATGTAGCCCTCGAGTGTCTACTATGCGTAACCGTGAGCGGACATAGCAGGCCAGTCGGAAACCCCAAGAATTACCCAAATAGAGCAAAGAAATATTTATTCATTCATACTGAAAATATGAAAGTACGAAGCTTAGCATAGAAGTGACTCACCTGTGTATTTATCGATGCCGGCGACTCGAAATCGTGGCGGGAAGACGACGTTGCGGATGCGAGGGCCGAACGCCTTCGGGCCTGCGTAGGCCATGCCGGGAGGAGTTGGAGAGCGGTGCTGGCTAATAACGCGGCAATCGTCACTGTCGCCGTGGTGACCGTCACGGTCGTCTCTCCCCGTGTAGCGTCTTGCCTTGAGGGTGTTCCGCACATCGCTATCTGGTCTGAGTCGGCTATGTACCGACCCGGCGGGGCGATCGTCTTTCCCCGCGCCATGATAAGCACGGTGTCTTGCCTTGAGAGTGTCTCGCACATCGCGGTCCGGTCCGAGTCGGCTACAAACCGACCCACCGGGGCGATGGCGACCCTCTGTGGTGCGTGGGTTCTCCGGTGGGGAAGAGCGCTGGCTCCTGGTGCTCGTAGAAGAAGCTGCGTGGACCTCAAAGATCACGGCCTGTTGGAGAGCTGCCTCTTCCATCAGGATTCAGAGCCGTCGGAGATCGCCGTAACCCGGGGTGCCCTCGGGGATGTTGATGGAGAGGTTGTGACTGGGAAGCGAAAATATCTAGACGCCGTCCCTCTCGCGCATGCGGAGTGCGTTGTTGACCTGGCGTCCTCGGTCCCACATGTCCTCGTTACATTGTCATTCCTCGTGCTGAGCGAGCCCAGTCTGCTGCTCGGCTAATCTCTCCTCCTTGGCAATAAGGCGGAGCCGAGTGGCTTCTAGTTGATCAGGGGTCTGATCCGCGATGGGGACCGACTGGTCACCGCTATTCGCCAGTGTACCCGAGTCAGCCATGAAGATCTCCTGGGAAGGATGGTGGCTTCCCGAACTCTCAAAGCCGTCCGAGTGGTAGTCGAGGACGGGTAAGAGAGACTCGATCGTGCCGACCAGTCGGGATCCCTGCTCGATGGGTGAAAACCTGTGTTCAAGCAGCCGATCCAACTTTCGCGTACTCTCATCCTCGGAGATGGCCGCCAAAACCATCGACTCAGAGGAGGGTCCCAGTGGGGAAGGCGATGAAGTCTCCACCGACCGGCTGGAAGCCGAGTTGCAGAGGTGAAGTTTGCAGAGCTTGTCGGCAATGAAGTTTAGTTTTCCAAATTAGAAAACCTATCCTAGGTCAGCGACAGAGTCTAGGGGGCCGAATCTCATGGATCGGCTTGGAGCGAAGTCGCCATTGTCGTTGGAGAAACCCATCTGGATCTGTTCAGACGGATCTATGTGCACAGCCCCTACCTAGCGCGCCAACTGTCGGTGTTTTGATCCGGCAATAATGAATATGGGACAACGTACGCGTAGCTGATCTAGATGGGTGCACACGAGGCACAGAGTTTAGATAGGTTCAGGCCCTCGGGAAGAGGTAATACCTTACGTCCTGTGTTTGGTGGATTGTATTGCTTGTGTATTGTATATCGCAAGACCTCGATAGGGGTTCTCAAGGTTGCTAGGGTTTGTGTATCAAAGTCTCTATAAAAGCCTAAGCTCTTCTACCGATCGGGGGATCCTTGCCCTGCCTTATATAGGTGGCAGGGGCAGAGTTACACGAGTCCAGATCAGTTTACAAGTAGATTTTCTAATCGGTTACAATTAGAATCCGAGATATCGGGTAGGTACATATTTATGTCTTGTACTCCAAGTTAATGAGGCGCCCCCCGTGTAGAAGTCGGACTCCGAGCTATTGGCCCAGCCCACCCTATGCCTAGAGGGCCGGCTTTGTCCTCCTTGACGATACCCGGGTGCTATGTCATCGTCAATCCTCCAAGATGTTCAAGAAAGGTGGTGCCGACAAGCTCTTTGGCAAAGAAAAAAGGCACAAGTTCTAAAGGACACAAAGAAGAAACTCACTAAGAGGGCATGCTTCGAGTGTAGCAAGATGAGACAATGCATCGCCAACTATCATAAAAAGGAAGACAAGAAGGATGAGAAGGACAAGGGGTACAAGAAAAATGAGTGTCATGAGAAGGGCAAGTTCGTTAAGACGAACCACTACACAGCTCAAGCTTACATTGGTGAAGAGTGAATTATGATCACCATGTTGCAACTTTGACCCCGATGAGGATGAAGGAGTTGCCGGCATTGCCACGACAAGACCCGCAAAGTCTCTTTTTGATCACTCAAGCGATGAGAAAACACATCATTGTCTCACGGCAAAAGGGTCAAAGGTATCAAAAATCACCAAGTCTCCTATGTATGATGGTAGTGATGATAATTTTCTTGATGATCTTAATGATTTGAGTATACCTAGCTATGATGCCACTCTTGAGAAGAAATAGAAGTTGCATGTGAGGGAGATAGAGAAAAATGAGACCCTAACTCTTAATCATAAGGAGCTTAAGGTCCTAATCGTAGATTTGAAAAGTCTTATGAAGAGCTTAAGGGCGTACAGGAAAATCTTGGGTTTGAGAAAATCAATAACAAACAAGATTATGAAACTCTTAAGAAATCTCATGATATCCTCAGGGGCAGGCATCTCTCTCTCCTTGACAAGCAATCCACTCAATCTCAAGAGAGTTTAGAGATACCATGTTCTAAATATGCTCCATTGTCTAAAGAGTCTCCTACTGCTACTCTTAATGATGTTGCTATTTCATCTAAACCAATATCTTGTGTAGCAACACCACTGAGTGAGAATGCTAGATTGAAAACTCAACTCAATTAAGGGTTGCTCAAATCCTACAAGGGTAGTAAGACTCTTAAGGATATTTTGAGCCATCAAGTTGAACACATCAACTATGAGGATTTGGGATTTACTCCAAGGTTCAATGATAATGGTAAGGCATGGACACCTCAAGGAAAGAGAAGCAAGTGCAACCTCCCATCTTTAAGGGTCATTTAACTAAAAATGGGTCATCCTAACCTTGTTGGCCATTTTGATGTCTCTTACGTTCTTAGAAAGGGCAAGGATGGTAAGATTCAAACCAAATTTATTGGTGCTAATATTGATGACCATGTTAGGAAGAGTTTTATCTAGGTACCCAAGGCTTTTGTGTCTAATTCTTAAGGACCCAAAAGGTATTGTTACATAAACAAGCCTAATTTATTTTGTAAGACTACACTTCCAGTGGAAATAGTTGTGTGCTTAATAGTGGATGCAACAACCACATGAGTGGAGGAAAAGAAATGTTCATGTATTTTGATAGTAGATGATCACCACATGAGAACATAACTTTTTGTGACAATGTAAAAGAAAAGGTTATGGGATTAGGTACAATTGCCATACCAATGATATCCATTTTCAATGTTTTACTTGTGAAGTCTTTGAGCTATAACTTCATTTCCATCTCACAACTTTCTGATCTTGATCTTGAGTGCAACTTCACCAAGTACGGAGTCTTTGTGACTAAAGAGTGATGACTCCTTGGTATTCAAGAGATTTAGGAAAGATAATTTGTATTTGATAGACTTTTTCTCCAACAATTTATGCATATAGACATGCTTGTTGGCTCATGTGGGAATGAGGAATCTTGACAAGCTTCTCAAGGGTGATCATATTGTTGGGGTAAAGAACGTGACCTTCGACGAAGATCGCGTTTGTAGCACTTGCAAAGCCAAGAAGTACAAGTGGGAGGATCACATCCTGTAAAGAACATTATGACAACAGCCAAGCCACTTGAGCTACTTTACATGGACTTGTTTAGTCTCGTCACCTATGTGACCATATAAGGTACTCGTGTAGGTTCATTAATTGTTGATGACTTTTCTCGCTATAATTTGGTGTTTTTCTTGTATGAAAAAAGAAAGACAAAAAATTTGCGAGAAGAACTCGAAATGAATTCAAGTGTAAATCAAAATGTGAGGAGCGATATTGGACTCAGTTCAAAATTCAAGAACATCAATATTGAAGAGTTCCTCAAGGAAGAAGGTTTCAATCACTAGTTCTCCTCTGGCTACACACCGCAACAAAATGGGGTGGTGGAGAGAAAGAACCACACGCTCATTGAGATGACAAAGACAATACTTGATGAGTACAAGACTCCCGACAGTTTTTGGGTGGGGACCATCAAACCTCTTGCCATGTCATTAATCGTTTGTACCTTCATCAACTCTTGAAGAAGGCGACATACGAGCTCATCACTGGGAACAAGCCAAATGTCTCATTCCACGTCTTCAGGAGTAAGTGCTATATCCTTAATGAGAGCAAATACTTTCAAAGTTTTCTCTAAAGTGTGATGAGTGTTTTTTTCTTGGTTATGCTTCTAATGCACACACGTATCTTGTCTTAAATAGTACTCTTAAATAGTACTTCAATTATAATTGAGAAAATGTGCAACATACAATTTGATGAGAGTAATGACTCACAAGTAGAAAGCATGTCTATTGATATAGGAGATGGTGACGAGTTGGTGAATGCCATCAAAAGCATGTCACTAGGAGAAGTGATGCCAATTAAGGTCAAGAAATGCACATTATCAATTGAAGTAGAGCCTCCCACATTGACACATGACGAGATCCAAAATGCGGAGGTGACCTAAGTCCAAAATGACGGCACTCAACCTCAAGTCCAATCCAAATTCCGTGGGTAGTTGTTGCGTGCAATTGCTTTAGATGAGGCAAAATTTGAAAGATTATGGAGTCGAGTTGAAAGAACTACCTCTTTTATGTGATAATAAAGGCAATCAAGATAGTCATCAACCCCGTTCAACACTCCTGAATCAAGCAAATATATGTTCAACAACACATAGGGATCATATGGCAATCGAAAGCTCCAAGTGTGCGTACTGCCCACTTTGTTAAGTACCTTTGAAATCTCGGAAGCTCCGAGTGCAACGTCGTAACCTCCAAAATTCGGTTCTGACTATGCCTTGTTCAAGGCCATTCAAATCTTTTGGAGGGTCTGGGTTACTGTCCATTGTGCTTTGAAAAGTCAAAGTCTCTGAGTTTTTGCCGAAGTTTCTGAGATCTGTTGCTGGACACACTATATAATTGTTGCCCTGAAAGTCAGAATCTCCGAGTTCTTGCTGGAGTCCCGAGATCCGTTGCTGTATATATAATATAACTGTTGATTTGAAAATTTCGGAACCTCGGGTTCAAGTTGGAACATTCGAGTTCTGCCAATTTTGCTATAATTGCTAGTTTTTTAGGAGTTGGCTATATATACCACCAAGTCTCTTTAATTGAAACCTATTACTCTTGGAGATTGACATCTTTTAGATGGCTAGGAGTCACTTGGGAGCCTTCGAGCAGTTTGTGAAGAGCCCCAAGAAATTTGTGAGCGTTTAGAGCTCGCCTACCGCAAGGTGAAGAGCTGCCACGAGTAATGGGGGCTTCTCATTGGTAAGTCTTTTGAGGGAAAATCACGTTCTGGTGTCAGCCTCGATCTAGGATTAAGTTTCCTCAAGAGAAACGTAGAGCTCTGTCAAAAGCTCAACTTCGACAAAAAAATCTTGTATATATCGTGTGCTTATCCCTTTTTATTTCTTCATACTTGTTTTCTTGCGTATTTTGATCACTAGTAAGTTAGGGTTTGTTTAGAGATATAGAATTGCATGTTTATAATTACTCTTGGTATTAGTTTTTGAAAATCTTCTATTCACACTCCTTTAATCGATAGTCTAAATTCTTTTAGAGAGGTTGAGTTATACTTGAATATCAAACAAGAATTTATCTTAGAGCCAAACTTACTGTTGAATATTGACGTCTTTAGAGTCACTTGGGAGACTTCAATAACTGTGAAACATCCTAAGAAATTTGTGAAAATTTAGAGGCTCACTGAAAACTCGAATTTTGTAAAAAAATCTAATATCTATTGTGTGAATGTCTTTTTCTTTTTAATCTCTTTCCTACTATTTATGGGCTGGAGGGAGGACTAGAGGAGCAGGGCGATGCGTGCTGCGCACCGTCGCGGCCGTTCCTGATCCGGCGGCTCGACCGCCCGGATGAGACAAGGATCGAGCTCGTTTGAATCTTCTTATCTGCTCGTAAGTTGAGCTGTACACGGTTTAGCCAGCGCGATGTGTCCGTGCAGTACTGACACGCTCTACCCCGTTGGTTGAGCCAGATCGTGCATGCGTTAGTTAGCTTCACGACCAGCTAGCCAGTTGATTTGAACAGTTCATGCATATTTGCCGAACTAGTTTAATTAGGACGACTAGTACGTCCATGTATGTATGAAGATGTACTGGGAAAATATTATATTTGGCTATCTGACTTTGGTCAATGTCAAAATTAGCTGGACTGCTGACGCAGAGATAAAAATGTCACTGCGATGCATGAGATTTTAACGCGTGGCACGTTTCGGTTTGGGCGAGCGCGACGCACGCGAGTCGCGGGGGGCGAGCACTACAGGTCGAGCGTCGCTCCGACCGAACGGGACGATACGCGTCGACTGCAAAGCCCGTGACAAATTTAAAAAAAATGGACCGTTGCTTCGGCCAGCCACGACAGACCGAAATAAAAAAAACTCAGCACTATATGTGACATTCCCCGATTTTTTAAAATTACGTATAAGTTCCAAAAAATTTGAAAAAATTCATATCGGTTTATAATGGAATGAAGTATACACAGCTAAATTTTCGTAAAATAATATGACTATTTGCGACATGTGTAAAAAAACAAATCAAATTAAATAAAACAAAAAAAATTTACGGTGTAACTGTCGCGCTGCACTACCACGATAGTTGCTACAGTGCTGCTACAGTGTACGTGTCGTGGTACTGTAGCGCGACAGGTACACTAGTTTTTTTTGTTTTTTTTGATTTGATTTTTTTTTACGCAGGACACAAATAGTCATATTATTTTACGAAAATTTAGCTGTGTATACTTCATTCCATTATAAATCGGTATGAATTTTTTCAGATTTTTTTGGAACTTATAGGTAATTTTAAAAAATCAGGAATGTTACGTATAGTTCTAAGATTTTTTCTAATTTTGGCCTTTCGCGGCCGGCCGAAGCGACGGTCCATTTTTTTTAAATTTGTCGCGGGCTTTGCGAATGACGCGTGTCGTCGCATCTGGGAAAATATTATATTAACCAAATGTGGCATTTTTCCAGATGTACTACGCTCAGTCGGCTCATATCACCTCTTCAAATGCATGCATGAGATGCATTGGCTGATTGGCTCCTTATAGGCATTAGTTCCTTGTACTTTGCACGTAGGCCTAGACGAGCCATGCATGCCTGCACAAGTTAATCCTTGAGCAGCTTTTAATTCTCTAGCCCATGTTAGGCAAATACCACTTCATGTACAAGGCAGTTTTTTCCTCTTCTTTCACTTCCTTAAACAACGCCGTGCACAAGTATTTAAAACTTGCCTGCACTAGCACGTGTTAATCTTTCATGATTATTTACACACGTAAAATCTCATCAAACATTGGCCGGATATCTGGGCAGGATTCGGCCCAGTTCGAGGTTTAGATGTTTTCTTTTTCTTCTTTCCTTTTGTTTTCCCCTTAAGTTTAGATTTGATATTTGAATTCAAACCAGATGAATTTTAAATATTTTCAAAAAAATTAAGAGGCTCTTGAGAATATTTAGAATCATGTAAAAATATTTTCAGAGCCACTTTATTAACTGTGTTATGCAGTTTAATAATTAATTTCAATTTTAACTAAATTTGGGTCTGAACTAAAGTATGTTAAAATTTATCCCCAAAATCTAGTAAAATTTTAGGAGCTCAAAAATATTATATAGAGCTTATATATAAATTTTGAAGAGATCCCAATACAGGAAAATCCCTCTGCTTAATTGATCATTTGTCTTCCAACTAATCGAGCTTAGGGTGTTTCATGATTTTCATAATTTCATGTGATATTTCAATCATTTCTGAAGGTTTAAATTCCCCTTAATTTTAGATTAAGAAAATGATTACATAAAATAGTAATGATTTACAAACATTTGTACTAACTGTATTACAAAACCGAGGATGTTATAAGAATCCTGACGCTTTTGTCCCTAGCGGTGCTCGAGCTCGCATCTCATGCCAACCACCGATATCAAAGCCTACGTGGGGCTCTCACCTATGGCGGAGCCCCAACGTGTTGGCAACTACTAATGGTATGGTTGAGGCAGGTTGGCCAACCTAGAGGCGTAGCAGCGTCACAACACAGAGGTGCATGTGTCCAGTAGGGTGTCGATGGTCTGCTATATTGCTTGCTCGATTTGCTTGATTTTTTTGTGTTAGATCTTGATCTTGGAGTTTTTAATTCAGGCGGTGGTCAAAAATCCCATAGATGACACATGAGCTGACATAGCTTGCTGACATGCAGCAAGATCTAGAAGTTTTTCTTTGTTATTTTGTCAAATTTCTGTCTTGGAATGTGTCAATAGTTGTTGAACATGCTTGAACTCTCGTGAAACCTCTTTGAATTGTAGTGAAACATCTTTGAAGATCCCTTACACATGTATGAACCTTGCATGTCTGACTGAAATTTGTCTAGAATTCTCCTAAATTATTTCAGAACTCTAATGAAACATGGGTGGAATAAATTTGTGAACATTTCTGAGTTCTATTTTAAGCACGTTTGAAAACCGATAAAAGTGTAGTTAGACATCTATGAAACTCCTATGGAACATGCTTGAAATTTGTTTGGAACCTGATAAAATTTTAGTTACACAATTTTATTTTTTTGCTAAAACATTTATGAAACCCGATACGAAATTCAATCAAATATTTAAGAAAATTCTATGAAACATGCTTGAATTTTTTTTATATTTGTTTGAAACCCAATAGAACTTTAGTCAAATATATGAGAATTTTTCATGAAACATGCTATGAGTCCAAATACAACTTCAATCAAACAATTGTGGTTTATCTCTAAAATATGTTTAGAACCTGATAAAACATGTTTAAACATATATGGAACTCCTAGTAGATCTATTTTGAAATTTTCATGAAAATCTGATACACTCATGTCTGAGATGAGGGGTGGGGGTGGTCATTGAGGCTTGTGCTAGCTAGAGTGGATGAATGGTGAGGCCCAGCTGCATGTGCTGGGTGGAAGGCACTGGGGTGGATGGATTTCATCCAATCGAACGGCTAGGCAGAAGCCTTCTTTGCGTTGGACGCCCGATGTCTAGTTGCTCCCGGAACCTATACAAACACTACAAAATAGAAGCACATTAAGAATTTCCTGTAGAGCTACAGATCATCCATCTTTGTGATTACATAAAATACTTGTTCAAATATAGTCGTCAATGTCAAAATCTATGTTTTGATATTACACCAAATGTTAGTCTGAACGAACACAACAGGTACAGCAGTCTTCAGGAATTCACAATATGATACAAGCAGTCAAAGCTAACTGGTTACTTGGTGTACAAGCTTGTAGCTGACTAACGACTAAAACGGTATATACTAAGCTTGGCAGCTACTAAACTGCGTAACCGGACCATACCGGATAAACATTACATTTGCCCCTAATTACAACACATGAATAGTCGCGCTGTTAAATCTTCACCAGCCATCTTCAGTAATTTTCACATCATTTTGCATCCGAGGGGCCAACCCACCCTTCTGGAGAACATATATCTCACCTAGTTTTTAGCAGAGCCTGGTGGTTCTTGTTCTGCACAGTACAAATCGCTCATGACTTCCGTCGCAATGTTACAATGTTAAGAGTGATAATGACAAATGAATTAGTATCACTGAGAAAAAGGGAACATTCACTAACATGATATTTTAGTGGCGAGGATCGTCAACAGCTCCAGTCACTTGATCTGATGGCTGATGGAAAAGCAGAAGAGCTATCGACCGATCAATCGGATTTGTCTGTGTCTCAATGCTTCTGCGATCAACAAACCTACAAAACAGGAACATCAACGTGGAAAGGCAACAGATAGACATAGCAACCTTCTTAACTCCAGTGCAGTTTAAGTAATGCCACCCAGAAGGATCAAAATCATGTAAAGAAAGAAGAGCCATATCTAAAGGTCCATTACTCCGATATGTAACTCCTAAGTATCAAGGTTAGATTTGTGCTAAGTGCTCAAATTGCAAAAATCGTCAAGAATATTTGTTTTCCCGATGCCCAGCATAAAACAACTAAGTTCTCCCTTGAAAATTATTTGATCTACATAGCTTACCTTAAAGGGTAAGATATCAAGATTTGTTTTGATAAAACAAGACTCAACGTTTCAAGACAAGGTATAGAGATAACCAGTTGTACAAAAGACATTGAAGTAGAAAATTTTGGACAACATGGAGAAGTTTGTGGATTAAACAACAACCGAATGTATTTTACTGGACAATGACAGTAAAGCCACAATAATGATTCATTATTAGAGAGTACTGAGACTTTTTTTTTGTTAGAAATCCAACATACTTGTGTGAAGTTTCTGCATTTTGCGTATCCTTTACATCCTGGCTATCTCCATTGCTGTTCATCGTATTTGGAAAAACTGGTCTATTTTGTGCGCTTCTTGCCAGGCGATATAAACCATCTCTAATGCACAATTTGGTTTTCACATCCAACTGAATCAGCAATGGGAAAAAAATTAAGGTGAGCTCAATAATGCAAAACATAGATTACATAATTTAGTTTTGTGTCCTCCAGGAGGCAGGACACAAATAGAAACATTCGTTGTACCAATATTATAGGCCCTGACTGTACCAATATTATAGGCCCTGACTTGGTGTTCAAGCCAAGATTATGACTGTTTAAGGGAATCAAAATGCCAAGGACCAAGAATGTGGAAACATAGCAGTGAATAAGTTGCTAGTAATCTGGTCAAAAGATCAAAAGAAGTTGCTTGAATAAAGGTCAACAGCTGGAGGCAAATATATTTCGACTTCATGCGCTATATACATATAAAAAAATAACCATGTACCTGACTAACTGCATCCTGAAGTTGTCGAAAGCTGCTTTCTTCAACTGAGTTATCAGAAGAAACAGACGATACGAAGGAGCCATCCACTACCATTGATGTACCCATTGTAACTTGACGATCCCCCATACTTCGTTTTCCTAAGCCCTTTTTTTCAAGTTCATAGTTCTCGCAAGGATATGAAGCTCTTCTTGTCAATGTTTGCTGACCAGGATGTCCTTTATCATTTATGGGCTGTCCTGGTTGTAAATTGGCAACTTTCTTTTGCACTGCGCTTATACAAATGCATCAGATAATTAGATCAACAGCCAGACACACACTTATAATGCATATATGAAAATATTCTGAGCAATTCTTTTAACGTATATTACCCTTCAAGTTCCTCTGTGTAAAAGAAGCTCCAGATGGACTGAATGGGCAGTCTCTTTCCGAATAGGACTCAGATGTAATGTTACTTGGTGAAGTCGAATCTGAGTGGTGCTTTTGCTTCAGTAAATTCTGAGAGGAGCTTAATTGAGATCCTGAAGCTATAGAGAACTTCTTGTCCTCAAGCTGTTGCATGGCATTTTCTGATGAATATCCCTCTCCAATCTGCAATATTATCATGGCAGTAAATAAATGAAGATTAAAGTTCATAACTAGTTGGGAGAAAAATACCATCTCAAATGGACACAAATCTACTAAGAAAAGGTCATGCACAAATAGTAATAGGTGATCTCTTATCCTTACAGTGCTACCACCTAAGTACTTGGCATCACAGAAATGAAACAATCCAATAGTGAATCCTTAAAAATATTAATGACAACTAATGCAGTTACACGGCTCTTCTTGAACTGTTGAACATCAATTCAGCTATTTAAGTGGCTTTGCAAGCTTACAGAGAGGTCAATAATTTTATGTTGTTTTCTGGGTTCCAAACTTTTAAGAAGAATGGTCACAGATGTACTCACAGATGTACTATGAAACATTCAGGGATATTGGAACTGAAAGTATGAACCACTAGCTTTAATCTATTGAAAACATAACACTGACAACACACCAAGCAATGCACACTGTATTTTTTAATATTCAACTGATTGGAAAAAGGTCAAATTACCATATCAAGGCTTCCATGTTGGAGCTTAAAACACGAATCAGTAGCTTAATTACTCTATTGAGAACATACCGTTGACAAAACATAAAGCAATATACAGTGTATTTTTTCTAAATATTTGACTGGTTCAAAAGTTCGGATTACCATATCGAGGTTCCTGTGTCCATTGCATATCTGGTCACTGGACAACAAATCCATTGCATCCTCTTGGTAAGCCTATCGTACATAAAAAAATATAATGGCAATAATAAAGTAATAGGTTTGAATTACGTCAAACAATAAAACTAAGAAAAAAAAAGGATTATCAATTTACTTGCCTGTTCTCCATATACATTCACGTTCTTTTGCTCATTGAATGGATAATTGTCACTGAAAGGCTTGTCACATACAGCAGCTGAAGGATCAGCTGTTGGCAGGGATTCATCTTGTGTACAATGGAATGCTGACAGGTCATCCATAATACCATAATCTGAATAAGACTCAAAGCCTGCCTGCAGAGCAACATCAGAAGAGTAAATGGCATCTGAAGAAGGAATCCATGACAGCTCATCAGTGTTCTCCAGTTGTTGTTCACCGTATGTGGAATCACACCTCCTTTCAGGGAGAAAAACAGATTAGCCAAAAAAAACTAGAGTTTGCCTTTTACTACTGATCAGTTTCTCTACTTTCATTTAACTTTTTTTAACAGCCTGCAAGGGAGACATTCTGAATACCTGAATAATGTATCAACATCATCGAAATTATCAATGCTAGGCCAATCAATGAGGTTTAGATCATTATCTCCATAACTGAGGTCACTTTGCTGAACACTGTGATTATTGAGAACAGCTGAACCATTGCTCAGTGCAAACTGACAATTATTCCAGTTTTCTGTTTGGTATCTGGTTTCAGATATAGTATCTTCTGTGCTCAAAGGAAATGCACTTGATTCAGCTTTGCAGTCTCCTACACGGTCATCGACACTGTTGATACCCTGTGACACGATTGCATTTGCAGAATGGATGTGCTCTGAGTTACATTTTTGTGAATCCGAATTATTTGCTCGAGAGATGTCGACACCTTGCGGGCTCTTATTACTGGCAACCCCATGCCTCAATTTTTTATTGGAGATATTCAAAGCCCCAACTCCATCTTCTTGTTGGTTGTTATTACTCCGTGTAAATTCATCCTTGAATTTACCTTCAAACTGTAAAAAGACTACATGCTTAGTCACAGGCCTAGAGCAGGGAAATTCAATTGCTTCTATTGAGTATTGCAGGAATCAATAGGACATGAAAAAACACTATTACTTGGCAAGGTTCAATGCAATAAATGACTTACTAGGTTTGACCCACAACGGAGAGTTTAGTATCTGGCTGATTACCCCATATAAGATTGCTATATCACTTGGAAAAATATGTAAGTCATTTTCTGTAGGTGAGACCCGTAGAAGAATATCAATCTGACCATGAAATTTCTTATGCCGGGTCAACTTGATTCAAAGTGAACTGTCCCTAGTAGACAGTTGATACTTGATACTCTGACATATGAGAGGTTACCCCACTAGCACGACTCAACTATGCACAGCAAAAATAATTGCAGATCGACTATGGGTGGCTAGCGCACTTCACCGCTACTGAACAGCAACACTTCCTCAACAAAGAGAATGGGCCAAATCAATGGAAACACAAAAGTCATATGTTCCTTTTCTATTGTGTTCACCTGCTTACCCAACAAAAGATAAGCAGGCCTTATCGGTTATTCCAGTTAACCAAACAGTGAAAAGAGAGCTTGAGGCATAAACATTAGCTATAGAATATAAAGTTAGCTTGAACACTATAATACATGATATTTTCCTTCTTACACCAAATGGTAGAATATGTACTTCTAAGATATAAAGAATCAATACCTGACAGGATAATTTCTCAATGTATACAGTTGCAGAAGCTCTGTTCTTTAAAAGCATTGTAAATATATCACTCAGAGGCTACACCCTGACCTATGCTTCTTCATTTTCAGTTCTTGTCAGTAATGTCACGTATAATTTTACTTCCACCATTTTGATTAAGTATATTATTTCCAGTCCCTATCTAAGCCAGGTCACATCCAAGCGCACAAGAACGTGTACACCTAATTTCAAGTTATCAAATCAATACATTTAACAGCTTACAGCATCAATCCATCAAACATATGCTGCTGTTACGATAAATATTGCGATGCCCATATCCATCAAGAAACATCAAAATCAGGAGATTACCTCGCCCACCCTCCAATCTGGCATCACTACAACTTCTATCCGGGCCCGAAACTGTACCAATTCACCGGATTTGATATCATATTCAACTCAGGATCCCCAGTTCTTGATCAAATCCTGTAAATAATCAAAGAAAAATAATTGCGTTGAGTAATCTGCAAATTAAACCCCCAAAAGAACTATTTACATGCAGACTGACTACATCAACGGCGTTTGTAAACTAAACATGCAAAAAGGGAGGCGAGAGATAGAATTTAGAACTTCTCACCAAGCCAAATCCGAACGATTTGGGTTGGATCAAACCTGCAAAAATAATGAAAAGTACCATGAAATTACCAGAAAAGGCACAACAAAAATCAAATTACAAGCACAAACCAAACACCATAGAATACTTTCCAACAGAAAAAGGAAGAAAACCCGCAATAAACAGCTACTGAACCGAACAAAGCACAAGCAAACCAGCCCTTCAGATAAGCAGGAAAGAAACACAAATCTGAGGAACAATCACCAGAAGAAGGAAAAAAACTTGAAACAGAAACCGAACCGCGGAAGCAGCAAATCATGCCGAGCGGAACAAAGCCGAGGGCTGGCTGGCCAACCGGGAGCTCAAAACCACCCCACACCCCAAAAAAGAAAAAAAACCAAGATGAAATTCCCACCTCAATCCGAAACCAACCAACGCTATCTGTAACACCCTCCGAGAAGATGAATCCAACGAATCCGCGTGGCTTGGAGATGTAACCAACGCGGAGCCGCCGCGGCAAGATGAGGAAGTATGGCCTGCTTGCTCGCTCGCTCGCTCCTCGGGCCTGCGGCTCCTCAGCCTCTAGAGACTTCGACAGAAAATTTTCCAATTTTTTCTCCCACAAGTATTTTTTAATCCTTTTTTTTTCCAAGTAGAACAGCAGTAGTAGCGGCTGGGAGGGCGCGGAGGTGGGCCCGGGGCGGGGCGGGAAGTAGTGGACGCCAGGCGCCCGCCGCCCGCCGCGCGATCTGATCACTTGCTCGCCCCTCATTGGTCCCCCAGCGGGGCGGGTCCCGCACACCCACAAAAAAAAACTTTTCCTTCTGGTCTGGTCTGGCTTGGTTCTTTGGGTGGAATGGTGGCGCTCTCGACGCCCCTCTTTTCCGCCACCGTGCCGGCGGCGTTTCCAGCACACCGGCCGCCGCTGGGAGCGGGCCACGATGACCAGTGGGATCTCCTCCTGGTCGTGTTAGAGGTGATAAAGATGGCCCGAGATACGCAGAGGCCGCTGTTTTGGCCCTTTTTACAATGCTAGGCTCCTCCCCTCCCTCCCGCTCTCTCTCCCGGTACCCTTTTTAGGCTCCTTTCTGATGCTTCGGTGTATCCAACAATGGAACTGCGTTTGGGAGGAGCAAGCTGCAAAGTAAAAGCGGTCGGTTCACTCGGTGGAACGGTGATGCATTACATAAATAGAGATTAGAAAGCCAGTGCCAGATAGGCAAACGCTAATGTGCTCACTGCTTTGGTCCGTACAATGGTGGTAGGCTTCTTCTTCTTTATTTGAAAAAGGAGATTTTATTGATCTCCTGGCAATGTTGGTAGGTTTCTGCCTCACTATTCGTGCTAATTGAGAAGATTCATTGATGCAACGTGCTAATCGGATCAAAACTAGAGCGGCGGCGGAGGGGAACCAGCCAGGACCTGATGATCAAGCTAGTTAGGTCATTGTGGCTGACGAGCGAAGGTGATGACCACCTCGGGCAAGACGGGAATGAGGCCAGCATGGGTGTCAAGCTTGGTTGCGACGTAGATAGTGGAGGAGGACGGTGTATAACCCAAGGCACATGACCAAGTTAGGTCATTATTGCTGAATTTGTTATACAACTGAAATGCCTGTCGTGGTAATTGTACTTATAATATGCCATTGTTATCTATATGCTCTCTGTTCACGTTTACTTGTTAGTTTTGACTTTGCCTTGTTGACGCTTGACCGCTAATTTCTATTAATCAATATAAAAGCAAATAGCTCTAAATGTAGAATAGTTAGTGAAGCATTTGGGATTACAAATATAACTATACCATCTTTATGTTATATAAGTTGATAGTTTAAATTTATCATTGGTCATATCTAAATAGCTCAAAGTCAAAACTTACAAGCGAACGCGAACAGAGAAAATATAATTATTCTGCACAATTATAAAATTTTGACCCACCAAGAAGAGTGTTGGAAATCTTTCTCTTGTTCTGTTCTGACTATTTTTCCTTTTAGGATCATAGTTGGATTTTATAGCTCTCAAAAGGACGGATATAGCTCGACTCCCACCGTGTATTTGCACTTACTAAATACTCCGAAGTTCCTAGTTTCTTGCCCTATTGAAACCTGAAATGCGAGCAATGTTGTTTCCTAGTTTCAAAAGAAAAGAAAAGAACAAAAATCAATGTTGTTTCCCAATGCACACAACTGCACAAAATAGCCTGCTGACGATATTCTTAGCTGAATGCCAGGTACCATCCCAATCAATTATTCTTTGTCAACTATATATCTCCACTGAACACAAACGGAAAGGGAATGGCACCAAAGGGGATACCGCATCTCCAGTCACAGAAACTAGACACCACACCATTAGGGTGTTCCATCGAGTATGGCCACAGCCAAACCAAGCTACATGGGCACACCAAATGTTAAGCTAGATGATCATTATCATCATATCCACATCACCGGTATTAAAATGAAACTCAACACTGAACCATGAAGACGAAGAAACAAACTGACAGTTCGATCCGCCGATCCACAAACTCCTACAACCACTCCTAAAAAGGAAAACATGAACCGTGACAACATCCATCAGGATGTTAAATCAGCGCAATGCTGCTCTCACCACCTGGAGGCTTGCGTCCACCTAGGTACTCTCGGGTTGGGGCCTTCCCATCTGCAAATATGTTGCTTCCAGTCATTTCTTTCAGTTTTGCGGAGCTCAGATGCTTCTCTGCAGACACGGGTGCCTCGTCTCCTTTGAATATGTTGTTGCCCGTGAGATCAGCGAATTTCTTGCTAGGTATCTTCTGGGAGTTTTTGACACGCTGTCAGTGTTGGTCTCTCCAAATGAGAAGCTGCTCACCTGTTCAAGGAGGATAGCATTCGTTAAATAGCATCTCAGGTAGCAGAAATTCCATAAACTACCAGACAGGTTGTATTACATTTGCATTTTTCACAGGTGTGTGTGAGGCAGAGCTGCCATTTTCTGAGTTCCTTGCCCTATTAGGCCTGGGGTCTTGAGGTTCAGCAAAGATATCATGGCCACTGAGCTCCTTGGATTTTGCATTAGATATCTGCCTCTTCATTTTACCGTCTGCCTCACTTTGCAGAGTACCGCTAAGCTCACGCTGCTTTGCCACCTCAGCCACTGAAGTTGGCTTCTTGGGAGGAACACTTCCATCCTCAGCGAACGAGATGTGGCTTACAGTACTAATAGCCTGCAGTTAAAAAAATAAATTTAATTTAATCGTTGATCATATCATGCATCATGATTTCTTTTTCTAAATTTTTGTCAACCAATGCAGTAAAATCTAGGTCATATCAAACATGCTTCTCTTCTTTATTTGGATAATAAGAAGTGCACTACCACTATTAACTACTGAGTCACTAACCAACAGTACTCTACTAGAGCAAAAAGCCTCCTAAGGAAGTTGAACACCAAATTAATTCTACGATAGAGCAGTTGGAACTGTAATCAGTTCTACATTGTCGACTATTGAAGAAGCAAGAGCAACATAAAGAAAAAGAAGCTAATTGACTTCTGAATCAAACAGT
Organism: Stipa capillata; assembly: GCA_019208055.1. Lineage (NCBI taxonomy): Eukaryota > Viridiplantae > Streptophyta > Magnoliopsida > Poales > Poaceae > Stipa > Stipa capillata. The sequence continues at coordinate 417,632 of JAGXJF010001616.1, read as the reverse complement.
TGATGCAATTTGAATATCTACGTTCTATTTAGTTTATCAAGCAGTTGCACTTCCTAATTTGTTCCATTTGGAAAGCCTCATATTGCAGTAACAATGGCAAACATTTCTCACAGAAATCATACTAACAACATCTGAATGTTGCAAAATTCATTACGTCAAGCACAACTAATTTTGTAACCACCCAACTGAGAGGTACACTCTCTAGAATCGTTGTGCATGGACATGAAGAAACATTGAAACCCAACAAAGACGCGCCTAGTGTGACCCATTTCAGTATTTCTTCTCCTAGGCCTCGTGAACCAAAAGAAACTTTCCGCACTGCAGCTTACACAAATGGTACATGCTTCCCATGTCATAGTACAGCACAGGAATGCCAATCTAAGTGCTATCTAACAACAATCTAGCGCATAATATCACGAGAATCAAGCAACAGCAACATCAATACAGCACCTGGTAATTGCGTGAAGCAGCCCGGCCAGGCGTCGCGACGGCAGCAGCGTTGCCGGGCTCCTCGGCGTCACCGTTGGCATCGGCCGCGAATATGCCACTCCCCGACATCTCCTTCCATTTAGGAGCCGAGCATGGCTTCCTGAAACACACACGCACACGGAGCAATGCCGAAAAGTAAGCTCAGCTTGGATCATGCAGATACCAATTAAGGTAAATCAATTGCTTGATCTAGATCGCAAGAACAGGGTCGCCAAGAAGGGGATGGGGAGTCCATCTCATTCTGGATTTCTCACCTCTGCCGAGGCTCTCGGCCTCCTCCTCGGTGACCTGGCCCCCGAACACACCTTCCTGATGCCTCCGAAGGCTGCGCGCAACAGAGCAAGAGTTCAAGGACCACATAGAGAGGCAAGCAGACTCCAGATAGGGAAGAGATGGTGGTAGGGTTTCACCTGGTGGGGGCGGCGTGCTGGCGACGGCGTGGCCGTGGCGCCATCGGCCTGCTGCGGCCACGAGAGTAGGTCCGCCGTCGAGGTGTGGGACTTCCTCACCGGCGCTGCCCTCTCCATCTGCACCTCCTTCTCTCTCTCTCTCTCTCTCTCTCTCTCTCTCTCTAGGCGTCTCCTCCTCCCTTTCTGTTTATCTCTCTAAAAAGGAAAGGGGGGAAGAGGTGTGAGACTCGTGAGGTGGAGTGGAACAGGGATGGCAGGCTGGTGAGGGGTCTCTGTTGAGCCCTTTATTAACTTCCGACACCCTACGCGTGGCTACCACCACCTAATCACTAGTCGCTGACAGGTGGGGTTAATTTGAGAGTATGAAGCGCTGACGTTTGGGGCATGGGGCGAGGGGGTGGGGCCCGCCTGTACAACTCACAGGTAACACGGAACGACACCCCTCGTGTGTAAGTTACACGTAGCATCATAAATCCTGTGCGAAAAATAGCAAATGTGAGGTGTACACTAAATAGAGCAACGACGGCCGCTCGGTTGGTGAAGGATGGCAGTGGCACCCGCCCGAACTCAAACCCAAACCGGCCGGCTTATTTATCTCTAAAACGAATTTTCATAGTGTTTTGGCAAAAGATCTGTGTATGAAAAATAAACGAGCGGTGTGACGTCTATATGGTTGCGTTATTTTTTTAAAAGAAATAGACCGGGAAGGAAGGGCCTAGATGGAGCTGGATTTCGTTAGAAGTTTAGGCACAATCAGAAGTTACAAAAATGACCTTCATAAAAAGAAAAATTACACATTCATCCTTTTGCAGCACATTAAAGCTAAAATGCAAAACATGATGGAGAGCAAGACTTGGCCACTATCGATGAACCTCGGCACTTCACTCATCCAGACCTAGACACGACGCTTTGGGCTCCACGGTATCCGGATAGCACGAGAGAAAGGGCCTCCATGGCGCAACAAGAGCACAATCGGAGGTTGAGTTTGGAAGTGACAGGGATCTTAAGTCGGGAGATAAGACTCGGGATCTTAAGTCGGGAGATAAGACTCCGAGTATCAACCCAGTCTAGCGTCATAACACCATTAGACACATACAATTCAGAGGCTTGCAAACCCAGCAGTGTGCTGCTTCTTTGGGCATCACAAAGTATGTTGATCCACCGAAGAAGGAAGGAGGGTATATATAGTACACAAATTGAGCAGAAGATGATGCACACCAAAATCCACAAAGGCCAAATTGTTCATAGATAGAGGGTGATCTGCTCAAGAACTCACCACTTGATAGCGAACAACACCAAACGTTGGTGCTGACCACAATCACAACAAGAAAATCTCCCATATTGCTCCTTGAGGGTACCACCTGGCTGGCGTTAATTTCCAACTCAAAGAAACCAAGAGCAATCTCAAATGTGGGTAAAGCCTTAGATCTGGCAGATAAAGAGAAAATAAGAGCAAATCAGACTATACAAACTACTAGAACTAGAAGAATTACAACTTTATAAGGATGTGAACCCCTTTCAAGGCCGTCGGTGATGAGCCGGAGAAAGAGGAAAGGGCTTGGATGAAGAAGGACAACAGCGGCTAGTTGGAAAGGAGCCGTGAAGGCTGGATGTAAGAGATTCTAGGAGAAAAAGGAAAGAAGATGAACAGTATTTGATAGTCATCTTGTATATGAATATGTAAATAAAATATTAAAAAATATTGTGAAACTAATTTTAGTGACAATCTAAATGTACCACAACGAACCAACATAAATTCTTTTTTTACGCTAAATACACCAACAAGGGCTGCTCGATCGGTGAAGGGTGACAACCTCCCAGCTCCAACCCGGATCGGCTCATTTCTCTCTAAAACAAATTGCCAGAGAGCTTTGGCGAAGGATCGGAAAGATAAGTCTACACAAGATAAATGAGCGATGTGACGTCCTTAGAGTTGCTTGTACGGGATTGTGTCATTCAGTGTCGAGGAACACTATGCTTTATATAAAGATTTTCTTAGAAAATTTCTTGGCAAGCTGTTGCCTTAAAGGTTCTCCTTTTGTTTTCCCGAGACAATGAAATTCTTTTTTTTAAGCTAACCAAGACTTTATTGATTAGCAAGCCCAGTGAGATCACCGGCTGCGAGAGAAGTTATAAAGTGTGGCACATTAAATCGGTAAACAACGGCAGCTTCGGGAGCCAAACCGGCTCCCCGCTTAGCCAAAACATGAGCTACGTTATTGCAGCTACGACTACAGCACAAAACTTGGCATCGAGTAAAACGATTGAGCATGATATCCTTGGCTTGTCGGAAAAGAACTCCAAGTTGACCAAGATCATAATCATTGGTTAGCAGAGCTTGCTTCAGAACCAAAGCATCAATTTCCACAATAATTCTATCCATGCCAGCGTCAGACGCGAAACGGAGAGCTCGGATACAAGCCACTACTTCAGCATGTAAGGCGTTTGCAAGGTTACACGCAGAACCCATCGCTGCTCCCTTGACTGTACCTGCTACATCCCTTATGCAGAAGCCCCATCCTCCCTTGCCACAAACATGAAAGAGCCATCAATATTCAACCTGAGGAATTGTGCAGGAGGTGTTATCTAGTGGTGGACAGAAGGAGACTGAGGAGGACCATCCTGTCTCTGAAAATTTTGAAAGTCCAGTAGCCGGTAGTGGCATTTAGAAATGAAATCCTGAGCTGAACATATTTGATCGCCCATGATGGTTGCGTTACGGATGAACCAAATATTCTAGAGGAGAATGACGGCCAAAACTGAAGAGTCAAAGAATTGGGACAGCATGACACCAGTGACGTCAAGGGCATTGCTACACCCAAGAAGCAGCACCCGGAAATGATCCATATTAGCTGCCATCCAACATGATTTGGCAAATTTGCATTTGAGAAAGAGATGTGCCCCATCTTCATCCATTCTCCTACGAATTGGGCACCTAATATCCAGATCAATTCCTCGTCGTTGCAAGTTCATCACAATGCTTTTAACTTTATACAATTTTTAATATTGTCTCTAATATAGAATTTTAACCATCATTATTTGTATAAACATATAAATAAAAGATTTGAATTTACTATTTTTTAGGATGCCTAAGAAATTGTTATTTCTCAGTCAATCGAGCTGCATATTATCAAGCCTACAGTTGCACAATTTATTGTTAAATTTGTTATCTCTAAGTCGTCTGAAAATTGTTATTTCTAATTTAATCAAGTCGCACATCATCAAGCTTGGAGTTGCAAAAAAATTATGCAAACTTAGGTCTAAAATGTCCAACTACCCAGTTGCACATTTCTACACCAAAAGTTACACAAGATTTATAAAACATGCAACTACCTAATTAACTGTTAGATAGAGAACCAATGCTCATGAATTAGAAATAACAATTTATCAATTAACTTAGAAATAGACATTCCTTTAGAAAAACTATATTGTGAAACTAAATGATAATCTAATCACATCATTTTCACCTAACCAATCAGAATAATTCTTTTATAAAAACATAGAAATTTTCTGCTTAACCAAACTAAATAATTTTTTACTAGCTTGTTGTCAAAGACAACAAAGTTTGACTTTGTACTTTCTAAAGCATCATCTATTTCAAAGGAAGGTAGTATTTGAATAAATTCTACTGTGGACCATATATTCTAAAGCATCATTTATTTTATTACCATGTTGAAAGCACCGCATTTGAGAATGAAAAACTCCACAAACTGACGGGTTGAATCATGTTCAAATGTGGATTTTGGCCGTAAAATCTAGTGCAACGTGATGCTCTTCTAAAATCTAACACAACCCGTCACTTGTAACAAATACATGATCCGCAACGTAATTCACTTCTATTATTTTCGTACCTAGTTTTGTAAGCCCAAACAGCTTTACATGTGTGCCTCTCGTGCCTTTGACTTGGAAGGTAGAGAGGATCATGGTTCGCAGTCATGTAGCGCGTGAAATGGTCGTGTGGTCGGAGAGTTAAAACACCTATACAGGCTCCCCTTTTGTTTGCCGGACGGTTGGGACTGATGCGGCATGCTAATGTGACACCCCAACGTACTCCCAACAGAAGTGGAAAAGAAAGATAAAGGACGAGTGAGTAGTTACGGCCTCTAACGTGAATGTGATGGATGGTCCGGGCGTGCAGGCTAGGGCTAGAGATAAAACTCGAGGCTCGTGGCTCGGCTCGGGCTCACTAAGGCTCGGCTCGGGCTCGGCTCGGCTCGGTGGTCGAACGAGCCAAGCCCGAGCCGCCTCCTCAGCTCGCAAAGCTCGGCGAGCTGGCTCGCAAAAGCTCGCGAGCCGCTCGTAGGCTCGTCAAGGAGGCCGAAGGTAGGGTCCGACGTGGCGGATGTGGAGGCGGTGGAGACGAGCAGGGAGGTGGAGGTAGTCGAGTAGGGTCGGCAGAGGTGGAGTTGGGACCGCACAAGGTGAAGGTGGAAGTGGATTCCTGGCAACTGGCGGGAGCAAGGTCCGGAGGATTCAACGAGACGGAGGTAGTCGCATTGCACCAGGGGGTGCTGGCGCAGCGCGACTGGGACTGCGGCCTCCACGGGCATATGCCCGCGACCCCTCGCTGGCTGCCGCTCCTGATCCATGAGCGTCGGCAGAGGATGGTGGCGGCGAACGGTGGTTGTGCCGGGCGAAGGAGCGGCAGGAGGCAGCGGGTAGTAGTCGGCAGTAGTTGCTGAGGCGGAGGAGGTGGCAAAGGGGAGGAGGTGGCGAAGGGGGGTGGCAGAGGATGCGGCAGAGAATATGGCGGCGGACCAGCGGCTACGCCCGGTGGAGGAGGGGTGAGAGGCGGCGGTGCCCTAACCCTAGGTCACGTCGCCATGGCGGCCTGCGGGAGACAGAGAGAGAGGGAAGGGAACGCAGCGAGATCTGAGAGGCTGAATCGGACGGGAGCAGCTTAAGTTAGGCTAGATCAGCTCGCGAGTCATTACGAGCCGGCTCGAGCTTTCGAGCTCGGTGAAAGCTCGAGCCGAGCCTCTTCTCCAGCTCGTGAAATCTAGTGAGCCGGCTCGGACTCGGCTCGTATTTTTCCGAGCTAGGCGAGCTGAGCCGGCTCGGCTCGGTTCGGCTCCAGCCCTACGTGCAGCTTAGGATCATGGGCTAGTCAATTGCTTTCTTTGGCATGTCCCGTTCAGCCCATTTCTGGGCCTTGTGCTGTCAAAGCTTTGTTGGCCCAGCCTAGTATCCCAGGACCAGGCCTTGAACTTTTCTTGAGGTTCGTTTCATAATTGCCGGCTCTAACCTTGTAGGGGGTTGAGTAAGCGGATGATGAATCTTAGTCCGGGATCGTCGATTAGCCGCTCCGAGCGCACGCGGAAGCATCACTGGATGCCTCCACAACGGTGCTAGACTTAGGATTTTGATCAAACGGCCAAAAAGAAAACCAAGAAAAAAGAAAAGGAGATTGGACATGTTTTATAAATGTTGTATGCAATGTTATGCTTAGACATACATAACTGGAGAGTTATACATTTTAAGCCTAAAATTACATAATTTTATAGCTTTAGGTTTGATGATGTACAACTTGGTCAACTGATATTTAACTAATTATACAAATTCTTTGAAATATTTGTATAAGAATTTTAGATGAAACCTAATTGAATTCGACACAGTTTTCCATGGAAATCTGGCTTATTTTTCAGTCACTAATTCCTGTAGTCTTTCAATAAAAAATATCTCTGTAAGGCTATTTCGTTCGGAGCGCCCCTCTGAATCTTTTTTATGCTTCTGAGTTATTCCAGATTTTTCCTTCGCCAAGCCCTACCATTTCTCTTTTCTCACAAGTTCTTGCATGATTTCTGATGTAGACTTTTCAAACGCGCTAAGTGCATGAAGGGCCCGATGGAACTGTAGTTGTTGCCCTATGTTGGGGCAGCAACTTTACCTTTTGGAGCATCAAGGGGCCACATAGCCTTCTTTCTACTAGTTTCTAGCTAGGGTTTGTCGTGTTAATTTCTTGACAAACTAATGATGGCTTTATCAGCCAAACCATGGTAAACTCCTACAGAAGGCTACATCAATGGCAAAACTAATATATGTAGTATATAGCTTTAGGTTTATCAGTTATGTGAGGACGTCGCACTCAAAGTCTCAAACAAAGCTGCCTAGCCAGTAGCCACCGTTACAACCTAGAACGTTAACCGACATTACGATATAATATAGGAAATGAACAACTATAATAAAGATACACAAATAGAAAAGGGAAACTAATAACTATAAGCGCGCTTCCAAACACATTATAAATCATGTTCATTTGCCGGTGGACACGTACGGCGCGACATATTTGAGCAGTGACAAAATTTTACGGCCGTGCTCCTGTAAATGCATGCCAAACAAGCCCAAGTGCAATGCTTAGGTTAGCCAGTTTTACTTCTTCTTAATCAGGTTTACGTACGTACGCTCAAATCTAAGACTACGAAATGATGCGCAACTCCATGTCTTCCAGTAGATAAAGATCAAGCCGACCATATGGAGTACTGCTGCCTCTTTTGCTGAAAAAAGATGAATACAAAGAGGTTGCGATCGAGCTTGTGGAGCTTAGATTAGGGTAGCCACAGGGAGAGGTGTCACCGAACATGTGCCCGGAATGGCTGACAAGCGAATATATATTGGACGTACATCCGGCCCGCCTGTCAACCACTGCCGGCTCTTGGTCTTGACCGCACCAAAGCCAGGACACCAGGGATACCCTTGTTGAGTTTTGCTGGTTGTAGTGGCCTGCATGGCAATGCACATGTAGTGCATGTCATCACCTGTTTAGGGCCTTATCATTTGCGAGTGTAATGGAGTACTACGTGCAATTTTTGTTCACGCGTCTGTTTGGAACACAGAAATTTCAGATGAATTAGTTCGCTACATGTAGGAACATGAAATAATTCCTAGGTTCCAGAATCTATAAACTTTACTGCCCGTTAGAAATTGATAATTCATAGGATCCCATGGTCCAATAATGTTTTCTTTTCACCGTAGGATCGCATGACTTCACATATTTCTTTAAATTTTTTGCTAGGATAATATGTATTTCTGCCCTCAAAAAGAAAATGTATTTCTTGCTAAATGCTAATAGTTGTTGGGCCAAGTTAAAAGGCCAGGACTGATGGTGGAGCATTGCAGGGCCGGCAGTGATTGGAGTTGGAGGGGGCCAACTGTTTAAGAGCCCAGGGTTGATGGCGCAAATATGCCAAGGCGCACGAGGCATCATCATTTCCTTCTGCAAAAGACGCTGCTATATATAGTAGCCTAGCCTAGTGTAGTGGCGGATTCAGGGCTCCTCAGGAGTAGGCAATCATTACACAAACACATCTAGAGAGAGAGAGATAAGGGGTGGCGTACTGGTGTGGCCGTGTGGGTCCAGAGCAATCGATAGTTTGTTCCTCCACTAGCAGATGAGAGAGAGTTGGAAAAGGCACCTGCCTTTCTGATGGGTTTCTAGGTGTGTTGCCCTCCGATCTTGCATGTTGTCCTGCCTGACATCTCTACCTCACCAACAATCTCTCTCTCTCTCTCTCTCCTCTTCTCTGGAATTAGGGTTTGGGTTAGCTAGTAAACTGTTGGCTAGATTGATCACTGGGTCTTTCAGGGCCTGGTTGCTTACTTCAACTAATTAAGAAAATATATGAGTTAGTAAAAGAAAAAATGACTAGTTTCAAGGTGATGTTAGTTTCACTCATACATGCATCATCCTCAGTGCTTTTAGGTTTAGTTTATGTGTACACTTTGGAGTTGCTAGCGAATTCTGCTAATTAATGACAGTTACTTCTCATATGCAATGAATACATATATAGAATTTCTTGTAAATTCTTCTTTTAACATATATACATGATGCTGCAGCTTAATTAGGGCCTGTTTGGTTGGGCTGTGGCTGTTGACAAAGCTGTTGTTGGCTGGCTGTCTGGAAAAGCTGCTGTGGCTGTGAGAAAGTTAACATATGGCTTTTGGTTGATCCAAATCATCTACAGCATTTTGAAAAATAAGCACTGAAGCTTCAACACATTGCAAAAAGCTGGCAGAAGGCAGCTTTTTCAAACAGCTGAATTTATACTGCAAAGCCCACAGCTACCGTTGGCAAAAGCTGTTGAAAAGCTGGCCGTTTGGTTGGGCTGCAGCTTTTTCCAGTAAAAAGTTGCTGAAAAGCCCAACCAAACACCCCCCTTAGTTATACGGCCAGGTTTGGTGTGACGAGCTTGTAACATCGATTTTTCTGTGGTAGGTAAAATTGCGCAGTCATCAGTCATAGCTCCAACAACTTTTTAGTTATTTTCACTTTGAGTAGATCAGGTAGGGGAGACCATATATAGCAGACAGATGTATGTGGCAAACAATGTTAGATGATGCAATCATGCATATCTTTGGTACGGATCACAACTTTGCAGACGCACAGTCCATGACGATAGATGTATATGTATGATTACTCAGGGAAAGCTAGCTGATTAGAGCTAAGGAAAGAGAGGTAAATATACATATGTCACACGCCCACACGATATATTAATCGCTGCTCATATATACAATCGATTAAGAGATGACATGAGAAAAGGACATGTACCGACCGAAGAAAAGAAAGATGTGCTGTCAAAAGTAACAGGATTCTGTGCTTATAGAGAGATGCATGACATATGATCTTTAAATCAATTTATTTGGAATTAGATTCACCCTTGAGAGCACGAGTCGTTTCCGGCTAATAGCCTGGTTTCTTGTTTATTCTAAATTCGGGATCTAAGAGATTAAATATGATCTCAATATTGGATTCAAGTTCAAATGATAGTTAGCAAATATTTCAAAACATTTCGCGCTAAGTAACAAACTCTTAATTAATTTGGCTTTTTGGGGACCATGCATGTGTGACAGTGTGAGTGCAAAATAATAATAATTGAACTCCAATTAATTTTATGAGCATATATAGTATTCATATATATTTAGTTGTCACTTTTGACTGTAACTCATCAATGTTTGACCTTTTATTTTTATCAACACAAAAACATATAGCTCTAAAAAAATAAATTAATATTATAAAGTATTTCTTTTGTTATAAATCTAACCATACCATCTTCATGTTGTACAACTTGATAGTTTTAACATTATCATTGGTCAAACCTAAGTCAGTCTATGTCAAAAGTGACAACTATGTATGAACGGATGTAGTATATTAGAGATGCATACATGGATCGCTGATACATATATATGCATTTTTCTACATTAAAAATAATGGAGGCAAAGTATCCACTTAAGCCAGCTTGAGTTCGCCAATTGTTGTCAAGAGTACGTACAACAACTTCATCATTTCAGGGCACAAGAGATCATTTCATCCATTTGGCGCCTTGCTGTACTGTATGAACCGAGCAGCTTTATAAAATAATATATGAAACTACGATCTGTGTTAAAAATTCAAAATATATACGTACCGGAATCATTTTGATGATTTCACTCTCGATCCAAAAAGGAGAGAGAATATTTTTTATATCTTTGTCTTACATACACCTTTTTATTTCAAGTAGTATTAACACCAATACTATAGAAGATCCTATCATAGACGGTTTAGAATCATTGTCATGGCTAAGGGTCTGAGATTACGAAATTTCATCACGGACGGTTCAAAGAGACCTGTATGTGACGAGAAAATACGAAATAAAAATAAAAGCGACGCAGCCCCGACAGGGCCACTGTGCTACTCCACCGATGATTGCCTTCTCTAGGGCTTGCTCGTGCCTGCTCCTCATCCCTCCCACCGATCTGCCGCAGCGCATGCCACCTGGTCGGCTTAGGGACGAGGTGCTGCCGGCCGAATATGCGTGAAGGTGACGCCGCCGGACCCGCATGAAGGAGCTGTCGCTGTTGGATCTGTCTGTGAGTCGACTCCACCAAATCCTTTTGTGAGTCACCGCCGCCAGATCCACTCAGTGGAGCTGCCGCTGCCACCAGATGTGTGCAAAGGAGCTACGCTGCCGGATCCGAGTGGAGGCGCCGCCGGTCGAATCCGCGTGAAGGGAAGGAGGAGATGACCGGGGAGGAGTGGAGGCGGCGATGAGATGAGAAGCGGGAGGACGTAGTAAGATGTGGAGGAGAGGAAGGTAGGTGGAGGCATTGTGTGTGTGTGTGAAGGAGGGGCGGACTTAAAATTTCGGGAGTGGGTCTCCCCCTGCCACTGCCACCGGATCTGTGCAAAGGAGATGCGCTGCCAGATCCGCGTGAAAGGAAGGAGGAGATGACCGGGGAGGAGTGGAGGTGGCGACGAGATGAGAAGCGGAGGACGTAGTGAGATGTGGAGGAGAGGAAGGCAGGTGGAGACGCTGTGTGTGTGTGTGGAGGGGCGGACTTAAAATTTCGGGAGTGGGTTGGGAGACCTGGTGTGCGGCAGCTAGGATTAGGAGGGGCTTGAGGCTGATTTTTATATTGGTTTGATGTTGGGCCAAATGAGTCCTATCAACCACAAATAGTTTGTTAAAAAGAACCATCTATGATGAGCTACATATTAAAGATGAGTCCTCTTATAAATCACCTTTGATGACGATTTTCACAAAAATTATCTGTGATAGACGATTTTAGTGAACCATCTGTGATGAAGTGTCTAGAATGACCATTTTATAATAGTGTATATATATGTGATAAAAAAGACAAAAAGAAGAGAAAAGAAGTGGAGAAAAAATGCTAGCAATTAATAATATGTACATAGACTCTTAAATAATTTTACGTATGCACACGTGATGGCACAAAGTACTTCAATAGGCAAACGGTATGTCAGTACATACGATCTTTCATGTACACATATAACGATGATAAATGGTTGTCCAGTATCAGTAACTCGATTAAATTAATGTATTCTAGCATTATTAATATACTCCCGGGTATAATTCTTAATAGCGACCTGTTGCTTTTTTGAGAAGCACTCTTACATAAAGAGTTATACAAGACTTTTAACTACAAACGATTCACTAAAAAATTTCTATGATATGCCTTATCACATGCGGTTTTAATCAAAAGTGACATCATAGAAATAGGTCAAAAACCGTCTGCGATGTATCATAGACAGGGTTTTATAAAAAAACCATATATGATAAAACCGGCCCATATCGGCCTAATAGATAGCATGTATATCCTTTTACCTTTACCCTAACCTCTCATTCTCCCCCCTACGCCGTCGTTCTCTCGATCCTTCTCCTCTACCTTAGATCTCTCTCGGTTCTTCTCCTCTACCCGAGAGCACCAAGGCCGAGACGAGCCATTCCTCCGTCTGTCCGGGTCTCTTTTTTTGCTCGTCCGTCCAGGTCTCCTTCCCCACAGTGCTCCCTCCATCCGGATCCGGTGAAGCACCTGCGATGGCGGCGTGTGCGGAGGAGCAGATGCAATGGGATCTAGTAGACTAGCCGAGACGTTGCGCGTGTTGAGGAGAGGATCTGGTGGAGCACCAACGCAGCCTCGCATGAGGAGGAGCGGATCCGGCGGAGCACCTGCACGGCCGCCCGAGCGGAGGAGCGGATCCAGTAGGATCCAGCGCCGGCGGACCACTGGTGACGGCGACGCACGGAGGAGTAGATTCGGTGGATCACCTACGATGGAGCTCGTGTGGTCCGAGGACTCGGTGCTAGAGCGTGGGTGCTTGTTGTTGGCTTTGCCAGCACCATCAACTTTGTCCGTCGCGTCAACACCTTTGGCCTCTTCACCAAGTGCTCGTCGTCAACTTCGGCCTCGTCAACTTCGCATTCGTCAGCGTGGGTACCCCCGTTGACTTGCAGCTACAATGCTTGCTCTCTCTTACTTCTTGTTGTTGATGATTTCATGATTTCTTCTGTGTATTCCTATGCAATGCAAGTGATGAAACATTTTGCACTAGTGGCATCTGCAGAAGGAAATGCAAGTGATGAACCTCGGTGTACTGATGGGGAGGGGAGCATGTCATCGTTGGCAACGGCTCCAATCATTCGCCCCAACTCTCCCTGATTTGTGTTGAGTTGAATGTTTCTCGTATGGTAATCAGAGCACTTAGGAGTGTAACCATAGCCTTATAATTCTTGTCAAGTGTTTTCTGTGCGATGAACAATTTGTAATTTGTTAAGTGCTATTCCTATGTAATGAATCATTCAAGTGTTTCTTTTCTGCTTGAACTTTGGTGCTTCTGAGAAATTTGGTTCTTTTGAATAATGATGAACTCAACCTAGAATAAAAACATAAAGAGGGATCTTTTTGCACCCTAAAATGAATACAGTTAGTTCTGAAATTGAACCGTTTGTGGTAAGAGTCTTGTCACAAACGGTTGCATTTCAGAACCGCATGTAATATTCATTTTCATAAGCAGTTGAAAACCCGTCTATAAGGAGGTCGCCTCATCATAGACCCTTTTGTTCAGGCAGTTTAGAAAACCGCTTGTGCCCCACCTGTGACAAGGTTATCTGTAGTAGTGAAGATTTGTTAAGTTGATCTGGACTACTTTCAAATATATCTTAACCAATATGACTAATTGGTTAAATCGACAGTTAGTGACACGGTTCAACAATGTGCCTCCCCCCCCCCTAAAAAAAGGATCGAAGAACAATGGACAGATAGAGCTAGTAGCAACAACTACTTCGACTCAGTTTACGATTGGTGAACTGTATTGTACTAAACTTATTTTATAATCTGATGTGGTAAAATAGTTATAGAAGTAGAAAAAAATGGTCAAATAGACAAAAGATAGTTAGACTAACAAGATTATGATAATCCGTTGCAATGCCAAAATGGAGCCTTCGATGTGGTGAAATTATATAGTTATCTTTCCTATGATCTAGCTCAGAAATGAGTGTTTGTTGATCCGTTAGAAAAAAATGTCTGTGTAATATTGAAGTAACAAAGATACATACTTCAATGTGGTCAAATTGTACACTTATCCTGAAAATACATAGGTACTAAACAGTTAGCAGCGAAGAAAAAAGAAAGAAATAATAGGTCAAGGCTGAAGAAAAATACTACAGCATGCATGCAACGACTTGTTCTGATCTATATCTTTTTTTTTGAGTGTGATCTATATTAGGATGGAAGAAACTGAATCATGTTCAAAAACTAGTTTACGCATATTTATCAACTTATTATTTACATATGTTCACTTGTTGATATTATTACTTGTGAACTCCTCCATCAATATTAAGGACTTCACATTTCTTAAATTAACAAGAAATGGCACAAAAGACTAAATAATTCAACAATTAACAAAAATAGATCACAGCTATATATGATCAAGCAATCAGTACCAAGCAAGAGAGAAATACTAACTCATTACTTCATTACCATTCATCCTCACTTGCACCAACTGTTTATATATATCTATACATCCGAGGTCACGGATTAATAGCAAAGACACATAGAAAAGCAAGCGCATATCTTCCACTGTACGGCATACATCCAAATTAGCCGAAAGGTAAGGAAAACCGGAGGAGTTGGATCATTTCATCTCATCTCGACAAGGACAATTGCTTGGCTAGCTAGCTAGCGATGGAAGCCAAACAAAATGGCCACACCCCTTTACAAGTATATATATAATAAATATATTCAACGAATCATCGATCAGGGGTCAGGGCAAATGCATGCATGCATTCCTTCCACTCGCACCAAAAATTCACAATCCTTCCATTAATTCGCACCAAAATTTAACTTTAACATGAGACAGATCGAAAACGTCAAGAAGATCACCCAGATTTATGTACACGGATCATACAAAAACCAAGGAAACTCACTTTTTTTTGGTTTGTCAAAAGAAACTCACAATTAAGCAGCTTGCCAAATGCCAATAGTAGTAGTAGCCAAGTAGTAGAAGCTAGCCACATTTAGCTTCTCCTCCATCTCAATCAACCTCCACACAAAGATTTGCTCACACGCAGAGAGAATTAATGAGAGCTACGTTACGTACGTGTAGGGTGCTAGTGCCGGTCATACTTATCTCCGGCGCCGCCGCCCAAGGAAGAGAAGAACCCATGGCCTCCGTTCGCCCTCTCGCCTTCCGCGGCGGCGGCCGCCGCCGCCGCCGCAGCCTCGAAGTCGTCGAACGGGTTGAAGTTGAACCCTCCCATGCCGTGGTGGCCGCCGTACTGATCGGCGCCCGATCCACCACCAGCCGTAGCAGCGGCGGCGGCGCTTGGCATCACGTTGCTCCTCGCTAACAGCGCGAGCGCGTCCACGAGCGAGCTGGTGCAGCCGGTGGTGGCGGTGTTAGCTAGGGTGGTGTTGGCGGTGGTGCAAGTGGCGGGCAGTAGGACAGGGTTGTGCGGGTACTTGAGAGGGGACGGCCGCAGCAGGAAGGGCGGGCCGAGGCCGGAGGCGCCGCCGAGGAGGCGCGGGCGGACGGAGGGGGGGCGGACCGGCGGCGAAGGGCGGCGCCGGGAAGCCAGTGAATTCCTGCACCATGGCGCGGAAGTTGGAGGTGTCGGTGGTGAGCACGGTGGTTGGCGGCCGGCGGGATGCTCTCGGGCGTTTCTTGGGCGGCTTCGACGGCGCCGGCGGGTGAGGAGGCGCTGGCGCCGGAGAGGGGGACATCGTGGTGGGGGAGGAGGTGGGGAGGAAGCCATGGAAGGAGGATGAGTCGAGGTATAGGCTGGCCGGGGAGGAGGACGAGGAGGGGAGGAAGAGGCTGCGGTGGTCGATGGAGGAGAATTCTTGGTCGGCGGCGGTGCCAGGGAGGGACGGGGAGGACGGGAGGCTGTCGCTAGTGGTGGACGCCATGGATCGATGGAAGGCTCGCTCGACGGAGGTCAGTGAAGGAAGAGGAAGAGTGTAATGGAGGATGGATTGAGGTAGATAGATAGGGTTTGGTGTGGAAACTCTGGAGAGGGATATGGAGATCTTGATGTGGGTGGATTGCTGATGAACTGAACAAGGAGAGGAATGAGAAAAGGTTGATGATGACTGAAAATATGGGGAGTGGTAGCGGTGGTGAGGAGAAGAAGCTGCCAACTCATTTTTTTTTCCTTTTTCTTCCATCTACTTTTCTTTGCTCTTCTTAAGTTATTTGTGGTGAATTTTAGAGGTACAAAAAGTAGTGCAGTGGTAAACATTCTTTACTTTATTAGAGAAATTAATTATTTTTATTATACATATAATAGTATTTGTGGCATTAATGTACGTGGAGAGGATTATATGATTTGGCAATCTGTTGATTAACTTGGCAATGTCAGATCTAGAATATCATAATACGTGTGGGGGTTTTTATGCAAAAAGTTGTAAGATCACTTGGCCTACCTTTTGCATATGCATCTGGAATTTGGTGAATCAAACAGACAAACAAATCTGAACTTAATAGATTTTTTTTGCCACATATATAATTTGGAACAATATAATTCACATGTATTAGCATCCCATGCATGCCATGACATAACGACAACATTCTATCCATCATGCTGAGGACACGCAGGGATGATCTCGCTGCTCAATTTTGATTCTTTTGAACTTGTCCATAACCGTTTATTCGGCTAATTAATTACGAACCGTGCGTACTTAACACAGAAAACTTGTGTGCTTAGGCATGCCAAAATATCAAGATGTTATATACTCATAAAGGGTGATGTGGCAAGCATGATTGTGACAGCGAGAGCAGTACCTATAGCTAATTAGCTTGGATGACTCCATCTCTCCCACTATTGGCTGCTTTGCAGCACTGTACAGTAACATTATACATCTAGCTTATTAGGTCTAGCTGCCTCTATATCTAGCCACAGCCCTTTTCTTTTTGCAAGAAATTTTTTCCTCTATATTTTACCTTTTATTTTTTTTGTTTGGAACTGCTCTGTACTTTTCTGCAGTAGTCAAGAAAGATACGATCCAGCAACTAGCTATCGAGTATGAAAGATACGGTCCGAAACCTAATTACATGCACGTTACAGCAAATAATAATGCACATCGACATGCCATCATTTATAAATTGTAGGTAGGACGGGACTTCTATGCTGGCATGATATTCAGAAAGAACTTCGTCTCTAACCATCTCTAAATATATATAGGTTGCCGAGGGATCTGTACGGTCAAAGATTTAAAATGTTGAACACTATTAACCTGTGTAAAATGTATAGATTGACTATATGACAATATAGTCACTGCTTTTGTATTGCAAAACACTTTCAGTTTTTTTAATTAATTTTGCTAGTATGTTATGACCAAAGACCATAGTAAAAGTAAAAAAGACTTCATTATACTTATGAACAGGGGATTATATATATTATTAAATAAAATGATAGATTAGACGATACAGGGAATATGAGACTAATTTAGTCATGTATGACTACTAGAAAACGAAATTCCTTATTTTCAAATCATTCTAATGTCTTTGGATGTGCATTCATGATATTTATGGTGTACTTTACTGATGCTTTGAATTAGAACAAGGAGTAGAGCTAGCTAATTAGATTCCTTCATAAAAAGGAATTGAAGGACTGTAGCTAGAATATATTTTTAAGAAGTAAACTATCTGCGAGATAAATGAGCTCCTAAATGTTGTTGGTTGACATTTTCCTCATCTTAAACATAACGAAGCATAAAATGTAATAATTCGAGAAGATCAACACCTACTTTACTTGCCTAAAAGAGTAATACCTTGAAAACTCAATTGCAGGGCCTTCCCCGCGGTTGAGGGGCCTAAAAAGATGGTAAGTATTAGCAATGAAGTTGTAAACAGAATTTCTCTCGTGATTCTTGGTCTCTAATTCGGTGTAAAACCACAAAAAGTAAAGGGCAAAGTAAAGTTGTGTATCAAATTAAAGAAGTTGATTGTCACGATGGAACTAATTGAGTCAACGTGCCACTAATAAGCGTCAGTCCCACTTGAGATATTTGCGAAGATAAAAAGAGCATTGAGCTAGCTAAAGGGCACACGCGAAGATTAGCTACATATATGTATATGCCACCTCGCCGTCTCCTCCTTTTCTTATTATTTATATTAAGCAGATTCTTATTCTATTAAAAAATCGATTGAAGATAAAAAAAACAAAAGGGAAATTTTTTCATGAACGCACTAAATTATCTTAAATGCATATAGCACTAATTAAGAGTACAATTTATCAAATAGTCCATTAGTCCAATCATTTTCAATCTTTTTTGCTAGCTTTCGCCTTTTTCGATAGTACTTGCTGGGTTAAATCAAAGCTAAACTACAGGATTTGCAATCAAGGTTTTTCTTTTTCTTTCAGACGTCCTTTTCCTTTTGTTTGAACCCTTTTTTGTGTCTCTTTTCTATGATTTCAAAAGGAAAAGAGAAAATGGGTAAGATCGATCGGCTCTTTTGGAAAGACCAAATGCAATCACATCTCCTTCTTATTCGCACTCGTGGATACATAGCATTCTTTTCAGCATTCCTAGTGTTTTTTCTTGCAATCAATCCAAATATATTCTTTTTTTTACGTAATCTAGATTTCCTATATTTTCATGCGGTTTTCTGCGTGTTTCCTATTCTTCTATTATGTTTCAAACATCGAATCCCAACGGTATACTACTTCATAGGTAACTCAAATGTGCAGCCCATTTGGAAAATGTATACACAAGAAGTTATATCATGTCATGTGCATGCACTTGCAAAATGTAACCAAAAAAATATGACCATATGTGAACTTAAAAAATAATCATGCTCTATGCAGCTTGTTGATTACTAGTCCATGGCACTCACTAAAATACTCTATCAATGGAAGTGTATTCTCACCACCTCATCTCCTTTGGGCTTCGGAAGGTGTATGTTGGTTCAACCACGTAGATCGCGTTGGTTGCACCTACGACTAACACATGCATGCATGGCATTGGCCAGCATGGTTGCATGGAACTAGCGCTGTAGACCTACTGCACTGCTTCTACTACTTAATGATTCCTTAATTACACCCATGCATGCATGTGCGTATATATATGGACGCATCATTACAGGCTTTCGATGGCATACTTCAAGAAAGATTTGGGATTTTACTAGATCTGCGAAAAGATGGTACACTGTACCGCGTGTGTTGTTGATACGCGCAATAATCGATGTGCGTGTAGTTCTTAGTCCTGGGAGGAATGATTTGTATGTCCTTGCGCGTCGCTTTACGCAGCAGATGAGTCCGGTCGTCTCCGCTGCTCTCGAGAGATTGTTAATCATGCTCGCCCACTGAGTGGTTAAGTTTCAATCGGACCCGAGCTGCCATGTGGTTCTGCCAGGTACAAATGATTCCGTGGCTTCGTCCCGATCGATCCATCCATCGTCTCTGCTATTCGTCTCCGACCTAAACCACCGTGACCCACCCCGTCGTCAGCGACACGGTACAGTGTCACCGTCGCTTGATTAACGAAAATTTACATTCTTTTCATTTGAAGTGCAAACGAATAGAACTTCCGTGTCAATCACGTGGGAAGCGTGGTAAGCTACCTCAAATTTAAAATAAGATAGAAAAGAACTTCCCTGTAGTTACTTAATGTAAAGTTAACTACTTCGACCAAGTGAGCCATCCAAGTATTACTCAATTTTGGAGAAACTCTCTGTACTTGTCTGTACCATTTTGATGCGGCGGCAAGGAAATAAATTTTCTTTTACTCAATTAATGTACACTAGCTTGGTGGCTAGTCTACGCTTGTCCGATAATACTATCATCATCACCATCATCTCCATGACTACACCATCTTCACCATTATCTCCATGATTACGCCATTTCCACCATCATCTCTACCGTATTTTAGTATATTAGAACTACTGCCTTGTGATCATTAATCTTCAAGTGCTTAGGAATATCGGGCGAAGCTTTGGTTTATGAACCGAACTTGATATTTCAGATTGTTTCATTGGTGTTTTCATCTCGTACATCAGTGTCTATGTCCATGATTCATACATGAGTTGTCAAGTTTAGAAGTATGGGTTTCTAAGCGTTTTAATACTATTATGAGGATTATTCTTATGTTATAATAATTGTACATGTCATATATTCTGATTATAGTGTTTGTGTGTCGTATATTGATACTAGGACTCGAAGGCCATTGATGTTGCATAGGTCGGCTAAGGTATGGCGTGCAACAATTGATGAGACTATGTCTGACCCTAAAGCTAGTGACAATTAAAGTGACAAAGAATAGTCGTCCAAAGAAAATCAATAGGAGAACCATGGTACAATTAACCACGACGCGTATATAAGCTAGTCCGGGTACAACCTTAATTATTACTTTGGTTTTTTGCGCTACGGCGTGACTCTAGGTAGGACAATCGATTCTCCTAGAAGAGACCTCGCGGAGAGATGTGTTTAGGATGCACATCCAATATGAAGTCGAGTGTCTAATAGCAATAGCAATTACATAATCTGTTATCTTATTCACATACTCCTCGGTCTGCTAACTCAATATGCAATTGCAGGTGAAGCGACTTGATTTGGACGTACTTGTCGTCAATCAATCAAATACTTCTTATCAGTGGATATTAGATCCAAGTTGTTGCTTACATATATGTTGTACGAGGGAGATGTTTAATGATATATCTCTATATTTAGCGTATGGAACTGTTCACTTATAGAGTATTGCAATGAGTATGCAATCACTGAGATGGGAGCGGTTACACTAAAGATGCATAATTGAGCACGTCGCACATTGACAGAATTTCGGTATATTCCTGACTTGAAGAATGACCTAATATATGTGAGGTCGCTTAAACTCCATGGTTGTGAGTTACCACCTCAAGGAAAAGTCAAGCAACTAATTACTTGCAAAGGAGAGATAATCATGAAAAGTATCTGGAATAATGATGGATATAGATTGATAGGTAATTTTAATGATTGCGCAACTGATGTAAGGTCTTATAAAAATTCATGGCCAGAAGAAGAGTAGGTACACATACCTCGGTTGTAGTTGTGTGTGGAGCTAGAAAGAAGGATGCAAGCTCTAACGTACGGATAGGTGGAAGAAGGAAGAAGTGGCGGGACTAACCATGTGGTATCATGGAGCATGTGGAGGTTTGATATTGCAGGGAAAGATGTAGAAACATGTGGTGTAGTTTACCAAACTTCACAACAAATGAGCTCTTACGTGGAGGATTCGGGAGGTCCACGTCAGACACCAACACACATCATAGTGATGCACATAAGCCCCTATGGTGGGGTACCCTCAAGGTGAGAGCAAAAATGCAAAACTGATTTGGAGCTAATTCTTGGAGGAGCACAGTGACTTCAACGGATAAAAGTCAAGGTGGAGGCTTTTTAGTATGGTGACAAATAGCTTAAACCTATTAGGACTCAAACCAACGTGCTACAAGGAATTAATCATACTAGGACAAGGAGTCCTAGGGCCTGTTTGGTTGGGCTGTGGCTGTTGACAAAGCTGCTGTTGGTTGGCTGTCTGGAAAAGTTGCTGTGGTTGTGGGAAAGTGAGCATATGGCATTTGGTTGATCCAAACCATCTGCAACATTTTGAAAAATGAGCACAGAAGTTTCAGCACATTGCAAAAGCTGGCAGAAGGCAGCTTTTCCAGACAGTCGAATTTGCACTGCAAAGTCCACAGCTACGTTGGCAAAAGCTGCTGAAAAGCTGGCTATTTGGTTAGGTGCAGCTTTTTTCAGTAGAAAGCTGCTGAAAAGCCCGACCAAACACCCCCCCAGTTGCTTTAGAGGGGGTCGTGGGTGTTCACCGTCATTTTTCTCAGTAATCTCCATATGATTCATGTAATTCGTTCTAGATACCGTTCAAAAACTCTGATCATATTTAGGGTTGTTGTGCATAAGAAAGGGTGCAAAAGAGAACAATTTTAGTGTCAATTCCCACTAACCTGTTATGCTTTGCTGCCGGTGGCTAGCTAGGTTGGAACCAACGTCCAGACCTTAGCCCATAATTGTCTTGCGAAGGTACATATCTTGAAGTGTCCCTGGGCACACATGATACATCAGGTGTTATGCGGCCATCCGCTGACAGCCAGCCTATCCGTCGTAAGCACGTGAAAAAGTTGCAGTCAACCCTAGCAATAGTCTTCCAATTGATAGAAGAGTTGTAAGTTGTGGAAGCTCAAATTGTTTCCAGCGAGGGGTTAAAACGTTCATCACCTTCATGAGTTCTCCACCCTTTGGACGCTTTTTGCTCAGGTGCAGCTTTCTCCTAGCACGGCTGACTCCATCACTTGGAATCTCTCTGCCTTGGGGCTTTATTCGGTGGCTTTGGCTTATAAGGCTCAATTTATCGGTGCCACCAGCACCCACATGCGATCAGTTATATAACCCTCCAAAGTGTAAGCTCTTCGCATGGTTAATCATTCAAAATCGGGTTTGGACGGCTGACAAGCTTGAGCGCAGAGGATGGCCCAATTGTGGTGTCTACCCCCCTATGCTAGCAAACTAGAGAATCGGCACCGTGCCTCATGTTCACTTGCCGCTACACTGTCCGGGTATGAAATATGGCTAAAGTCTTTTTCAGGCTCCACAACTTAGATACTAAGCCTGGACAAATGTTACATCCGTCAAAGAGTAGTGGCTCTTCCTCACCACCAGCCCGGGAAGTCAAAGGAAGGCGCTCACTGTAACATCCCCAAAGTTTATTCCATATCAGTGTGCATCATAGCATGAGAATGATTAAAAAAAATTAAATTGAAATTTAAATCCCTAAAGGGTCTTGGATTTGTTTGAATTTGGAAAACAAATTTGAAAAGAAAATAGAAAAACAGAAAAAAGAAACCTAATCTAAACAAACCCCCTCACTGGATGGGCTCTCTCGGGGCCCATTTCCTCCCCCCCCCTCGGCCTGCCTCGGCCTGCTTTCTCCCCCCTCTCCCCGCTGCCCCGCCCGCCTGGGCCTCCTCCCCTCTCTCCCCGGCCCACTTTCCCTGCTCCCGGCCCACCTCCCTCGGCCCGCACCCTCCCCAACCCTATCGCCCCGCAGCCCTTATCCACTCCCCACCGCCGCCGAGAGTGCCATCGAGCTGCTTGCCGTGGCAAGCAACCGGCCGCCTCTCGCCATCTCCTGCCTCAGAACCGTCGCGCTATCTCCCCTTATCCCTCTCCTCCCGGTCGACCGCCTTCCTCTCTCCCCCTCTCTCACTCTTGCGCCACGCCGCCCCTCGCCTCGGTGCCGCTCTGCCGCCTCCTCCCCGTTGCCGCGCCGCCCCGACCCGAGCCGCGCCGCCGCTCCGCCCCCCTCGTCTCCTCGCCTGGCCACCCCTCTCGCCTCCGTCGCCTCGCCTGAGCTCCTCGCCGTCCTCCCCGTCGCCGCCGCCTCCTCCGCCGCTTCCTCGCCGTCGCTGCCCGTCGCCTCCCCCACCTCGCCTCGTGCCTCGGCCCCCGCCTCTACCTCGCCACCGCTCCACCTCCCCGCCGCCGCTTCGGCGGCGCCACATCGGGCGACGGCCTCACGCCGGCCGGACCGAGCCAACGGCCGGGACCCTACCGAGCCCCGGCATAATTAGGGCATTAATTGCCCTATTAAATATGTCGTTAGGACATATTTATTTCTAATCATTGGTCATTAATTGCTAAGTGTAATTAATATTAATAATTACTGTTTGGACATTATTAATGCTAATGATTGGTAATTACTGCTAATCTGACACGTTAATGACAGTAATTAATACACTAATGAACTCGGTTTTAACTCTGTATATGACATGTGGGACCCACCCGATAGTTTTATAAATAAAAATAATAGAGAAAATGAAAATCTATGACAGTGGGCCCCACTTGTCATTGACTCAGTCAACTTTGACCAGAGTTGACCATGGGGCCCACATGTCAGTCTCTGAAGCTAGAACAGAGATGAGTAATAAAAGTATTTATTATTTAATATTAATTTTATTTACTGAGAAAAATACAAAAAGGGTATTTAAATTGATTAAATCTCAGAAAATTCATTTTTAATCAGAAAAATACAAATAATATATCAAAATATCCAGAAAAATGAGGTCTATTCAAATATGTCATTTTCATACATGTTTGCATGCTAGGAAAAATATAAATGGCTAAAAATTCAAATTATGGTTTTCCGATTAGTCAGAAGTCGTCGGATCGCGATATCTCGAGCGTCCGGACTTCGATTAAATTGATTCCACTTGCATTAGCCTTCATTTTGAATTCTCTACGCCATGACATGCATTTCATATCATGCTGATGTTCATCATTGTGATATTTATTATTACGCCCCCTTTTTCCGGTGTTTTCGTTCTTCCCGATAGAGCCGGAAGATCTCGAAGCGTTTAATCCCGAGCTGGAACAAGATCTAATAGCCGAACCGCAAGGCAAGTAACCCTTTGATCATTTTGCGATCCTCCTACTATTTGCAAGTTATTAATTGTTTCCAAAACCCTATCGCATGCATTCAACTTATATTTTATGTTAAGTGCTAGCTTTATTCCTTGCATAACTTACTTTGTTGCTCAATCAACACCACCATCCCCTCCCAACCTATTTAGAGTAGTATAGTTGTTGCTTCTAAGTTACTTATATAGTTAATGGTGCTTAGACATGCTTAATCGTGTAAAAGTCGTAATTCCTTGAATGGCAGACAAAACACAACACTCTGGATGGGTTAAGTGGTAGGTGGGTGTTCACCGAAAAGTAACTAATGAACTTGATTAATAGTGGTCAGGCTTAGACGAGAGGCCATGGCTGGGAGCATGGTGGGTTATCTCGTTTTTCCCACAAGGACCGGTTCCCAGTGTCCTTTTGAACCAAGATTTGCGTACTTCTACATAGGTGGTATAATGGGCCACCCACGACTGAATAATTTATCTAGACTTGAGTCATAAGCTGCATAGTTTGCCGTTTCTATTTACTGGGTGAGTGAAAAAGGATGTAATGTGGTGCCTCAATATAGGTGTAAGGGTTACACACGGTCCGGGACCGGAGATGTATCACCTGCTACAACTTTTGGGACCCTGTTGGCGTACCGGCTGGACTGGTGCACACGGATTAGCCCATTAGGGCGGCTCATATTAAGTCGAAAATATTGTAAAGGTCGTGTTCAATCACACTCTGCTAACACACCTCGTGAAGTGTGTCTGTGGCCTAGCATTAAGAGTCGATTGATACATGTAGGTAAAGATGTACACCTCTGCAGGGTTTGAATTATTCAAATAGCCGTGTCCGCAGTTATGGACAAGTTGGTGAGAATCCACATCGAATTAGACAACTAAAACATTACTTTAAAACATGCCAACTCTAAAGTTAAGGTGTTAGCGATTGCTTCCTCCCTGGTGGTTGAGGAAGAATCGAGGGTTAAGTGTGTGGTGGTCTGCAATAGAGTTCATCGTGAAGATTCTACTCATCCCCCTTTAAAAGTAATCCAATAGTCGGTTTTCATCCTACTTAAAGAATATTGTCAAAAGAATAATCAGCTTTCTGTAAAATAGTCCACAAATACCCTTTATTGAAACATGTTGCATCTATTACTACATTCCCTTATAAGTCTTGCGGAGTACAATTTTTGTACTCACCTTGCAATTACTGATAATTTTGTGCAGAGAAAATCATCCCCTCAACTGATGGTTTCTATATAAAGATCGACGCCCACGACGACTAGTCGCTGGGAATCCCAGACAGTGGTCCTGCCCAGGGTTCGGCAACTTGGTTTATTCTGCTGCCATCTTTTGGCCTTTCCCTTTTGGCTTCTTAGCCATGTTTAATCTTCCGCTGTGTAATCAACTCTTTGTGTGAATTATGTTGTTAAGTTTTAAAGAACAACTAGTATTATTACAGTTTCAGTCGTAGAGTTGCTTTTGTGATACTAGTTTGTTCTCACCTGCCTCATGTGCCTTGCGCGTATGTTATTGAAGCACATGGTACGGGTAGGGTTTCAGAGTCTATATCATAGAATTGTTAGGTTTAATCACCCATGTGAAGTAACTCTTCCACTGGGAGTTTGGGAACTATATCATCATACTCAGCCGAGCATTAATTTGCTGAGACGAGTTTGAGATTGATGTTCCGGCTCAATGAGAAAAGAGTGAGGAGACCTGTCGGCGTCACGGGGCCCAGGGTCCCCTAAACCGCTGGCAAAGGCCCAACTTGACGCCACATCGCCAAGAACGTGGGAGTTAAGTAGAGGTGCCCAGGAGCTCAACCCGAGCACTGCTCTACTCGGCTAAATCAAGGGGTACCCCGAGTCGTCCCTTAATGGCGCTTCCCGAAGGGCCCAAGGCGACTTGCTCCCCGCCCAGGACAAAGCAAGCAGAAGTGCTCGGGGGCTCACCCCGAGCACCTGAGAAGAGGTGCTCGGGGGGCTTACCCCGAGCACCAAGGGCGACCCGGCCCCCGTCCAGGGCGCTGAGTACCTCGCCCAGATGATGGAGCACCCATTGAGGGGCCCCTCCTCAATCCGCGTGGCCCAACAGGCGCATTTAATGCCTGTGTCGGGTGCATTTAATGCCCGTCTACTCCAAGTCCTTGCAGACCAGAGACAGTGTCCTGACCGGTTCTCATCCCCCCAAGTGATAAGCCCTGTCAGCTATCAGTCTTGGAGGGAATGGAGAGGTCTGACACCCTTTTTGACTTTGAGGGCGCGCCTCCGCGCGCCCATACGCATGCCCTCTGCACCTGGTCCGTGGGGTCCGGGTAGTTGCAGCATAGCCTGTGTCAGGAGACGTCAAGTCTTCACCTCCTGACACGCCCTCATCATGATGATCTGGTTCCCAACCAAGGCGTGACCGGCACTGTTCCACTACAGCAAATCTCAACCACCGGCGTGGCTTGCCCAGGCCGGGTTTCTTTCGCGACAAGCTTCATGGCAAGATATTTGCCTTTCGGCCACTGTGGTGACCCCCCGGATATATAAGGGGAGAACCGCGGCCATGTAAAGGATAGGAAGATCAAACCCTATGATCTTTTCTTAGGCGATACAACCTTAGACATACAAACCCTAGAGGAAGAAGAACTAGAGCACCTGTGCCGCTGGTTCATTGTAATCTCTCCACATACTCAAATACACTTAAAACAGGACGTAGGGTTTTACACCTAGATGGTGGTTTGAACCTGGGTAAATCACCGTGTCTTTCCTATTTCTATATCCTGCCAAGCTCTAGCTCCGGCGTAGCTCTGTAAATCTGCGCCTCCCCGGCCGAATCGCAAAGGGGGTCCTTCCGGACCACCGATACCGGCGTTTGTACGTCGACAAGACCATATCATCCTACTTAATCTGTGCATTAGTTTGCCGAAGCAAGTTCGGGGTTGACGTCTCAGGCTATTCGAAGTCATATCACTCCACTCCTCTTGGAATTGATACCCAAGGGTTGAGGTCGAGGTTGACGTTTCGACTTAGCGGATGATTTCACTTAAGATTCTCTGTTATGGATTTTGGGTCCCGACACTCACTTCCCTCGTAATGCTTGTTTCGTGGGAAATCTGGAAGGAGCGTAACGCGCGGGTGTTTCACAATGTGCAAACAAGACTGCCGATCATTTTCTCCAACATTAAGTCTGAAGCTGCAAATTGGGTGTTGGCAGAAAGAGGGGGGTGGAGAAGAGGAAAGCCTTGGGAAATATTATTCTGGGAGAATAATTCATTTCTTGTTAAGTTCGTCTTATCGGAGTGTAATCTCTTCTTTTACTCTCTGTTCTAAACTCCTCCTTTATTATTGAAACGAGACAAATCTTTTGCCTCCTTTTCTATAAAAAAGGGAAAAGTTGTGGAAGTTCCCACGAACCTGCGCCTCACATGTTGACTTCACCGACCCGGTGCTACTTCTAGTCGTCCGGGTTTAATTGTACTTGAATAACCTGTGATCCAAGCATAATGAACTGGTCAAGTGCTGTTCGGTGGAGATTTTTCACAAGGTTTTAAGCCCATTTTGATTATTTTGATTAGCTAGCTCACCCTCTTATGGTCTTGCTTCTTCCACGAACAGCAGACACGCATGCAACACTCGTCTCCATCGCCTTCCTCTCATCAGTTGCTTGGAGCTGTAAAGCCCCGCAACAGGGAAGTACTCGGTCTCCTACATCAACAAACATGGAAATATCACCGGGAAGTGGAAATTGAGCATGCAAGATTACGCACTGGAATCGACCGGATAACGCGAACTTTTTTAGTTTTCAGTCTCGTTCTAGCTGTGCAAATGGTCCAGCACTCAGAGTCTCTTTCTTGACGCCGTGGTCGACCCAATGTACGAATCCATTGACCAAGACAACAGCTTGAACTTCCACCGGCCCTCACAACCACTACCTTGTACTACCACTTTGTTGGTGGAATAGATGGCATGAGCCAGGACAGCACAATCTCCTACCAGCTACTCCGTGTTAGTTCACTAGAGATTGCAAATCAGTTCCCCCAACTGCAGAGAGCCATGCGTCCATCTCTCTAAGAACAGTTGCTCGGCGAAAGATCTCTCCAAGAACAGTTGCTGTTGTTGGATGTCGATGCACTAGGTTAGTTGCGTTGCACATCAGAGCCGGCCCACGTGTCATCGACGGCAACAATTACGCAGAGAAACTTCGTTTGGAGCACGGTGTCAAGCCTTGAGAAACTCCCGTGTGAAACACACGTGCTCCAAAAATCGATGATTGGACACAGCAAATCGGAAGAGAGCGCAACTATTTATTAGTTTATCAGTGTGTAAATAGATGACGTTTTACACAAGAATAATGGTAGAGTAGTTTGATTGCACATTTTCTAAAAAAAACGTCTACTTCGGAACGAAGGCGGTAACTCGGTGGACATTAATTATACATCAGGCAACCTAGTAAGTTGGTAAGGTTGCTTAGGAAGTTGGCTGGACACTTCCAGGAATGAACAATCTCGTCTTGAAGTAAGAGCGATCGATCTCCTTATTTCATACATAGTACATCTTCCTCTCGGACTAACAGTTGACAATTAGGGAGAATTCAACGCATGTGTTGAGGACGACTAACATTTGATTTTCCGTCGTATCTAGATGGTCTGATTTGATCTCTATTCCGTTCCGATGCATCTTTCCTAGAAGACAAAGGGAATAGTTTGACCACTGGCACGTCCAAAACAATGGCAGTTTAGTCCGATATTAACACCTGCAGTAACTGAGAGTGTTTCTCCCTACAATCCAGCGATTCAACACATTCGGAAACCTAGCTTACGAGCCTCATAACAAGATGTCAAGTAGTTGTAGCACTTCTTAACGAGGGTGCACAGGGATAGGCACCCAGATGACACAATATGATGATAGGCCAAATAGCTTTAGAAATACGAGCGAAGTACCGAAGTACAGTATGTACCTAATGTAAAACTGTAATCATCTTCCGTGCCTACAATATGCATTCATCCACGAGGTTCCGAATGAAAGTCCTCGTGTCGTCAATGTGGGGTGGAGCCAATCAGTGTACAAATGGAAAAACAAAAGAATATGACAAACTTTGGGGGACAGCTGCTCAGGTGTCTGACTGGTTTGGAACAGGAAATTATCAAGACACAACTTACTCCACCTCTTCCAAGAAATCCTTGATCTCTGCGGGGCTCAGAACTCTGCATTTTGCATGGAAAATATGAACTGTCAGTAAACCATTTCATTGAAACAGTAGAACATGTACTGTCATCAAACAGCTTCCTAAGTATGCAGCTGATACCAGAGACGAATGCGAAAGCAGTAAACTGAGAGTAGACCGGGTGCAAGGGAAGTAATACATGTAGGATTAATCAGCACATAAAAGGTTTGACCTATTATGAGCCCCTATTCAGATAATGGGAGTCGAACCACAAGCATATACTAGCATCTAAATTGCAAAACAACTGACAAATATCTAAAACTTAATTACGGCAATGTTCATAGGTCAGGGAAACATGAACTATTTTTGCTCTTTGGCAGAGGCAGAAGGAACATGGGGCAGCAAAAACAACTTGGTTCTATATATGACATACTTGAATTCACAGTCAGAACGGATTATCCCAATTTCAATATTGTCAGAAGAGAGTTGCCCTTCGTATCTGCAAGTTTAGAATTCAGACAGGATGTTTTGGAATAAACATAGCAACAGAGGCAACATAAAGAGGAAAACGATACCCTTCTTTCAAAGTCAAAATTGCTGTATGGATGGCATCAACAAGCTCCATGTCTTCTGTGTATCTAAAATGAAACCATAAATTAATGTTAAGTGAGTGCTCGTACATCTTTGAAAAGAGATGAACTTGTATATTATCACTTATATTAACAAAAGGAGAACAAATTTCATGCAATTCATTAATGATATTGGAAGAAAGATGTTAGAACAGTAACAGTGACTACTATAATAGTATTATTAAGCTTGACTGATCTAATTACCTCTTCTCAAGAAAAGTCTTTTCATTTGACACATTTTTCCCCATTGCTGATGCTTTCCAGGAGAAGTATGATCCAGATGGATCAACCTATACATATATTTGGTAATGTCAACCATCCAGACTATAACACATAGTGGACAAAATATGAGCCCAACATAGAGACTAAAAATGACCATTCACATTTTGTCAGGTTGTTGTTGACATAAAGTGATCTTGTTCAAGGAGCATTTAACAATGGCAAAGATAAAGAAAAAGGCCACTTATATAGTTATTTGCCAATACCTGGTACAGCAGGGGGCCATTGTCATCATACCCAGCAATCAACAAAGATACACCAAATGGTCTTACACCACTGCACAAAACAAAGTTGTAACACAAATAAATTATCATATCTAATCTACAAGTAAAAAAAGAGTGACACTCAGGCTTCGTTGCTTCACCAATCAACATAAGCACCATCAACAGTGAACTAAAATGGCATACTGGTGCAGATCTTAAATTTTTTGAAGTTTGGACCAAACTTTTGGTTAGAATGATGTGAACTGTTTCAAGAAAAATGACACTAAGAAAATGTTATCAGGGTTATTATATGTGCAGAAACTTCCTTGGTCAGTATCACATTTTAATCTGCAATATCATACATGCCAGCAAAACCGAATGAGTTGATGCACATCACATGGATCAATCAGGTCCTAGGTAGTCTTACTAAGTAGTGAATATAATATTCATTTGTATTATAAAAATTAATAAATACTCAAATCAAAAAACATTAACTTGCTAAATCATGTTAACAGTTTAGTCCCAAGAAAAACAATGCAAATTATATATGGTTTCAAGAATAAAAATATCTAGCACCTTAATTTCTAATGAATAGATCGGCCAGAGCATTTTCATCGTCTAACAATCTACTGAAATCAATGAAAATGAACATCAACTTAACATACCCAGATTGTGTGAACTCCTGCATGACGGCAGCAGTTTCTCGGACTAGCTGTGTAACAGGTATGGTTTCCTGTATTTGTTGACAAACTTAACAATTACAAAGCAGACGCTGCAATATTTACTTCTAGACAACAGGACAGTTGTTGTTGAATAACATACACATGCATAAAATATTGATGCTTATCATAAATCATTATGCAGAGACCATGGGTGATTTGACAACACATCCAAAGTGAATAATACTTTTTCACAGAGATGGTACAACCATAAGCAATAATAGTCTCCATTGCTTCTGCTTCTACCTAACAAACTAAGATCCACATATATCATTGGTCTACGCATTATCTTCATGATCAACTTGTCCATAATAGTGGATTATCAGAATAACAGAAGAAATGATTTATCATGTTTACGAATCTCATGTGATATACCTAATAATACATTTTATAAGCCCTCATATTTATTTAACTTCTGGTATTGGTTGATTTCATATTGGTTTCAACAATGTTTACTTGCATGCATTATTTTCTGGACAGAAAAAGCATAGATGAGGTACACTTAGATGAAATGATGGCTTGGTATAGTAGTTGTGCATTGTGCAATAAGGACAACTAGATATTATATTTTCTAACTCAGGGAAACGGTATGTTTAAATGTTTGAGAGATTCACCTACCAATCAGAGGTATATTGCTTTTGCAAGGACGCTTTCAAAGTTTGTTTCCAGAACATGTTTAACAAACTTGTCAACCTAATATAAACCATGGAAATCTGGACCCATGCCACTGGAAACAACACAAGGTAAGCACGTGGACATATGCACCAACGAAGCAAGAGTTGACAATCATGGGTCTAATCAAAGGTCGGTAATGCATATATCATGAATTAAACCATAGTAATGGTGTGCAGTGATAGATGTAAGATACAACTAGAAGAGAAAAATAGCTCCAACTAATATTGCTTGATCATCAAAAAGGCTAAAGTTACGCTTCGATTTGGTAATTACCAACCTTCATGGGACTATTGTGAAAATGGGTGGAAGGGGTAATTCCAATCTTTGGTACTCATTGGGTCAAATCATCAAAATGAAGCACCTGCAGGTTGTAAGTTCTGAAATTTTATTTAAATTTTCTAAAAGTATTTTCCCTTTTCTTGATTTAATTTCCAACTGGAAATTCTTTATTTCTGAAAATATGGAAAATCATCAAACCTCAAGGCACCTTCAACTTCTTTAAAATACACTTTCCCTCAACACCAAGCCTTAATAACCTTAATTAATTAACCACTGTGCCTTCCTAGTTGCTCTTACACCAGCTCATCAGTGAAGGAGTACAGTTAAGATGTGAAAGCTAACACTGAACCCTAGATCAGCCACGTTATAAGATTAAGGAAAAACTTTTTAGATGGATTAAGAACATAAATAGTAAAATATTACGTGGTGATAATTCAGATTAAACATATAGAACCAGGTATGAACAGCAAAAGTAAGACAGTGTAAGAAGTACCTGTAGACGACTCCAATATTTGGAGTCAGTGACTGAATCTTTTGCACCTATAAGTTTGCGTAAGAGTAATTATTAGTGCCTCCAGAAGAAGAACATATGATATTCAGGGACTAAATAGGGAAGCTTAAATTACAGGTGATGTTACACTTACAGATGTTTCATCCACTAAAATAGAAGGCAATTTCTTCTCAGTGGCGATGACTACTCCATTAGCAGCTGTTAACACACCAAATTATATCTCAGAATAAACAAGCAAGGAAGGATTGCACCCATGGTACTCTACTTG
The DNA here is from genome assembly GCA_019208055.1 of Stipa capillata. Lineage (NCBI taxonomy): Eukaryota > Viridiplantae > Streptophyta > Magnoliopsida > Poales > Poaceae > Stipa > Stipa capillata. The sequence goes on along the minus strand of JAGXJF010001616.1, from coordinate 384,861 downwards.
GGCGTGGAGGCTTTGAATTACTTCATAGAATGTATCAAGTATAGAAATTTTCACGGTCAGGATAAACAACAAGATACTCATGCATGGCTGCAGAAATATGTTCCAATACTATGAATTTGTTCCCAGAGCATGTAAGTAAAGACTCAAACTTCACAACAAGTATCAGCTTCTGCAGTACTGGTAGACATCCAGAACACAGATAGAAATCCAACTTCCCAGAAGATAAACTACAATACATCAAGGAAATAAGAAAGACACAACTTTATCATTCAATAGTTTCCATGAACATTCAAGAAACTCCTGAAGCTCTCAGCTTTCATGCTCAGATGCAACTTCACGATCCACCCTTCATCGTAATCTATACTAAAACCGGGTGCAAAACAATGCAAAGGAGAATGCCACATCAGCACAATTTCTCCCTACCGTCCGATTCCAATCAAGTGAACATAAATGCACCCAAAAAAATATTGCAAGATAAAATGGTATTTTGGCTATTCATAAGTCAAAACTAGGCATATTTTTCATTATTGGAAGGGGTGCATACACAGGTGTTATATGGGTCAACCTACCCTAATGGGCCTATACACATATCTACACAAACAAATACATCAGACAATCTAGACCAACTACACATTTCTAAGCAATAAAACTAAATAAGTAAACATATTTGTTCCAGATTTGGCATGCTTAGCTAACTGGCAACGAATTTCCTCATGTTAAATTACAAAAAAAGAATATGATTAGCCCAACAGCATGCAAGCTCAGCCCTAGTTAGCAAATAGGCTCAATCACTTGGCAAGTCCTCTCAATGTTCCACAGTCCCTGTAGGCACAAATTCAGCACAGCTACCTAAACTACCAGCTTCTGTAGGCATTCAGAAGCTCCAAAATCTAACCACTATGCACAACCCCAAGTAATATTCAGCAGAACACAGGCACCCACGATTACACGAGGCCAAACCCTAAACCCTGGATCCCAGGCATACTGAAGACCGGCATTGGCCAAACTGAAGAGAGCACGGCAGGAAAAGGCTAATCATCGCACGGGCACGGATCGCACGCACCTTTGATCCCGAGGGAGGTCTGGCCAGACCCGACCGCCGTCAGCGCGTGCTCGATCTGCACCAGCTTCCCCGACGGGCTGCGACGGAATCAAACAAGGGGAGACCGCATCAGGACACCAGAACCCACATCAGGCCACGTCCAATCTCCGGGAAGAGAGAGAAGTGGGGAGTGGAGAGAGGGGAAGAGGGTGCAGAACCTGAAGGTGGTGAGGGAGGAGTAGTACTGGCTGTCGCCCATGACCGGCGTCGACGGTTAGCTCGCGTGGGCTTCGTCCTCCTGTTGCAAATTTCTTGAGATTTTCGTTTCGAGTTTTTTATTTTTCTTTGGTCTGGTCTGTTAGAACATAAACGGTTTTGATCATGTGCCCAATCTTATAGTGCCATTTGATTATATGTCCTTATCTTATTCTATTTTATTTTATCACAGATCATACTTCTCGTATTATATTAACTCTTTGATCATATACTTGACTAGGTTTGTTTTAATTATTACCAAATGTCTCTATCATCCATCTAGATGTTGTTGGTGCCGCTGATGAAGTGTAAGCCGCGGAACGCCCACCGCACGATGGACTTGTTATATTCAAGCTGTCTCGTAGGCTATGAGAGCAGACTCGATGCTCGACAACACTGCTATTGAGGGTCGCCCCTGTCGACGCGGTTCGCATAGTTGTGGGCCATGACCTCACCCTTGAGCTCCTGGGAGAAATGTAGTAGTCGGTGTGATGACGTCTGCTGGGTCACCAACGATCGTAGCCGTGATGACGTCGCCTTGTCCGGGGGCTCCAGCATCCACCGAGACGTCGCCACGGGAGTGGCGGCACCCCCAACAATGACGCACTGGCAACACCGATAGCCGCAGCTGTCGGCTCGACACTACGCAACACAATAGGGTCGTCCTCCTATAAGTTGACGTCACCTCCACTAGTTCTTCGCTATTGTCGGAGCTTCGGTCCAACCCGCGCTGCACGAGCCAGCGCTCGGTGACCACGACGTGGTCGCTCCTGAGCCCCATCGCGGCCGCCCCCGTGTAGCACCACCAGCACCTCCACCTCCTCGCGTCATTCACCCTCCCTCCTTCACATTGCTTCACCTCAACATTGCTGCAACCCACCAAACTCGTATAACAGTTTGGGAGAGAGATATAGCTCACGCAATAGTCCAAATGACGGTGACCTACACCTGAACACTGACGTGTCCCCGCGCCTCGCCTTAGCCATCACCGCACCTCACCTCCATAGCCTGTCGGATGCGAGGAAGATATCCACAAGAGGGAGAGGCATCGTCGGGTATGGCCAAAGGGAGAGCAATGAGGAGATTTGCTAATTTGTCACGAGGGCATTTGGGTCATTTCATGTTCAAAATGAGGCCCCAGTCAGCAGGAAATGATCAAAATAAGCCACGTAAGGTATGAAATCAAAGAGTAATTATAACATGGGGCATATGATCGAATCCTCTAGAACATGGGGGGATATGAGGGTCTATCTCGTGGGCCATGCCACCTCTGATCACAGATCATGTGTGCCGTCCAATCCTAATAGTACCAGGATCAGTATCATTTGTGTGATAGTAGGATCGGGATCATAGGATCAGATGACATGATCTCAGCAGGATCTTACCCGGGATTTGGACCATCAATTTACAATGTTCTTTTTTGATTGATCCTAGGTAAAGTCAGTACCACAATGGTCTGATAAGATCGGGATACTAGCAACTTTGGCAGTGACTAGCCAATCTAAAATTCCGTTGACGGTTCCACCAAGCCACTGACTCCCCGAACACCTCTACAATCCCACACCCATCGTCAGCTGTCACGATCGCGCCGTTGGTGACGAAGATAGCAGCTTTGGAATGAGGGCAAGCCAAATTACCCAAGCGCGACACGTGGTAACCAGGGCGCGGGCAGTATATAGTGTTCATCGAGTGGTTCATCTATTGCCAACTTCAACATTCGGATCCCCTATTCCATGCATCCTTGATTCTAGCTGATTACATTCGTAGACTGAATTTATCACGCATAGATAGCTCGAAGATGCTAGAACTGTTAGGAACGATTATGTCGGTGATCAATTCAATAACTGACATTAGCAGTTGTTGACGCCCTCTGCAAAGGATGTGTCTCCAAAGGATATATATACAATGAGACACACACACATTGAACAGTGCAATGAATAAAAAAAAGTTCTTGATCTCTCATTGTACTGTCTCTACAATTCTACTCTAACACGTCATCAGCACGCTCGAGATCAGCGATAAGCGATTCCGGTCATCTCCAAATCCAGCGAGGAGCAAAGCGGCAAACTCCGGCGAACTCAAAAACAGCGAGAAAGAGGTTAGAACCATCTGATAAAATGTAGACAAGAGGGATCGACGGTCAAGTTGCTAGTTCAATTGGTTGGGTTCGCTCCAATTCCCAAGCAGAAAACTCTCCAGCTTCCAGATGCCTTCAAGGGAAATGCTGGAGCAGGCCAACCGCCAACGAAACAATATATTCGCTTCAATCATTTTGAGCCCCTTTCATTTCTCGCCTAGCGTCCAGGAAACCGGAGCCATTTGCTCCTATGTAACCGTTGCTGCCCGTGGCCGGCCACTGCAACTCCGTGTCACCCACGGGTACCAGCCGCCGCTGCTCTGAATCAAGCAGAAAACCTGGGCCTACCTGGCAGTGCCACGGCACATCAAAGAAAAATGCTGTTAGCTCGAAAGCTCAAAGTCTGAAAAAGCCCCCACAGTTGACCCGATTTACACGCATAGTCATAAGACAGCAGTAACAGTGGGATATTCGCTGCAAAAATAATGCTCATCATGGTGCCAAATTACAAAACCTTAATCTAGTATACAAAAATAGCACAACACCAATGTCCCAGCCGTTCTCTGGAATAGCTATGTTAAACAGTTGAAGGGAGAGTTATCCTAGGAGAAACCTTTGTACATATCTCCTGCATAGGCTGGCAATGAGGTACGAACTAAAAGCATTCGCAGGCATGTTCTTGTATGGCAGGACCATAGGCTGTTACAGTCTTGGTTCCGCCTTCCGCGCATGGCTCTCAGGAGCCGTGTTCTCAGCCCTTTATACGGTCACACAGTTGAATAATTGTTCCAAATCAAGGATTTGTGGCAGACAGAGCAAGTGCGTGAAAATGAAGGTGCTGGGACTCTATTCCAACCACCCAACAACTAGGTTAGCTCTTGCTCCATGGCCTTCGGCACAGCATTTTCTTCCTCCATCTTGTCCTTAGCCTCATCAGCATTTTCTTCCTCCATCTTGTCCTTAGCCTCATCAGCATTTTCTTCCTCCATCTTGTCCTTAGCCTCATCAGCATTTTCTTCCACCATCTTGTCATCGAGAGCCACATCACCTGCCTCACCATTTCCTTCATCCATCTTGTTTCCTTCCGGCATCATGTCATCCTTTGCCTCAACAGCGTCTTCCTCCATCTTGTTATTGTTCACCACATCGATTGCCCCGCCATTTTCTTCCTCCGTGCCTTCCTTTGCATTATGCAGAACACTACTAGCATTGCCATTTTCAGAAGGGGCTGCATCAGAATTTGCATGAGGTGCATAATATTGCATGGATTGCATCTGTTGCAGAGAGATGTGGAGGTTGGGTTTGTCAGTTTTGAATATCAAATATAAGCAACATAATTAAATTTTACCAAACAGAGGTTCAGTACATTCTTCTGTACTGGATAATGTAGTACATAAGTACCTGACGAAGATGTTCCAGTCTGAAGTTCACTAGGTGTCCAATATCTTCAACACCAGCAATATAATGAATATTTCCAGTATCTCCCAAAGGTCGCTCTGTAAATGGAGTGCACTCTTCAAGATTCAAGCCAAGCTTATCAGGCCTTCGGAGTAGAAGCTTGAATGTTGGCTGCAATTCATAGCACTGTTCAAACAGAGAACGGCGGCAGAACACATACAAGCCCAGACGAGCACGGGACATTGCCACAATAAGTCTTCTGACGTCACGGAGATGGCCCACAAAACGGGTCCGAACAAGAGATAGTAAAATAAAATCATTTTGTTGACCCTGGAATTTATCCACCGTGGTAACCTACATATGCATATCAACGGTAAATGTCAGCACAAAAAATTCAAAAACTGACAAATGTTAGCTTGACAAAAAATAGCTCAATCACTGGATTGTTCTAAATTACCTTGCAAGGTGGCTCAATATTCCATGGCTTGCATCTTCTGCTGATAACATCACGAATAAGAAGCTTCTGACCATTGTAAGTGGTTAATATTGAAATCTTATTGGCAGGGTATCCAATCAGACGCATGTAGATATAGACACTAACAATGTACTCAGCCTCCCCTTCATTCTGGTAGAACCAAGGAGAAGGAGCAGACTCGCCTCTGCCACGGTAATCAGGAACATCAACCAGCTGATAGTCGTAAGAGAACCCAGAGTTAGCTTTATGGAAGATAGCCTCCTCACGTACGTAAGGCAGATCTCCCAGCTCTCTGTATCTCCAGTTATAAAGTTCAGCAATACTAGGCCTGGCACGACCCTGGGCATTGAGTTCAATATAAGGGACACCAAGCCGAACAAACCTTGTAAAGAGACTCTGGTCCATGTGGCTGTACTTCTGAAAAGCCATATTCTTCACAACAGGGGGTAACTGATGGTGATCACCAATTAAAATGCAACGTTTGAGACGAGCATAACCATCTTCCTGCCGTTGCAGGAGCGTTGGTATAAAAGTCTCTATCTCCAATATCTGCGCACTTTCTTCCATCAGCAAATTGTCGTATTTGAAATTTAATTGAAGAAAGTCCCTCCTCTTCAATGCCGCATGAGTACAAGTCATGGCAACAATCTTGGCTTGTTTAGTCATCAGATAATTTGCTCGCTCCGCTGTTGACTTGAGTAGCTCAAAAGCCCTACACTCTTCCAGCTCTTGGAATATCGTAAAAAGATGTTTGAAACAGCCTTTGGCTGCATGCATATCTTTCTCAAAGGACTCACCAGTGAAAATAGGCTGTGGGGTATCCAAAAAGAACTCCGAAAATGGAAACCGGTCTTTAACAAAAGAGGGCTTCTCTTTATTTGGCGCACAGGCAGCCAAGAATTGTTCCCAACGGGCATAAACATGTAATAACCAAAAATATGCAGCAGTTTCACATGTGTAGCTCACATCTTCAGGAAGATGAAGGGACCTTGCCAGTTTTGCAACTTCACCTAGCAGCTCTAGTCGTCGAACCAGCATAGCATTGACACGACCTTGACGGCTAAAATCAAGATCAGTTGCCAGCTCTTGCTCACCCTGACCAAGACGAAGAAGGTACCTAGCAGGCACATCCCTCTGAAGAAATATATTACGTCAGATAACCAGTTGAAAAAATAACATGCAGCAAGATAATTACATAGAAAGCATCTTAGGGATTAGGATACATTTTGATATAAATATATATTACTCATCGTGAAGTGAATCAAGTAACTCAGGACTCCACCAGTCAAAATACTTGGAAAAAGTTCGGAATCAACATTGGGACATATGTAGCACAAGATTGCATGGACATGAGGCACAGAATCATTTCATCCAGAAACCCTCAAGAACCAAGAGATAATCTCTACTTTTCCCATTCAAATCTAATTGATAGAACGAATTGGAAATAGAAGGGAACCAAATTAGCATTTTGCATTTACAAGGGGCAGCAACAAAATATTCAAATAATTTCCAGTCATACAATGGAACCCGCGCAGCTAATGAGTCATCCATATTAAAGGACACATGGCATCAGATCAACAAGCACTGATATGCAGTATCTCTCAGAAAAGTACTAATATATGGTAAGAGATCAGAGAATATTTGGTACAGTGACAATACCTGCATTATCTTCTCAAACAAGTCATTCAAAGCTTGATTGGAATGGGTTATAATCAGCGTTCTTTGTGAAGGACAGTTGTGATATAGAACATTTAATATCTGCACAGCTGTATCTGTCTTTCCCGTACCAGGAGGACCAACAACCATTGTCAGCCCAGGTTGAGTACCAGATATTATAGCACCAATCTACAAATAGGTAATATTATCATTTATCAGCATCAGAATTTAAAGTCAAATCAGATCCTCATTAATCTAGAAAGCAACATTATTCCATTCCATTCCAACAGGCAAAGGTGGCATATATATAAGTACAAAAATGAAACATACAGTAACTAGCAAATATAAAGCTCTATGTATTTTAGTCCTGATCTCAGGCGTCCTAATGTGCACATAATGCCAGAAAACAGACGTAAACATAGTCCATAGTCTTATCACTCCATGTACTATTCATATCGGAAGTTGAACAAAAAACAATACTTTTCTGTATTCTACAATAATAGACTATACATAGCTGTTGCAATGCTGACCTGAGTGGGTAGTAACTGAATTCTGGAATATGTGAAATTTATGTAGTTCTATCTAAAAGAAACTCATATTCAAATGCAAATTTCAAATTTGCACTGCATCCAGTTCAAATATTCTCGTCTTTCCAAAAGTATCACTACTAAGTGCTACGAATTACAAATGTCCTCCCCTAATAACCATCTCCATTTACAATGTTCTATTTGCTTCCAAGGCTTAATACATAAGAGTAATTTAGTTTTCTCCTCCAAAGTGACGAGGTGCGTGCTTAGCATAAGGCAAAAGGCTAAAAACACAGTCATTCTCACAGGAAATGTCTTAAAAGTGTCCTGATAAGTTTTGTTTCCAGAATATGCACCAACTGAAAAATGTTGGTTTATCTGAGGATCTGAAAAGTACCTGAGTGGGTGTAAACCTCACTGAGTTCTGTTTAGGTTTATCTTGAGGATATGGCCCTGGATCAGCAGGAATGTAAGTCTCAACCCTTAGTTTTTCTTTCTGAGACCCTTCATCATCAGCCATATTGCTCTTAGTTTTTATATCAGAGGAGTTTACATTGCCAGGTAGGGCATGACTGATTTCCTTCATTTTCTTGGACAGCTTAATCCTAAAGGGAGGGCCCGGATGCATGTTTTCTGTACCATCTGGATTGACAAATGTGACCTGTAAATAATTGAAGCATTCGAACATTGAGGACCAAGGATGAAAAGGAAAGGACATCCACTTCAAGAAAACTAGCTTTGAGTTATAATATTTACCTGGTAATCTGGAAAGCTTTGCACCACATGGTCAGCATCAAGAAAAGTATCCTTAAAATCTATAGTTCCCAGAAGATCAGGCATGTTTGTCCACTGTGCAGCAGAAGGATTTCCATAACCCAAGAATATGTTGTGCAACCATTCAGGAACTACACATGCTTCATTCATTAGATCACGTATAGATTCCAGGATTGCTTTGAAATTATTCTCCTTTGGTTTCCTTCTCATTAGAATATTAAATGCTCCATACACATTTTCTGCACCCTTCTCTGCTACCTCAGTAACATCAATGTGGTACTGTGCTGTATCTAAGGCAATTTTAACAGTACGAATCTCACCCTTGGGAGGTTTCCACTCGTCTCTCTTTATCCTTCCTGTATAGTCATTCATGAGTCCTCCTTCCTCATCACGAATTTCGATCACTTCACATCCACGCACATATTGCAATCCTAACCTTTCCGGCACAGTTGATTTTGCAGCCGCCTCGGGGCTAAGAGGTTCAAAAGATGGGCGGATTGACAACAAAAATAAAACATCATGCTCCTTCAGCGCATCCCATTCAGATTTTATCTGTGGTCTGTAGCTTGATATGCTAAAAGTAACATCAGCAGTTACAGCAGAAGGCTTAACTTCTCCAATATTTGGTTGCTTCACTTGTGTAATCCTAAATTCCTTGATTGGAACAGCCATCCTGGACCATCCACGGAAAGCAGTGTCTCCCTCATTGTTGATATAAGCATGTAGATGAGGAACAGCTTCCTGAATATCTTCACGAATTTCATATGTTGATTCAAGACGAAAGAGATTGAAATTCCTCAACAAATAATCATGAAGTGTCAGAAACTGGAGATTGAGTTTGGGGAGGGCAAGACAGCCTTCTCCAGAATAATTGATGCTAGGCACAAGGCTCTCATCCCACATGATCTGTTCATTTGGATAAAGAGGAAGTGCATTAACTGCTTCTTTCTGGGATTGACGCTTCTCAAAAAAAGCAACTAGGACCTCAATAAGGAAATCACGCCTTCCACTGAATGGATCCTTCTCTGAAATTAATTTAAGCTGTTTATAGAAGAAGATATTAGCACTTCAAATGCCTACCTTTCAGTTATGAATAAAATGTCCAGGTCTAGCACTGATAAGCAATGAGAAAATAATGAAACTATCAAGAGCAATTTTTAAAGCTAAACCGACTTAACCATTCATATTTTACTTATGTCATTCAATGGCACATGCAAATAAAATATGGTTGCTGCCATGAAGGCGACTTCTCCGATCTAGAACATCTGCTTTCCAATATGTTTAGTTGATTATACGTGTCATTTAATCCCTAATGGATGGTAATTAACTTCTGAGGAAAATGTATAAGATATTTTGTCCTTTCATCCAAGCAGTGGTCTTGTAGGTACGATTGCATTTTATTTCCTGTTCTCCTAACTTCGTGTTGAACAGCTTACAACTCAAAAAAATAGACCTTCAATGCCAAAAAGCAAAAAGGACCAATATCCAGCCTAATGCATGTGTAAGGAAATAACAGGATACTATTTACAAATAACACTATAACAGTAGCAGCCTGATAATATTTAAAGAGACAAGAAGCACAGAGAAATGAAGTAACCATGTGAGTTGCTCACCTTATTACAAACCAGATCTTGCAGCTCCACATCTGACAAGACAAGCAGCTTCTTTGTTAAATCCGCACGCTTATGGATCGAACCAATATTACACAAGGCAAGGTCCCGCAACTGCAACAATTAGAAAAAATGGAGAGAAATTTTACTATTTGCCTTCTACATAACCACTATTTTCCAGGAAATCAGTGTAAACAAATTGCAACAAAACAGATAATAAGGTACACACCTTAGGCACTTGTTTGAATGCTAACAGCTGAAATGCTTGGAAACGGGAATAGTGAGCTTGCAAGACATCATCATCACTAAGCTGTGTTCCAGAATGATCGTTGATCTCAAAGCCTTCGTAAAACTGCAGCAAGTCCACCAATTGTGCAAAAAGACGCCCCTTTTCATGAGTATAGAGTGTGCTTAAGTGGCACTTAGCAACAACAGCAACGTCAGCAACAAGGGGCCTTAAAAATCTGCATAATAAACAACATAAGTGGAGAACAAAAATACATACAGAATATACTATACACAAATGAGCTAAATTTTGCTAATACTACCACTTGACAGCAAGATTTAACCGAACCAAGATAGGTGCTTCACTTCACGAATGTAGTTAGATGCTATTGAATAAAGAAAGTTGAAATACCTTTAAAAAGATGTTAAAAGAAATGCAGTAGAAAACATGTTTATGTTATGTGCATGGTTGAGCAAGGGTGCAAGGACCAAGTGGGCACTCGCCCTTGGTTGGAAGGATGGGGCTCTTCCCCCATGCCATAACCCAAGCTCTAAGGCCTGGTTGAGGAGAGAGGAGTCTTGAGAACTTCTGATTATTATTTGCCTGTCCAGAAGCACACGCATGAATCTCCGTATGTAGAGACTTACCAAACAATCTTGGCTAACTAAAAAATCCCCTAGCAAGAGTACCTAATCAAATAACTAACGCAATCGTACCTCAACTAAACCAAAAGGTAACAATTCAACCTTATGTAATCTGGACGGTTGGTGAGGGTGGCGCTACAGTACCATGGGTAGTCTTCATGTGAACAGTATTGGAGACATGGATACAAAGAACAGAAAGATTGACATCCTAGATTAGAGCAAAATATGTAATGCTGAGGGTGGAAAGAATCAGGCACCTAAAACTTATGTTTTTTGAGGAAGAAACTGTAGGAGAGGCTCCGACAGTGAAATATATTAAGAAGGGAACAAATAATTACAGAGGATATGTAGAAGGGGATTAAGGGGGGAAGTGTAAGGCACTGAGCCAGGATACAAGATGGGCTTTGAGATTATCACTAAACCTAGCACTCTGAGCATAGAGCTCATGCTTAAAACTGTTAAACCAAACTCCCAAGGAGGGAGGGACGCCCTCAAACACCCTACAATTCCTTTGCTTCCAGATGTGCCACGCAGCAACGGTGAAGACCTCCACAAAGAAGGGGTTAGAGAAGTCTCGAGCAGACATCATCATATCAGAGCGTCCAAGATTAAGGTTTCAATGGACACCAATGCTGTGCCAGCAATGCTGAGAGAAAGAGCAGGCAAAGAAGAGATGGTCCCTAGTTTCACGAGAGCCTCGTTCGCAGAGGATGCACAAGACATCAGAGGATCTATTGCAGTGCCTGCGGCACATCATATCTCCGGTATTCAGCCTATACCTAAAACTTATGTTTATGACTTTGTTTGATGCACAAGGACTTTGAAAGTTGTATGGTCAAAAGAGACAGTTATTCTTAAAATAAATTGCACCTTAGTCCTTAAAATTGAATGGGTTGCCACTTTGATCCATTAACTTGAGAACTGAAAAAATCTAGGTTCCTAAAAGCTTATATAAGTAGATCAATGCTACGTAGCATAAGGGCCTCCAACTCCAACCTGCATCAATCAGACCAAGCAAAGAAATTTTGCAGATCTACTGTCCTGGATGTTGAGTTCTCAGGTTCTTAGATATAGGAGGAAAACCCAGACTGCAATCTGCTCTTATACTAATCAAAGATGTTTCTTGATACTACCAAAGAAGTAACAAAATTGTAAACATACCTTCTAGTAGGGAGTTGGCTCAACATATCAATCAGAAATTCCATAAATCTTTCACAATACAAGACACAAGAATCATCAACCTGCCCACTGAGTGGCTCATTAAAGGCAGATTCTTCACCACCATCTTGACTGGATAATATGACCTTTGAATCGAGAATCTACAGAAGTTTCATGGATGGGGGTTAAGCACAATTCGTATCTAGCAATAACATAGTAATGAGAAGAGTTTCAAAGGCACACCTCCAGGAATTCTTCAATTAGGTTCCTAAGGAATTTATTCTCAAGCATTTCCGAAGGATTACAGGGTTGGCCTGCCTTTTTTGCTTCCTTTGCTTCTTTCCTTTTGATTTTGGTCCACTTCTTAACCAATTCAGGATTAAGGCAAAGTTCCATCTGTAGATGTTTGAAAGTAGATAAGAACCCAAGTGAAGCACAGAACAAGCTAGTCTAAAGGGAGAAAACTTAGAATTACCTGAAGCCGTCCAAAAGAAAGAGTATGCCACAACTTTAGGCTTACTAACTGGAGTATAGTTTCCCGGACAAGTTCATCCTCCAAACTCTGCAGCAAAGCATGAGTTAACGGGCCACAGAAAACATGCCCAAATGGAGCAACAAACACAATCAACAGTAGATAAATGAGCTGCCTTTGCGCAGTTAATTCTAAAGTCATTAGGGCGAGGACTCATAAACTTAAACAATTAGAAAGGACAATGATCAGCACAAGATCAATTCAATAAAAAGTTACATAGAAATTCAGGCCCAACAACATAGGATCCCAGATTACAGTATTTAAAGATACTCCTAGTTACCCCCACCCCCACCCCCCGGGGTAGAAGGTTCGATTTCACTCATAAAAGAAATCATTATTGAAGCATACACATGTGATTAAAATATTCTAGTGGGGAGCATGTATAAGTACCTGAAACGCGTTTATCATGAACAATAGGTAATTTGTTTTCTCTGCCATACTAACAGCCCTATCCTGCAAGATAACATAGGCCAAGAAAAAATTAGAAAAATATGAGAAGCGATATATTTAATATTTGTTGAAGGAAAACATCCAGAAGCTAGAGGTGCCAATTGAATTTACACAAAAGATTCAAAATGGAACTGAACAGACAACCAAGCTGTTTGTCTCACAAAAAGCTCAAATATGTAACCAGAAAGCAAACAAAACATAGCAATCAAAACCATTAATTCCATATTTCCATTAACTCTAAAAGTACAAACGCTCACCACCCAAGCATCTAAGAAAAAAACTTTAGATCCACACTCTCTTAAAGTTGTGCTCGGAAGAAAAATTGAGAATCATCATCAGCCCAACAGTATCATTGCCAACTACCAAACTTCTCATGCTTGTCATCATATCCCATATTCCCAAGAACACTAATAACAACTATTCTGGCTAGTGACTACTGGCTACATCTCATTGCCTCTTAGCCTCTTACATTTCAGCTGAAGTGGGAAAAGAAAACATAATTTCAGTAACTGCAGCACACAAAATGCAAGTTCGGTTGCCCTGACTCCTGAGCCTGTGACTAACTCTAATGATTTGCTAGCAACAATCGAGCTCCTCCTAACCAAATCATGCTTACCCCAAGTGATCTGATGAACTTGAATCGATCTGAACCACCTTCGTTAGTAGATGCATAAATAACCTAAACTAAATCTCACTGTATTGCCAGTTATGCTGCCCCAACCAACACAGGCTCAATTTTACTAAAATAGCTTCGTGCTGTAGGCTAAACATCTGGCGAGCAAATGGATAAGTGCAGCAAAATGAACACAAACCTCATCCTTTAGCTTGAGAACCCGCCATAGGAAGCCCTTGAAGGCGTCCTTCCGGCCATGGAAGCAGGTCCATGCCGCCACATTCTCTCGAAACTGCAGATAAAATCCCAAACCACGTCAGAAAACCTAGAAATAGCTCAGGCAAGTAAGCTACAATTCGAGCAGGGGGGGGGGTTTTTCAGGCGCATCACCTTCTCGTTGACCATGAGGATCATGGACATGACGTGCTCGAAGGACGCGTCGTCCGGGTCGAAGTGCGGCCAGAGGTAGTTCTCGAGGTACTGGCTGACCTCGAGGATCATGACGCGGTGGAGCGGGACGGTCTTGCGCCCGCGGCCCTCGACGCGGAGCTCGGTGGCGTAGATCTCCCTCACGAGGTCGGCATCGAAGGCGGCGGCGGCGGCGGGCGAGCCCCAGTGCTCGGCGGCAACGCGGGTGAGGCGGTCGCGCTGGATGTCGAGGAGCGTGATCGAGGCGCCGGTGGAGGCGGGGGCCTTGTCGGGCGCCGCTGCGGCGGGGACATCGGCGGGGAGCGGGTACTCGGCGGCGCGGGGGTGCCGGAACTCGAAGACCCCGGTGCCGTAGACCTTCGGCATGGCTGGGGCCTGCGAGGTTTTAGGGTTTGGAGGGGTTTGGGTGGTGCAGGATTTGGGTGAGAGGTAGTAGGAAACTGGGGGCGGGAGTGGTGGCGGAGGAGGAGGCGGCGACGGCGGCGGCGGCGGAGGGGAGAGAGGGGAAGGGAGTCGGGCGAGAGATTTGAAAGGAGGGTTTACCCGGAAGACTCCATTTTTTGAGTGAGCAGGAGCTCTGTTTCGTTCCGTTTAGCTGAAGCCCGTGTGGCCGTGTCCCGTGGTGGGTAGGTCGGCGTGTTCTGCTGCCGCCCTGAGCTGAGTTTCCTGCTCTCACCCATCCGATTGCCTCTGTGCCGACCTGCGAATCCAAGCCCGTGGACACCAAAATACAACAGCGGCAGTTGTTTCACGTGGCGAGAGAGAGGGAAGATACAAAAATTCAATCAACTTTCAACTAAGTATTTCTTTTAAGGTAGAATTGTCTGCGAGACACTGTATTTCGTGTCAATTGCTGAGACGCGATGTAAAACACCAATTTATTCGGTACCGTTATAAAAATTGGATAATTTGTTAGAACACACCGCCATCACTGAATAATATTTCATGAGTTGAGAGGAGAGAGGATACGCGCGAAAGGTCTATTTTTTCTTTTGTCCTTCAGTTTAGGATATGGTCTAACTTATTTCTCCTTTCTCTGTACTAGAATGATTAGCGTGTTTCTGTGCGCCGGGAGATTTAGCCACGAATCAGCATATCATATATTACAATGTCTGAAATCAAATCATAAAGCAAACTGTTTGGCTGAAGAGACAATATAAGCCATAATTATATACTGAAAATACATCATTTCATCTCAAAATTGTTTTCACTGAACTTGAATATATTCATTTATAAGCACGAACCATACCATTGCAAACATGCATCATCAAAGTCTTCAGAAATACAACAGTTGCATATAGATGTTTCTTTCAAAATGTGTGTTCAGTAGTGCCCAGGCCTTTACATGTATGCTTGCACCATCTCGAGAAATGTAATTTACATCCTCCCAACTCAGCTCTTTCCATCCCACCATCCTTTACATGCATGTGTCGAGAAGATTGGACGCTTTGTCTGGTCCAAGACTCAACCTGATACTGCTAAATGGAGAACTCGTCCAGGGGAATTTTCACCGCACGTTTGGATGGTAGGTTCTGCAAACGTCATATTCATATTTCTATGAACAGAATAACTAATATTCCATTAGTATCCACTCGGTCAAAATAAATCACATTCTATGGAACTGCAAATCACATCCGTTAAAAAAATTCATCAGATTACACAAAAATATCAGGTCGATAGCTATTCAGGTTGATTATGTTCTTTTTATTTATCAGAGCAAGATCCGCAGTGAGGATTGGGGAGTAAATCACCATTGGCCTACATAATACAACCTTAGTTGATCAAAAGTCAACGGGGAGCGGAATAGCAGGAGGACCTCACTGCGATCCATTTCATCTGAAGCTAATAGGTGACGTTTTATGAGAGCAGTCTCGTTCTCTAGAGTGACGCTGATGCACTAAAAATCTTCTCCTATCCAAGCTAAAAGGATTTTTAGCATCTGAGCACAATCTGACCATCTCAAAGATTTGGAATCAAGTGATTATCACCCATTGAGCATATCATTAGGATATAATCTTAACTGGTAACTGGGAAGCTGCTAGGGCACTGTAAAATTGAGTGTTATTCACTATGACCTAGTGATGTTAAAGCAAACGAAATACCTTCGTCACGGGCTGGACCATTTTCCTTTGCATTTTACACCGTGCGCTACATTTAGCCATGACCATTTGTGGTGATATTACCGTATGTTTTTTATATATAAACTAAATAAATAAATGGATTAAAACATGACTAAATGTAGGTGCAATACAAAATGGAAAGAAAAAACGGCCCAGTTAAACCATATACAGAGCAAAGGAGAAATAAGTATTGAATCGAAGGACAAAAAAGACCTTCCACATGTGTTGTCTCTCCTCATAGCTCAAAAAAATAATAATTTTAGTGACAGTGGTGTAGTTCTGGCAAATTACCTGCCTATTGTAATAGTATCGGGTAAATTTGTATTTTTTATAGTGTGTATGCGTAATTAGCGTAAAGTAAGGATGTCCTACAGTAAATTTTAATATGGAAAACAATATAAACAATCAGATAAAATTGAGGGACAAACAAGATCACAGCTGCCTTCATCTTCGACTTAAATATGGTTGTTTTCGTCGTCTTCCTCAACTCACCAGGGAACCATCATAAAAAAAGAACATTGACACGACCAGTCAACCACATGAGATTTTGCACAAGCCTAAATTGCCCACAATAGGCTTCAATCACCGCATTAAAACCCTCCAGCATCAAGACAAAGGCTTCGCTGCTCGCACTTTGATGCATCCAAAATGCATCATTATTTCCTCTGAGTTTTAGTATTTTTCACATTAGAATTGATCCAATATTTATTGTTTTATCGATAATTATTTGCTATTATTGGAGATTTGATGTGACGGTAGCCTGATCTTTCGATGCGAGGGTGGTAGCTATCGATTAGGTGGAGTTTAACCTTGACAATCTGGCTATACCATACTAGACATTACGCCTTAGCGATCGCTGAACCAATTCCAATGATTATTGATCCTGCCGTAGGCACGATCAACCTGAACAACGAGATTTGAGTTCCTGCCAACAATTGAAGAACCAGCAAGAACTGTGATCATTTACAATCTGAAATTACGAGTAATAAATTGAGCACGAGAGTTGGAAGAACGAGTTGGGATTCTACTAGTGATCTGAACAAAGTGATAGTCCTACACGACTTGCACATGCGAAATTGTAACAGTAGCTAAACGATATAATGAAACCCCTCTAACCCTAGGGACTCGGGGTGTCTTACAAAGGAGAGAATGAGGATGAGGTACTGTTCACGCCTCGAACTCCTTCTCCCTTACGACTCGAATATCTTTAAACCTGCTAAAATTAAAAGATACATGGCCCATGGCTAGAAAAGGTGACGCAGAACCATGTTGGCTCAACCTGGTTGCAACTCCTTTGGGGTGGGACCAGCCTTGGTTGAGACCCAAGTGGTGGGAGGCCAAAGATTTTTCACTAAGTCCTTGTTATGGTGGCTTGAGGGTTCTCCCATTTCCAATTAACTTAGCAGTCACGTTCTTCAAGTTCTTGCTGCCATCATTTCTTCTCCTTGTCTTCATGCTCTATTGCTTGTCCCTCATATCCATACTTGGACCCTCATTCCTAATTAGCAAAAGAACATTTTTATTAGATAGTATCATATTCTCATTCATATTAAATGAAGTGTCTAGAAATAAAAGTACATAATAATTGAGTTGACGAGCACGAGCCCTAGTTATTGATCCTTATGTTTCCAAAACTTGAGGAGTGACACTTGGGGTTGACATAGGCGGCGCTGTGGTGGTATCCTTGATAGGGATGTTCTCATCAAGATTCTTAGTTGTTGGACATTTTTTGCAGGGTAAATGCAAATTTCGAAGTTCCAGGACCAGAATCACACAGAAGAGGGGATTTGGAGCAACTTCCCTTTTTGAAGTGGCGCTTGAATCGCCACCAGAGCGCGAGATGACTTGTGGTGTGGGCCAGATCACCCACACAGCTGTGTTGTACCATGCGACGCCGCCACCTCCTCGTCAAAACTGAGCAATATTTATAAAGGGGCAGATCCATTTTGACATGCAGGGAGGGAGACATAGGACTCAGAAGAGGCCACCACGAAGACGAAGAGTACCAGAGATCCATTACAAAAGTCATCCTCACCAAGAAGAAGATCGACTACCGTCCCATCATGCCGGAGATCTACACAATGAGAGAGAGTTCCACCATAGATGTGAGATTAAAGATCGAGCGACCAATTATTTCTCGCTACTTTGTCTTCAAGGATTTTGTGAATTATTTAGTCATTCATCTTGTTGTCACTATTACTCGTTGGTAATTTAAGGATGTTTTGCTATTCACTTATCATGCATCTTTTTTATGTTCCCCCTCCCACATGTGAGTAGTTCCCCTTAGGCAGCAGAGATGTAGGGATTGCTAGATGGTAGAATATGTTTTATTTATTTATCATGTGTGATTGCTTTAACTATCTAGTATGAAGTTATTTGCTCTCAGTATACTTAATGTGTGTTGTCTAATTTAAGGGCACAGGCACCATGATCTTGAACTGACATACTAGAGTAAGTACATGTTGTATAGTGAATCCGCGATTTGGAGGCGATAAGTTTGGGTATCAATGATAAGCTATTTGTAGCATGAGGAGAATGAGAAGCCACGACACTCAAGAACATTGATCTGATAACTTGTTAAGTGCTCAAAGAAATCCATTTTAGAGAGACAGGAAGTCTATTAGCGAGGGAATGCATGTGAGGATATGTTCGTACTTTGATAGTTCAAATATACCAGTTGAAAGCATAAAATGAAGATGTAGTGCTCAATAAAGACAAGCTCACCGATGGTGATTACCAGAACATGCACCTCAATGCCCAAGCGATGAACGCCATCTTTAACGTATTGAGTCCGGATGAATTCAACCAAGTGAGTATGCTTGAGGATGTCATGATAATATGGAACACGCTCATGGAGATCTACAAGGGGAGATCCACGAGGGAACTTCTACTATCAATGAGTCCAAGCTTGATATCCTAACGAGCAAGTTTGACCACTTTACCATGAAAGAGAATGTAAGTGTGAATGAAATGTTCACTTGTCTCAATTACATTGTGAACGAACTCAAGTCCCTCGAGTGCTTGGAGATCAACGACCACTTCGTCGTCAAGAAGATGCTACGGTCCCTCTCACATAAGTACGGATATTTGGTGATGCTCATTCTTGAGGGGGACAACTTTAAAAATTAATTCCTATTAAGGTGTTTGAAAGAATAATTGCTCATAAAAAGGCAATCTAAAATAAGGAAGAGTTCGTGGCCTCCAATTCAAGTCTTGAGAAGGCATCGCCTTGAAAGCCAAGCATATAGTTGAGGATGACTTAAGCGACGATGTAGAATAAAAAGAATTTGATGAAGAGGATATCGTCCTATTTGTGAGAAGATTTTCTAAGAAGGCTGGTGCCAACAAGCTCTTGGTAAATAAAAAAGCCACAAATACTCAAATAACACAAAAAAGAAACTCACCGAAAGAACATACTTCAAATGCGGCAGTACATGACATTTCATCGTCAATTATCCAAACAAGAAGAATAAGAAAAATGAGGATAAAAAAAGTAGCATCATAAAAATAACAAATTCATCAAAAAAAAACCACTATAAGACTCAAACTCGTAGAGGATGTGTTCAGTAAAAATCAGTGAAATTTATGAATTTATTTTCGATCTCCATTATTCGTAACGCGTGATTAGAAATGCGTTGACGTAGGTATATGCGTGCGCGTTGATATCTTTGCAAAAAGTAATGTGACACTCCTAAGACATTTCCAGTTTATTTTACCAATCTCAAGCCGTTAACGGAGAACTGGGAATACGCCGAAAATACCAGGATCCGGCGATTCCGACTAACACGGGGCCACGCGATGCGGGCGCCGGATGGCAACACGAAGGGCCGATCATCTCATCACTCACCACTCCTCGCGAAATTCGTGGGCCATTCCACGACCCATTCTCCGAGGTTCGCTCCCCTCCCCAGTCGCCACCCCGCCGTGACGCACGCATGCTTCACCTCCCCGATCTCCTTTCGATTCTTCCCCCTTTTCCCCTTCCAATCTGGACGCGCCGTGTGATTTCTGCATGTTGAAGTTTGTTTCTCTGTTCATACATGATGCGTCCGTGAACCTGCTCTAATCCCTCTCTGTTTATGCTCCATGCGTTTGTTGGTAAGTAGATGCAGCAACTGTTCAGTTGGGTGAATTCGCCCATGATGTTGGGTGACCAAACCAACCAAGTGCGCCCTTGATTAGGCCTCACGAGCAATGTTGGTGCCTGGCCTTTTCTCCTTTCTGAATAATTTGATGCCAGCCCAAGCACATACGAATAATTTGACGAGGTTTAAGAGTTTGGGACATTTGTGCAGTTGCATGATGCGAAGCCAGCATCCGTGTCATTAGAGTGTTTAACGCAGGAGATGCGCAATGCTTTTTTTTTCTTCAGGATTTAGTACTACCACCTGAATTTATGTTTGCTACATAGGAGAGCTAAGTCGACTCTCCGGTACACTTGAAAGCGCTAGATTTGGAGCAAAATTACATAATTTCCTTCGCTTGCGCAGGAAAGTTAAACTGAAGCCAAGCTACAAGTAGTATATATATGCTAGGGCCTTATGAGTTGCCTATTGTCCCGTAGGATTGTGGAAGCTACTGGGCATGACATTTGCAAAGCCTTGTAGCTTATTACATCATCGTGGAGGAAGCTTTCCTTCAAGGAATGACGTGAATAGCGCTAGCGCCCTGCGGGGCTGGTAGAAGGGGACCATGTGCCCAGCTCCTTTGACTGTCGCGAAGACCAGGCCCTTGTACCCAACCACATAGCCGGCAACCTGCCATTTCATGAACGAATCAGGAAATAAATTTTAATTTCGCAGGCGTAGCTGTGTACATATAGGAGATAATTCATTCTGAAGTTCTTATGTGAACTCTGATGTTCAGTGTTAGTCATCTGGTCAACAGTTGATTCCATACCTCATTATCGATGCGCCATGGGCGCCAAGATGTTTCTGTTGGGAGCCCAAGAATGTCAAGTGCATATTGTGTTGAGGTGACCGAACACACTGCATCCATATCACCGCTGGTACGTAAGGGTAGAGTTGAAGTTAGGGAGTAATACATTAACATTAGTTGCTTCAGTATTTTAGAAACAGAATTTGATGAATATATATACCTGTACAGCCACATCCTCGTGCCACTTGAAATGAGTTTCTTGATTGACGGCAGCATGGTCTCTGGTGAATCTTTCCAGTTATCGAATACAAGCTGACTGCTTGAGTGAAGACATCGAAATCAATTAGAAGAGTTTTGTTATTTCAATGTTGAATTTTCCTTGATATTCATTTAGTAAGAGGTTGCTTGAGAGTTGAGACTGAACAAAATCTCAGCAGTAAAAAATGTTTATGCATAATGGGTTAAAATGTTCACAATTTCAGATTGATGGCCGCTGGCCAAGCAGATGTATAGTCTATACATATGCTGCAGAGTCATATGCCGTTATGCCTTCTTTAATGTTGACTTACTAGTACATTTTGCATAAAATAATCTGACTTAAAGGAATAATTATTGCGGACTGTGGTTCACACATCCTGAATCTTTGATGGTTGGTTCATATAGATTGTAGGTACCTTTCTGACATCAAAGCAAATCAGAAGTGAGTGATGCAGGCATTCAAGTATTTTACTTCTGAGAAAGTTATTAGGGTCAATCATAAAATAATTTATAGTTTGTGCTTAAAGTATTGATTACTTTTTCAGATAGCTCTAAGAAAGCAAAAGAATGGATCACTAATAGGGATTGTTCTTGGGAAAAATTTGTGCTTAAAATTGGAGGCAAATATAAGAAACCTCTTTGGGTATACCTGCAATCCATCCATGGGTAGCTCAACCCTGTTGTGTTAGCATGTAGTGCCCTTTGGACCTCAGGACGATTTAGATAAGAGGAGACATAGTGGTTTGCGCAAGGATCACCAAACACCACCTTGCATGGCAAGCCACAAACTCAGTATCCCAAGAAACATATATATAGCAAGAGAATTAACAACATATGTTGATTGATGTGTTTAGGTGTGTGTACCGAGTCACTTGATCTGGAAGGATTGGAGGCATCATGACATTGTGGTGCATAGATATTGTAATCATCAATATTACCTTTTTCCTTGATAGCTAAGTTCATGGCATTCTGGCAATCTTTAGTATATATCTCGTTGAACCCACAGTTGGCCTGGATGGCTCTGTAGGCTTTTTCAGAAATCATAGCATGCATCCAATAGTAGTCAAATGATGCTCTTAGAGTCAAATTGTCATGCAAGTCTGCATTGCCAATCTGATCAAATTCAGAGTGGTATTGTTGATTAGAATCTTACTGATATTAGAAGCTTCAAAACAGTTATTGGTGAACACTTACTGCAACACCTTTAAGCTTGACGTTAGTTGCATTGCTGGCTCTGTTGTTAGAAACAATCAAATTAGCTAGCTCTGGTACGTAGTGGCCGGCGTAGCTCTCACCAGTTATGAAGAAATCACGGTCCCGGTACTCAGGAAATCTCTCCAGCCAATTGATAAGGAAGGTGTATGCATCATCTGTGGTTCTTTTGTCACCAGTATTTTGATAATCTGATGTGGCGTTGGAGTATGAGTACCCAACACCGGCTGGGGTCTCAATAAACAGCATATTGGCCACTGCATGCGTGAATGAAAAGTGGTAAGTTCATCTGTGTACCAATGCAACTACTTCGAATGGGCAGGGGTGGAGTGATTTACCCGTGTTCCATGCATGCCTTTTCTTGTACAGTGTCTTGTTGTCACTGTGGACAGAGAAGGGTCCAAGTTCTAGCATGGCTCCAGCTCCAAAAGATGAACAACCAGGGCCTGCAAATCCCATTAGCAATGGTCCTCAAAGAAATCTCCAACAGCATTTTCAAAAAGAACTCTACTAACACATACGGTGCACATATTCAGTCTCAAATGCACACCTGCATTTTTCTAGTCTCACTCACATAGTTTTATTAGTTTTCATGTAGTAAAACGTACTGCAAGTTTATGGTTAACAGAAACACATGCAGCATACCTCCATTCAGCCATAGGACTAGTGGTTTCTTCCAAGGATCTTGAGGAGCCTCAACAAAATAGTAGAACAAAGCCCTTCCAGCATTTGCATCCACCGTGACATATCCTGCATATTGGTCGAATTCTGCTTCCTCCATCTGCCCTGGCATTTCTCTGATCTTATCCTTTTCTCGCAGATAATCTTGCGAGCCACCATGCATCGAAGGACTAGTAGTGCTGTTGTTCACAGACGCATGCTGTTTTTCTGGAACATATTTCCTGGATATTTTCAATTGATCAAACTCAAGAGGGTGTTTGGGCTTGTTGCCAGCAGCTGTGTTTGTCACACTGATGCAGAACAAGGACCAAAGTACCATTATGCCTCTTTTCATCTTGATAGGAAGCTTGTGCATGGGTGCTTGGTGTCTTGTGCTCTGTTGCCATTGGCCAATCTTTATTTATAGGGGAGACATTCTGTTTGCAGCACAGTTGTGGGAGTCCTCCAAGGAAACCATAATGTGATTGATTCTTTGACTTTTTCCCTCCAAGTTGGACCTAAAAGGCTCTTAATATTCTCTTTTTCTCATGGCATCTTATTTGTGTTGTCATTTGTCAATGGTGTTCATTGTTCAATTAAACTGTTAGTTCCTTTTCGTGGACTGTGATATAACAAAATCAGCAAGATTCCCGCAACAGCTATATCCAGCTGAATTAAGGTCTTTATGCAGGGAAGAAAAGGAAATAAGGTATGCAGACCAGATTGGGGGTGTTTCATCTATCACGATATTTATTAAGTGCATTGTCCACATCCTGGTGGCATTTGACCTTCTCATTTTCTGTATTTTTTTAGAACAATAGTGGATTTACTGCTAACTTTAAGGAGATTTCATTTTCTTTACTACCATACACCCTCATAAGCTTCTTGTACACTCAATTGTATCCTGCCAAGATTCCCAGGAACCTTTACCTTTAATTTACTTTTCTGCTGTGTTCTGCATTCCAACACAAGGGATTGCAATTTGAACTGCATCAGATGCTCCTTCTGATTATCTTTCAATATGTGTACTGTGTGTAACAGAAAGTGTGTTTAAACAGAAGGCCATTTGATTGCTTAATTGTCCCATAAAGCTGGATGAAGTACGTTACTGTCTTTTGTACTTCATCTAGTTCTGGCTTAATGCAACTGGTCATCATCATAGATACATTGTATTGTGGTATTTCTGTGTGGCTAGACTTGCTGGTCTGTTTTCTTCAGGCTCTACTTTTGTTGATCTCAAAAGGCATGCAATTTAGGCATTTAGACACAACTTTTACTTCTGGTTTGAAGGATATATACGACCAAATCACAACACTGATTTTTCGCTGAAGTCACAACACTGATCTCAAAAGGCATGTATTACTGCATTTTCAGCATTGACTTTTCCCTGAAGTCAAGAAAACCAGCTGATCCCACTTCTCAAAGAGGTGATAGATTGACAGCATCTAGTGACTTGAGTGACTCCATCAACGTACCGATGCAATGGCACCTTGTGAATTTTATTTCCATGACATAGAATGTTGTTTCCTTCTCATACATCTTCCGAACTATTGCTTAGAGCGGTATTCACAGTTTGATATGACTTATGGATCCACCTTGGAAGTATGTGCGCATATTCCATTTCGTTCTTGAGGTGTGACTTTCAAGCAACCTGCCTATGAACTTTGCTGTGGAAAAGTAGATGCCAAACTTAAGCAGTGAGCATAGAACAATGTTTCTACCATTGACTGCTGACAATAGCCCCCTCTGCTCTGAGGAAAAGGAAACTTGGAAAATACATTCTTTTAGGAAAAAAAGACAGTCTACTGGGCCTGGTTACTTATTTTTTAATAGGAAAAATGTTCTTTCAGTTGTCTCCAATTTACGATGTTCCTATGCTGTCTTGGAATATATCATTAGCTGCACTTCTATGGGGGCATCGTGTAACCATTTTGTTAGTGTATTTCATTTCTTTTATTCCGTTTTTCTTTTTTCAGTCGGTGGTTATGCACTGAATGGATGCCACTTTGGGGTATAGTTGAAAATGGAGTTCTTGGGACAGGAAGCATAAACTCTGGAAGGGAATCCCACCTTTTAGTAGTGTAAATATGCAGAGTTCCTCCCAAGACAACTCATACTGGCAAAGAAGTGAGTGAGAGCAAGGAAGATGTGCATACCACAAGGATTACAACGGCAGCAAGGAATACTTCTTTCTGTTGGTACTCTGATTTCTTAAAAAATATCATATTTTTAGCATTTTGGAACTTTTGTACTCAAGCCAGATTTTACTTAGTACATAAACTATCAAAATCATGACTCTAGTGGTCGTGCAAAAAGGATTATCCAATTCTTACTGGGGCATTTCAGCACTCCTTTTATGTCTGTTTGACTTCTGTAGCATGCAAATAGGGCAGGAATTTTCCTATGTTTCCTTGCGCAAAAGAAGGCCTCTTCTGCTGTTGGATTGCTTGATGGGTGGCTCAGGTGAAGAGTTGAGATGCTGTGTAGAGAAACTTTGATATCTTTCATGTGGTCCATTGAAAAGTACAACAGCTATGGAGGGCCTTCCTACACTATGAAGTATGGGAAGCTATTCAACTGACGTTCACCATGGTGGTTAGGGAACTGACTGTACATTCTGGCAAAGAAGTTTACACTTCACATTGTATTTTTTTTTAAAAGTTGCACATTTCATCTGATTGAAATGTATTGCAATTACATGTGGAGAACTGCTGAAATGTGTGCCTAAAAGAATAACTCTGTCGCATGAATGTGAAACTCAGAAAAATCTACAGCGTCCTAAAAGATACGTAATCTGTACAAAAATAGCAAATATTTCGAAATAAGTATAGTTAATCAGATTTGTCTAGGTTAAACTATTGGTAGGACTAGGCTAATGCAACCCAAAGGCATGTACATTTTTCCTAAAACTAAGATCTGTTTCAGTTAACATTTAGAATTTCCTGTTACACGACTTCCTGTATTTCCTTTTATGAAAGCAACTCAACTGTGATATCAACTGGTTACTATATTTCAATTATATTTCTGATGAATACTGTTCTCTCTTTTACTGTAAAAAACAACAGCAGAAATAGGAGCTTGCAAAGTTCTGGTCATTCAGGGGGCAGCTTCCCTTGCAGGAATGAGGAGAACAAGGTTAGTGCCCTTCGAGGTTGGTATGTAGGAACCATATGTCCAGCTCCTCTTACTGTTGCGAACACCAGACCTTTGTACCCGACAACGTAGCCACCAACCTGACATGTCGCAAAGAAACAAAACCAGTTTCAGAATCTACATGCAAACAAATGTTTCAACTATCTTTTTTGTATGCTTTTGTGTCTAGTTCATAGTTCATACCTGATCATCATCCGAGTACCATGACCGCCAAGATGAGTTTGTCGGTAGCCCAAGAATGTCTAATGAGTACACTGTCGAAGTTACTGGGCACACTGAATCAATATCACCACTGAAAGTTAAAAGGAATAATTTCTTATTAGGGTGATCGAACAGACTGAGTCTAGAAAGAACTTTTA
This sequence comes from Stipa capillata, assembly GCA_019208055.1. Lineage (NCBI taxonomy): Eukaryota > Viridiplantae > Streptophyta > Magnoliopsida > Poales > Poaceae > Stipa > Stipa capillata. The sequence continues at coordinate 358,355 of JAGXJF010001616.1, read as the reverse complement.
GTCTTGCTTTTGGGCTCACCTGTACAACCATGTGCTAACTTCACTTGAAATCAATTGCTGGATGGATGGTAGCATAGAGACTGGTGCATCTTTCCAATTTTCAGGAGTGATAATATCACTGGTTCTCACAAAATATACCATACTTGGTTAATACCTGTGAAAGCCTAAAAATCTAAAATTAAGTATGAAATACTGGAGAGACTTTTGAGGGATGTCCGTTGCACCTGCAATCTGACCATGGCTGCGTCAATCCTGTGGTGTTAGCATGAAGTGCTCTCTGGACCTCAGGGCGATTCAGATATGATTGCATGTAGTAATGGGCACACGGGTCAGTGTTGGTTTCCTGCAAAACCATCTCATGAGCTGGTGAGAAGTAGCTTAGTTAAAAGTTAAAAGAGCATTTTTACCGAGCCGTGCAGCTCTTGGGAACTGGAAGCATTCCAGCAGACGGATGCATAGATATTGTATGGATCGATGATGCCCAGCTCGCTGTTAGCTGCTGTTATTGCGGTTCGACAGCCCCCTGTGTATGTTCCATTGAAGCTGCAGTTTTTCTGGACTGCCTGGTGAGTTTCTCTTGAGATCATAGCATGTGTCCAGTAGTAATCCATGGTTGCTCTTGTGTTCGTATTATCATCCAAGTACGCATTTCCAATCTATTCCCGACAAGTGAATGCTATAATTTAGTATATGTGTGTCTTGATATATTATCAGAAGCTCCGCTAACTGTTATTGTCTGAAACTTACAGCAACTCCTTTGAGATTGATGATGGTGGCATCCATTATTTTGTTATTCGACAATATTGTGTTGGCTAGCTGTGGTATGTAGTGGCCACCGTAACTTTCACCGGTAATGAAGAAGTTGCGGCCTTTGTACTCTGGGAACCTCTCGAGCCAATTGATGAGGAAGCTGTATGCATCTGCTGCAGTGCTGCTGTCACCGGTGTTACCATAATCTGATGTTGTATTCGAGTATGAGAAGCCGACACCAGCAGGGCTCTCAAGGAAGAGCAAGTTTGCTACTGCCATCCGTAAATGATGAGTCAGTGCAATCGTGCAAAGGTATTATGAATGTAATAATACTGTTTTGGTGTCATGTTGGCATGCTTCTGATTTTCTAATGAATTTAGTTTCTGTCTGGAATCTTTTGGGAGTTTGCCTACCATTATTCCATGCATATTTGTTTGTGGACAGTGTCTTGTTATCGCTGTTAACGAAGAATGGTCCAATTTCAAGCATAGCTCCGCCCAGAGATGAACACCCAGGCCCTGAAATTCCAAGGTAACACTTGGTATACTTCAATAAAATATCATTTCCCTTTATTGTCTGATAGAATCTAATGATGACTTTCAGGAACATATCTTCTAAAGAAACTATGGATCACTTAGAATAGGAAGAGAAATAACAAATACAAGAGCTTGTAGATTTTTTTAATTAGATTTTGAGATATCTGACCACATCTGCCATATGGCTGCTTGTAAGATTATAATGGTAAGAGAGTTTGGACTCTTATTCTTTGTTATGGACAATTGATGCGCTTGGACTCTTATTCTTTGTTATGGACAATTGATGCGCACAACCTCAACTGTAACCAAGTTTTTTACACTGAAATCATGATTGGATGGAAGCAAGACAGATTTGATGGATGGCTAGGACAACTATACATGCGTTTTTTGGCATACTACAACAAAAAAAAACGCAGCAAGCATAAAGCAGCAGACATCCAGAACATAGAAAACCATTTATCTGGAAACATGGTAAGTAGGTAAGATACCTCCATTCAGCCACAATACCAATGGCTTAGTGGAAGGATCTTCAGCAGCCTCTGCAAAGTAGTAAAATAGTGCCTTCCCAGATGTCGAATTAACCATGACATAGCCTGCATACTGATCAAATACAGCTCTTCCTGGCTGCCCAGGAAGTTTACTGACCTTGTCTGCCTCCTTCAGTCCATCCTGAGGGATTATGTTGTTTATCGCATGATCAATGTGCGATCTCCTGTGCACCTTGTTGTCTTGGTGGTGACACTGCGTCTCCATTCTTGACGTGGAGAACTGCAGGATTCGGGTAGTCTGATCAGCAATTGCCCAGTGCGCAAACACGAGGCAGACCAACTGGATGGCAAATGCTTCTCTTCTTATCTTGGAGGCTAGAGAGGAGGCCTTGCTATGACAAGAACTCTTCATGGTTAATGTTGTTGGACTGGGATTGTGATGAGCCAACTCTTTTCTTCTACCAAATTGTCATCTGGGAGGTCGAAAGGATCTTATATAGAGGAGGTTAATACCATATGTTTGGTTGAGCAGGGTTTGGTTGGGGTTCAGTTCAGGATTTGGTTGGGTCTTAGTTCCAATTATAACTAAATCCCAGCAAAATCCTGTTAAGTTATAGGATTTGATAAAACAATGAAATGCGTGCCAAAGGAACATGGACGTATATAGTAATTTAGTAACATCTTATTAGTTAGGTTGATCCAGTGCTAAATTAAAGGTGTATGTGCATTGCAAATAATGATTTTTTGCAAATAATGATTTTTTTTCTAGCTAAGGTGTATATGCAATTTTGTTCATTAAGGTGCATATGCCTGCCAAATAATGCAAATTTCATTCATTATGGTCTATATATCTGCAAATAATGTAATTTTTGGCTAATTAATGTGTATATGCCTGCTAAATAATGAAAAAGCACGCAGAAAGGGCAAGTTCTGCTTGAATTGTGAGTAGACCAGAATAATTCTTAAGGTATAAACAGGACATAAGCATTCCAATGAGAACGCTATTGCACACATCCATATCCTGAAATGTAACATTAACTGTGAACCCTGTCATCCATTCCATCTCAACCTGCACGCTAAAAGAACTTTTGCATGTACAGAGCTGCATGCAATCTATGCTCTGAATTTCTCGAAGCTATTGTGCTCAATACAAGCAACCTTGGGTCATCTTTCTTATTTCCTACTATTTGGCTTCTCATGAACTTGTCTCTTGCTGGATATGCCAAAGCAATCTGAAGTTTGGTGCATTGCCATTTTCCGTTGAAGCATCAAGACCTATTCGTGACGACGACTGGAACTTTAAAATGGTTCACGTCAACTGAACCCAGACACACCAGAATTGGCTTGGAATCTGGATTGTTAAAGGGCAAATCAGTCAGCCTCCCTTTCCCTTGCATCAGGTATCTTGTTCTCTTCTCCTTTTTCTGACCATCCTGGCTCCACAGATCTGTTGAAGAGATCTCCATTCAAGTTTAGAATAGGGATGGAAGATGCCCTGTTCTTTGTAAAGTGATCTTTCTTTTTTTGTGACTTGCTTATCAGACGCGCACAATAAGGCCAAATTTTGTTCCAGGGCCGGTGCTTTTGTGGATACTGCGTGATGCAATTGCAGATGCCATGGCCCATAAGCAGCTCGCTCGGATTAATTATTTGGTAAGCCTCAGTTTTGTGAGTAGTTACTACTGCACTGTGTCGTGTCTAAGTTTCAGTCATGTATGTTCGTCTCTTTATCTAAAGTTGAGTACAAGTCGAGGCCGAAATCAACCTTTCCTCGGAACAGATAAAGACGCTCGCCCCATATATTATTTCATATTTTTCTCTCACGGTTGGAGTCAGATACGCATAGTGTCGGGTATGCGTTCTTCCTTTCGGCATTCGCTCTAAAGGCCTTTGGTCGGTTCGACGGGTGATAATTATCTGCTCTGTTTGCACCACATGGATATTGAATAGTAAGGGTGTAATCACAATGTACATAGATATATATCTCTCATTCCATATCCTAGTGGCATTTTCTCTCTTAGTCAGAGTTGCACATGGATAATGCTCGATATCCATATCTCTATATTGGCTCCAAAAACCCTCGGACACCATAGAGCCTTGCTGAAACTCTTTTTAAGGACAGGGTTGAGCGGGCCAGAGGACAACGTCCCACCAACTCTCTTTTCTCTTTTTCTAAAGAAAATACTAAATATTTATTTTTGAGAATCAAGAAACTAGTACATGATTCCTTTTGTAGGGCAAGTACAGAATTCCTTCTAAGCGTCTCATGCTTATAACACTGATGGCCCTCTAAACAATCACTTATTAAATTGATAATGGCCTTTTAATTAGCTCCCACCACCTACCAGCGTATCTGTTGGCATTTGGAGTTTGGCCTATTGTCCTCAAAATGGAGAAGATTAATTAGACTACCTTTTGGGCCGGTTTTGACTTGAACATATGGTCCTATCATAAGCCCGGTGTAGAGGATAGAAGAGCGCAGACGAACACAAAAGGTAGTTTTGCTAGGGATTGGGAAGAGTTGTGTTGGTTTCTATAAAAACTCCGTGAAACGAGACTGCAATCAGTGAACATGAACTCATACATGACCAAACTCATGCATGAGAGATTGGAGCTTGTGTTGTTCGGCTGCTGTTCAGCTTTGTACTGAATCGGATGCTACAATTGCTGATCAATGATCAGGAATTAACATTCTCCACTAGCATCTTCAAGTTTGATGTGCCCTCCAGTACTGATATCTTTTACTGAAAGCTGCGATTCAGTATCAGGAACTAAAGTTTCATCTAGAAAAGGAGGGGAAAGATAAGGGAAAGAACAGGAAGAAACAGTAGCAAGCAATTGGTCCGATCCAGTATAGTCAGTTCCATCCTTACCTTTGCACTTTGCATAAAGCCAAAGCAAGTTCGACGTAACCATACAAAGACCATGTTACTATTGGCCGTCACAAACGTGCGTTGTGAACCTGTCGTAGTGTCGTTGGCTATGTAACCATAAAGAGCAGCATGTAACTATTGGCCGTATGTGATGAACCTGTCGCAAGATCCTTGGAGCTAAACTTGTTCCAAAGTTCACCGAGTTTTTATTGTTTCAGTTGCTAAGTGGATCTAGTTAAATACTATGATCCTTTTTTACTAGTTTACTAGTAGCATCTGGTGCTGATCCTTTTTTACTAGTTTACTAGTAGCATCTGGTGCCCAGAAGTATTGTGTAGCATTGCACCATACGCGACGCTTAAGACGGCTGTGAAGTTCTGGGGGTCATAAGTAGCACGTCATCGATTGCTACCTATTTCTTTGTACCATATGTAGACCTGGTGTTCGGCCGGCCGTGCATGACAATACGACTGGAGAAACTCATCTTGATACGGTGGTGTAACATCCAGACCGACCTGAGATTCGACCATGTTGACCCATACGAGTGTGCAAGTGGTTATGATAATCTCACTTTGCTAGTCTAAGTAGAGCAACACCAACATATAAACTTACATATTCTATATGTAGTAACTCTCGATTAACCGTTTTGTATGAAGCGAGGACGAAAATAAAAGAGATGCTGCGTGTGCGTCGCCGATCCCATCGAAGGATTAGGTCTACTCTGGCTTGAAATCTGGGGCGTCATAGGCGTCAAGGATTTCATTATCTAAAGAAGTAAGTAGCACGTCAGCACATGATTAGCTGGATACATTATTCGGTGCAAATCTATCTCTCTCTCTCAAAACATTGGGGCTGTCTATGCCACGCCGCGAGCTTGACGGTAAAAATGAATACAGAAAGGGATAGAGAAAGAAAACAGAAAAATACTTAGATCTATACAAAAATAAAATTTATGTTCAGTTTTAGGCTTTAAAATTTTTCGTACGATTTTAAATTTAATGATGTGTAACTGTTTTGACTAAGTTTTAACTAATTCGAAGTCGAGTGAGTATCAGCGTGTCCGCAAAACATCGTACCGATGATAAAGTTGTCCGAAACCATGCATGTAGGCCATGAAGTTCCTTTTTCTGCATGGGTTTTGCAAAAAACAGCTAAGTTACAGCCGACAAGTGTGCCCAAACTTTGCAATCTCGACTCAACAGGTCGCACCTAATAAAGCTCTACACATGTTACCATCCGCTAACGTGTCATTAGTATGTGACAGCGCCACAAAAACTCTTCTTTAATTACTGTATCTTGCATGGGTGCCATCAATCCAAATCGCACAAGAAGGAAAGCTCACACCCAATTACTAAAGCTTCTCACGCTTTCGCCCGCTTTCCCGCCGTGGTCATGCACTACGCCGGCTGCTCTGCCGGCCGGACCGCCGGGCCACGCCACCGCAGCCCGAGGACCACCGCAAAAGGCCCCTCTCTCACATGAAACTCCGGCTAGCTTTGACACGCATGGCTAGCATGTGATCCATCACTACCCCTTGCCTTCGTAGCCCTGATGAGTGACCCAGATCGATCTCGGGCACGTAGTACGTATGTATAGTTAATTTTAGTGCTGATTCTCCCACATTAAACAAGGAGATACACAATGCCCCCAAGATAAACTCCAATCATCTGTTCTGCTACTACTGCAAAAGTGGCCTCGCTTTCTCGAATCTCGATCGATCGATCTATGGGTCTGCAGGTTAATTAATTTGAGGTTAATTAAGTGGCTGCCCATAGCTGCATGGAATGCAGCTCAAAGGCCATACGTTTCGCCTCCAATTATTTGATGCATATGCAGAGAGATTCAGTCGGGCAGAGACTACTCCTAAATAAAGCAAGCATGGGCTTGCATTGCATGCACGCGTGTAAAGAGGCAAAGGTCCGCCACACGAACACACCGAAGCAGCCAACAATTAGCTAGGCCCCAAACAGACAAGAACAAACTACACGATGTTAGTTGCTTGTGATTCCTTGAGATGCAGCAATTAATGATCCAGTGGAGTCCAACTCTTGCTACTCCAGTCTTGCAAGTGAACAGGGCACTGCCTACCTAGCCTATCTGCCTTTACGCTACACGATTTCTGTGATGTTAAACTCTTCTGCCCTAAGGCGGGCAGGCAGGTCTTGCATGCATGCACAAGCTAGCACGACGCATCCATTACCATTTTGCTAGGCACCATGTACCTAGCTAGCTTCCGGCCATCTATCTGCTGCTTCTGATCGCTAGCTAGCTAGGTAGAGGCCTTGTTCTCTAAAGGCGATGGATCGCGTCGTCGTCTTGCGCATGCATGCATGCAGTTGCCTGGGATGGGCTGGACCATCTCTGCCCCGTTTCTTGGTCTGACGCAAAAGCATGCTGCTGATCGGTTCAGCTCTCGCTCGATCGAGGCGCATCGATAATCGTGGCGGTTCATCGCTATCGCAGAAACACTTAGATTAGACACTCCATTCCAGATGGTCCTATAAAATTGGCACGGATGAGGCTTATCCGAGATAGGTTTTAAAATTCTTTTACATCCGAGATAGCTTTTTAGAGAAACCATTTAGGATAAGTCAAATGTTCGAGATGGAGCATATCTCAAATGGTTTTATTTACAAACCATCTAAAAACTGGACCAGCCCATTAAACTCACTAGCTTTTCGGTCTAAAAGCAATAACCCTAGCTCTTGCCTCTCATTCCCCGCAACCCCTGATCCCTAGCGTGCGTCGCCTGCACCTCCTTGCCTCCTCCTCTTCTTTGATCCACTCCACCACTGCCCCTCCTTCTCTTCGGTCCACTCTACCACCGCTAGCTCCCTCTTCTCCACCACCACCGTGGGCCTCCTTCTCCTCCCCTTCACCATCGCGGTCTCCTCCTCCCCTCCGCCACCGCTGGCCTCTTCCTCTCACCACGCCACCAACCCCCCCCCTTCTCTCCCAAATCTGGTCGCCGCCACTCAGATATGGTCATCTCCAAGCGGATAAGCACGGGCGACGGTGCCTCCGGTGAGGAGCAAGAGCCACGTGAGCCTTCCAGATCTAGATCTGCCGATCTTTTCTTTTCTTTTTGAAATTGCAAATTTAATCTGATACGGTTTTTGGCTTTTAATCGTCTGTGTTGTTCATCTATCTCATAAGGTTTTAAAACTATATAGGATAAGATCTTTACATCCGAGATGCATGTTCCTAAACATTTCAAAAAACTGTCTCGCATGATAATTTTGAACCGTTTGAGAAAGTATTTTTAGCGTATGCACCTAGAAGGAAACCGGATTTGGCATCACCGGCGTGCAGATGCAATAATGCGCGCTCCAGCGTCTGCACCTAACAGGCTCTAATAGTAGCTCTTCATAGGTTGCCTGCTTTGGTCAAAGCTCCAAGCTAGTGGAGAGAGATGCAGAGGGAGAGAGAAGCTTACGCATGGACCGTGATGTCACGCATGTACGAAGGAAGAAGGATCACCAATGGAGTCGATCGAGGAATCAATGTCTTGTCGCTCATGGCATCTCATGCACGATGGATCATGATATCAGTCCAATGGCGAGACGTGCTCACGACGAGGCCTCTCGTTCACAGGGACATTATTGACGAGGGATTCTGTCATGTGTGTGTGTGATCGATTGGTTTCTGCAAAAGAAAAAAAATTGCTTTGTAAACTATGAAGATTCTTTGCATCTCACGTCCAAAATTTTGTATTATATAAACGGCTCTTCTTTGAATCACACTATCTTGCTATGATTAACACTGCCTTTCCGGTCTAAAGAGAAGATTAGGCCCCGTTTGGATGCAAAGTTTTTTTTGAGTTTTCTTGGAATACCATGGTTTTTTTTAAAACAATAGTTTTAAATACTTTGAGGTGTTTGAATCTAGTAAATATTGCAGTTTTACAAACTGTGATATTGCAAATACTGTGGTATTTACAAAGTATTAAAAAATCTACCCTAGACCTCTTTTTTCTAAACCAACGAATGCTTCTCTCTTGTTCACCGCTTTCTCTCTTGATACTGCATGGTTTTGAAGCCTTGACACACAATGTAATTAGTACACAAGCCTGTATGCAAATATTGGGCGTTTCGTCGCGTTTGATCTGCAGGTGATATGTACTCCTTTTTGGCTCAATCAACTAACGTACGATGCATCGTGATAGCGAAACTAGGACTTCCAACTGCAGCAGTATCGTGTGGTTCTCTTGGCTTCACTTTTTTCTCGTTAATTGCATCTTTAGAATTTTTCCAACTGCTAATTACCGTACATTAGTTTTAAAACGAAAACAAAATACTCTATTAATACCGCAATTGCCAAACACACACTACCGGATTTTCGAAGTTTGCCGAGTGCCGGAAGCTTTGCCGAGTGCATAAAATCGGGCACTCGGCACAGAAAGCCATAACCGAGTGTCCACATTAAACCACTCGGCAAAAACACAACACTCGGCAAACAGTCCCTTTACCGAGAGCCCTCATCTTGACACTCGGCAAACAAGCTCTTTGCCGAGTGCCATACGCGTAACACTCGGCAACTATAGAGACACGTGCCCTTACTCCCCGCGGTTGACAGAGAGGCGACGGCAGGGTTCCTTTGCCGAGTGTTTTTCTGTCGGGCACTCGGCAAATCAGCGGCCCCGTTAGCACTGTTGATGTTTACCGAGTGTCCTATTTACGGCACTCGGCAAACCTTTTTTTAAATTGTTTTCTTAGTTTCAATTATAAAATTATTACTTATATAGTGGACCATTTTGTTGTAGGAAATAAAGCACACTTGTTCCATTATTTATTCTCGATTATTTTATTTCTTTCTTTTCTTTTCTTTGCTTTGTTTTTTTCTCTTTTTTTTTCTTTCTTTCTTCTTGTGTGAGGTTTGCATTCGAAGCGACCGCTGCTTCGTCGGTTAGCCTTAAAAAATTTTCTACAGTCAACATACACCAATACATGTATCATGTCAAACTTTGGCATTTTCCAGGGTCCGGTTGCTATATTTAAGCCATTAAATGCATTTCTAGGCCTTTAATGGATATAATTCAAATTTGATCTGCAGGTACATGAAATAATCGCCAGAAATGGGTTGAAAAATCTTATTGGTGGTCTTTACTGTATGTTTAGGCCTTATGTAAGGAAGGAAGAGGAGTCCCAGACACCAGGTGGCCGAGACTCGGGCAGCAACATGGTGGTTATTGGCATTTTAATTCTCAAAAATTCAAACGAAACCCGAAAATCACGAAACTTGGCATGGTGTCATGATATGACCCCTGGAGGCTGTGGTAAAAATTTGAAAATGTTTCACAAAAGGTGTCACGTAGACTGCTTACAAACAGGACTATCTCCGAGGAAGAAACTAGGTTTCGAGAGGAAACAGGTCAGGTTTGCATGCGAAGCGACTGCTGCTTCGTCGGATGGACTTGAAAACTTTTCCACAGTCAACATACACCATTACATGTGACATGTCAAAATTTGGCATTTTTCCGGGTACGTTTGCTATATTTAAGCCATTAAGTGTATTTCTAGGCATTTAAAATTTAGAAAATACTAAATCAATTCAAAAATTATGGAAACTCCTACAAAACAACTTATATGTAGTATATTACATGTAAAAAATGTATTGAGGTATATAAGATAAAAAATGTATTAGGTATACAAGTGTTGTATTTGTGAATGTCATATGGAAGGTCTTTGCCGAGTGTAATACTCGGCAAAGTGGTATTTTCGCCGAGTCTCCGTTTTATTACACTCGGCAAAGTTTTATGGTTGCCGAGTGTCAGAGCTCTGACACTCGGCAAAGTTTTACGTTTACCGAGTGTCTGTTTTTGGACACTCGGCAAACACGGAGGCACGTGGCAAACAGTGAGTTTGCCGAGTGTCCAGGTTATGACACTCGGCAAATAGGGAGTTTACCGAGTGTCCGCGTTAGGACACTCGGCAAACCGGGCACTCGGCAAATGATCTATTTAGGTCACCCAATCCCCCCAATCCCCGCGCCATTTCTAAATTTTTCATTCCCCGCCGCCGCGCCGTTTCGCCCCGCCCGCCGCCGCGCCGATTCGCCCCGGCGCCGTCCCCGAGCTCGCCTCCACCGGCGCCGTCCCCGAGCTCCGCGCCGCCCGCCCAGCCCCGCGCCGCCCCGCCCCGCCCCGCCCCGCGCCGCTCCGCTCCGCCGCCGGGCCGCCGACCGCCGCGCCGCTCCGCTCCCCTCCCCCACCCTCGACACCTCCTTGACCGCCCACTCTGACCTCCTCCTCCACGCCATCCCCTCCACCTCGTCTTCCCCCTCCCGCTCCCCCTCCGACGACGCCGACGCCAACGCCGACGCCGGCGCCGGCCGCCCGGACACCCCCCCTGTCCCCGCCCACCGCGTCATCCTCGTGAGTCAACCCTACCCTCTTTGCCCTCTCGTCCCGCCGTTTAGATGTTTCTTGATGCGATTCGTTTCAACTATGGTTAATATGACGTCTGTAGTTTTCTTGATGGGCATTCTTGACATTGCCTTTGCTTTGATGAATTCTGATGTGAATTCCTTTTGTGGCCATTGCGGTTCTCGGATTGGATTTATTTTCCACAAAAGGGCAAATGTGTTTATTTATATGCTAGCACATGTTTGATGGAGCATACACTAGGGGTTGTGTGAGTTTCTAGGTATTGTTGTTCCATAGTGCACAGTACGGGACTAATCAAAATGGTTTAGAGGAAATACAGACTTTAGGATATCTCCCTTCTTATTGTATAAACAAGCTCACTTGTCTCAGACAGATATAACCAATAGAGTCTATAAGCTATTAGACTATAGAAAGATTTCTGAGAGATATCACATTTTTAAGGAACAAACTGTGACTATTGCATCCCCACCATGGCCCAACCATACATGAACTTCCCAACCATACATGAACTTCTATCATGACTGAATCAAGTAAGTAGTCCAGTAATGCTCCTAGGTGGCCTTATTTGAATAGGGAGCAAGGATCTAAAGATTATCCCACATACTTAAAGTAAAGTGCTACTGCAATCATAGCTTAACACTAGTACAACAGAGATTGTTTGAATGGCAACTTGTTATCCATCTTGTGCACTACCAGCTTTTTAAGAATTTGTACCTAAAACACTACATATCATATATTGAATGGGATCTTACAATCAGTACTTTATATTGATGTAAATGCATTGTTCTACAAAAGTGAATCCCAATGATAAAAGAGTGATGCATCGGAGTTTAGTTCCTCCATTTTAGTTTATTTGATGCAGTCGTTGAAACGGTTTTTGACATCCTGGTGTTACATTCAGCTGATAGTTATAACTGTATAGGTCTTCTCTTACTTTTTCCTTTAAACTGTTCCTTTTAGACTTGGTTCCAAGTATGACTTGTATGGAGAGCATGCATCCATCAATCTCTGTCTCTAGCAGGTGCTTGAAGCATGGCAGGCAGAGGCCGGGGAAGACCCCCAAAACGAAGGCAGGCGGGCAGGGGTAGAGGAGGTGGTCGGGCAGCGGAGGAGGAGGAGGAGGAGGAGGTGGAGGAGCAACAGGTGGAGGAGGAGGAGGAGGAGGAGCAGGAGGAGCACGAGGTGGAGGAGGAAGGGCAGGGGGCTCACTCCGACGGAGCATCGCAGGGGGGTACCTCCGGCTCTTCAGGGTCCCAAGTCTGGCTGCGTGGACTTTCAGCCCTCCCCAAGCGACCTATTGCAGTCCACAAACGACCTATCATTCAACCAGATGGAGACTTGTAAGTGGCTGTCTCGACTCTTACAAATTACTACCTTTAGTATTTCAACACATACAAATGACTGTGCTTTCCATTCTGCAGGCATTGGATTCAAGTTGGGGGTGGTGAGCACTCGCGACATGTCAACGGCATCCTTGGACTTCTGATCAGGGAAAATTTCCCTGGCTTGGTTACTAGAAAGGGAAAAGAGGAGCCAGCCTGGACATGGGAAAAGAAGACCTTTCAATCACCATTATTGCACTTCTTATCCATAGAGGCGGGTGCTTATTATCTAATCCTTACAGGCGACGCAGCTGATGCATCCATCAGATGGATCAAATGAGCCTGCTGCTGGATCTTCACAGGCGGAAGAAAGTCCTCCGACGTCAAGAAAATGATGGTTGAGAACTGTGGACTTGTATTTTCTTGTGATGTTGAGAACTTGTCATATATGTGATGTTATGATGGTCTTGTGAACTTGTCATATGTCATGTTTGGGTATATGTTATGTCGAATGCGTTTGGGTACTTGTGATATTGCATGTTTGGGTATTTGTGAATGCTCAATACTGATGTGCATACATATATATATGCTATGAAATTTTGAATTGCAGGGCTAATTAAATCCAAAATAAAAAGAGCTGCTGGCTCAGGCTTTGCCGAGTGCCGCACTCGGCAAAGAAGGGACACATGGCGCAAGCCTGTGCTGTCTGGCTCGCGAGGTTTGCCGAGTGTATGGTACTGACACTCGGCAAAGAGTAAGGGTTTGCCGAGTGTCGGAACCAGGACACTCGGCAAAATGTGTACTATGTTTGCCGAGTGCGTGCCGTAGACACTCGGCAAAGAGGCCGTTAGGGCGCTCCTGCCGTTTAGTCGCTTTTTTTTGTCGAGTGTCGGCTTTGACTCTCGGCAAATCGTTTGCCGAGTGCGCGATATAAAACACTCGGCAAACAGGGCTTTGCCGGCAGGGTGTATGCCGAGCGGTGTTTGCCGAGTGTTACACTCGGCAAACGGTTTTGCCGAGGGCTTTTCGGCCTTCGCCGTGTGCCTTTTGCACACGGCAAATTCGTGGATTCCGGTAGTGACAGCTTGGTTTTTACCAATACTGTAAAATACTATAGTATTCAAAAACTGTGATATTCTATGACTACAAGTTATAATACTTTAGTTTTCAGAAACAGTGGTTTTCTAAATACTTTGTATCCAAACATAGCCTTAATTGTTCACCACTTCACTGTACTGTACACATATTCAGACGTAACGTCGCATTCTCTGAAATTAGGCCGAGCGCAACCAACCGAGCCTTTCTTTCTCCCTATACCCCCCTCTCTGACTCCCCGGCCATCGCAGGACCGACACCACGAGGGCGATCCTTTCGGCATCGTCATCGGCCCCGACCGCGACGGAGCATCGGTCATGGGCTGCTCGATCGTCTCCCGACGTGCCGTGTTAACTGGCTACTGGCGATCAGCTGCTAAAGATTTATTAAGTGTTGGTCCCTGTCACGGGTGCGGCCGGGCTTAATGAATGTTTCGTGTGGTTTCGGCGTCGGTATGGCCAGAGTGCCGGGGGGAAAACAGGAGTGTCTATGTCTCCGGTATGCTGCGGTGCTCCTCCTGCATGTTCTTGTTGATGGCTGATGGCGATGGAGGCATGGCCTGCCTTGTTGAGTTCTGTCTCTTGATGCTGAGTGATAGAGAATTGCTGGGCAGGTTAATCATGTGCCGCTTTGTCACAGTTAATTTCATGGAGGAATTTGGGACCAGAATTTGTTCGAGAAAATCGTCTTCGAATACTTCCGGTTGTGATCGATCTGCACGGTGAAGACAGATTGAAGGAATTTCCTACAGAGAAAAGCCTACATGTGGTGTTTTTGGTTTGTTTCCATCTTTTGTGAATGCGGCAAATGGGAATAGTGCATTATTGTTGATGGCACAGTACTGTTGGTGATACATATTACCCCTGAATACTAAGAAAAAGACTGTTCACCTGTTGATCGATCCAGCATCCAACAAACTTTTTTTCAAGGCAATAGGGGGTGGGGTGGGGGGAATCCGCACCTAAATATATTACTTCAAACGTGGATTACAAAGGAGCGGTGGATTGCAAGGTTGGAACTAAATGGTTAGTTCCGAGACAATGTTCTGAATTGTAATAGAAGCCGGTTCATTATGTTGCCAAAAAACTGGCATTGCGAGCTGCCCAAATTTTCCAAAGGATGAGGAGGATGATGGACGACCATATAGGATCATCAAGGAGGACCGGGCTGTGGATGCTCCAAAGGTTGTCGAAGGCGTTTGCGGGGAGTTGGATGCCGAGGCGCATCCAGATGTTTGAGCTGCTAGGGCATGTGACGAATAGGTGAAGAAGGGTTTCGTCTCCGTCGCTGCATCTCGAACAGAGGGAGTTGTTGCTAATTGTCTTATGGAAGAGGTTGAGTTTTGTGTTGAGGCGATCCTGGTACAGAAGCCACATGAACACTTCGCACTTGTTGGGGGCTCATGATCCCCAAATGTGGTGAGCATTTGGGTCTTCAAGTGGTTGCGGGGATAGAACATTGTAGGCCGCTTTTTGGATGAGAAGTTGTGGCCTCCAATGATCGAGCAGGAATTCGGAGCATCACCAAGTTGGAAACTGTGCAACAAAGCATTCAAAGCTAGCAACTGGGAGGTCACGGTTAGGGTTAGGCGATTACGTAGTGCAAAGTCTGAACTATTCTACAAAACTTGGTGAACAAGGGCGCTGGGATTGGCCGTGTGTGAGAAAAGGTTTGGGAAAGCAGCTGTGAGGCAAGCCAGGTGTCGAGCCAAAAGAAAGTACTTTGGCCATTGCTTGTTTGGACGAAGGAGATGTCCCTAAGGGTTGGGAGCTGAGAGTGAATAAGCTTGTTTAGGTGGGTCATTTTGGAATCATTTGTCGTGGTGGGATGGTTTGTTCCTAAGCGAAGCCATTGTAACCAAGGGAGGTCTGTTGAGTGTAGTAGTTTGTAAGCAAATTTCATGAGAAGGCATCTGTTTTGAAGTTGCAGGTTTTTAACACCTAAACCACCAACCTTTTTTGGTTTGCAAATGTCTTCTCAGGTGATAAATACAATTGACGCCCGTGCAAGTATCCTTGGCAGTCCAGAAAAAGGCCCGGCGAATGTGCAATAGTATCATTGGTAGTTTCCAGGAGAAGCAAGGAAGACATGAAGTAGGTAGGAAGATTATCAAGGACAAAAGAAAAGAGGATATAGTGGCCTCATTTGGTTAGGAGTTGCGCCCTCCAACCATAGAGATATTTTTGGAATTTGGAGATAATCGGTTGGAAAGCTGAGATTGAAAGTTTATGGGGAGAGAGGGATAGGCCAAGGTAAGTTTGTGGGAAGGAGATGGTGCACCCTAGCAAAGAGGCCATGGAGGCAGTTTCGGTGGGAGTAATATCCATGGAAACGAAAGATGTTTTGTGAAAATTGGTAGAGAGACATGTGGCAGTAGCTAAATTGTTAAGGATTGATTTGAGATGAGTAGTTGTTAGAATTAATGGGCTAGGCCCAAACTTGTTTTGTATTTAATTCTAAATAAATCCCAAAGGTCCACTCATGCATGGCAAGGGCTAGTGACTTGTCCCATATTACTAATTAAAGTGGAGGGAGACCACCTTATAAGGGTTGGTGCTCCACACCTCTCCAAAACAATGTGAGGTGAGAAAGAGAAATACCACACGCGCGCGCTCGCTCGCCTCGCCTCGCGTGGCGTGGCGTGGCGTGGCGAAGGGCGCGCGCGCACACGACATGCGCGTGAATGGTCCGGCGAATTTGGACTTCCCACTGGGCCCTGTCCCAGCTCTCTTTTGCCATTTGTTTTGCCACATGATATCTGTAAGTCATGGCGGCTTGTCTATAAGAAGTCTTTTTTTCTAGACGAAAACACACCTAGAAAAATCAACCTGTTCTCTGTTTTTCCACCCGTGCTGCGCCGTCGTCCAGGTCTTCTCCATCCTGTTCCTTGGCGTGCACCGAGTGACGGGAGAGCAGGTCTCCGAAACCCTCCGCTCTTGAGATCCTGTACAGGAGAGAGCGAATAAGATTTTTGGGAAGCGTCTACGCAACTGCTCGCTGCTATTCGATCTACTGCGTTGCACCGATCTCGTCTCGGCATTAGTCTCTTCGCTGTGCCGAGCCACGCTGCATCGGCCTCTTCTCTGCGGCGAGTTTCGCTATGTCGCTTCTTCACATCTCCGGTAAATTCTCTGGTACCGTAGATGGAATTGGTTACGGTCCTGCTAGCTGCACTCGTGTTAATCTGTGATCTAGATATGTGCTGTGAGATAGTACCTTTGCTGTTGATCATGTCTAGATTTGATTCACTGTGTTTAGTCATGTTATCTTTTCGAATTTGTTTCATTATATTGCCTTATATTCTAACAGTGAGAGACCTTAGCAAGAATAAACGTGTCATACACATACTGTAGAACAGCCGGAGGAAGGGATTGGCGAATAGGGTGGGCGAGGAGGCCCTGATAATGTGATCTGAAGAACATCGGCTATGATGATGAATCGGATGATCCAGCAAACTTTATGTTGGTTCTATGGGAAAAGAAACAGCAACTGTTAATATTCTGAGCAGTACATGTTGCGTTCATACGGTTCTGTCACACGTGCATGTTTCATTCCTGTAGTACTATTGATAACGACCAAAAAGAAAAGAAAAAAAAACTAAGGAATAAATACAGGAATGCTAAACTAGAATGGAAGTCGCACTGTGTTCGATAATCAACAAGGAGCAAATGATCAAAAATTAATTAGTAACTTGAGGTACTTGACACTTATGTGCAAGAAAAATAAATTCAGGGAACACAGAAGCACCCAGAAACTAGTTTAAGCAAAAGAGCTAACACATAATATTAGACATTAACGGCATTTTTCTATTCACGAATTAAGCGATTAGTTTCTTGTTAACACATTCCTACCTGCAGCATAGTATTCAGCTTGTGACAACGGCATGTTGCATTTATGGGCAACTGTTGGGTGTCATATATACAAGCATTGTGCAGTGTTCTGGACCTCTTGTTTTTGGTCACTTGCCGTTTTCCACCAACAAACACTAAAGTGGTTGTACTAATTATTCAGGAAAAGTTCCCCTACAAAATTTATTCAGGAAAAGTAGCGAAACTTTGCGATTTAGGCAAATTTACAACTGAATCATCGTTGAGGTCACAGTGAGCAGGGAAACTGAAATTGAAAATGGATTCTATTCCTCCCATTTCCATGATACAAAGGGACTAACTAATTACAAGACCTCGCGCGAGAAGGGTACGATAATAGAAACCTTCATGAGCGAGGCCCAGAGATCGATGATAATTTTGACACTAAAACAACAGCAGAAAAAAAAATCAAGATACAAAAAAAGGAAGAAGGAACAAAATGGTCCTATATTTTCCTACGGTAAGATAAAGGAAGAACTCTCCTGCCTTGGTCTCCGCTGAGCCGAGGAGAAAGATCACGAGGGGGGTTGGTGGCCGTGTTAGAGAGTTGCTCACTTCACTTGGGATCTCGTCACGAGAGTACGTACTGTTCTCATCAGCTCTTGGACTTGACCAGCCTGCGCAGGAACTCCTTGACCTGTTATGTTGCAGCAGCATCAAAAGATGGATTCAGACCAAATCACCTTGCAAATCCGAAGTGAAATTGATTCGGAGTTTAGTGATAGCGTACCTCGGTTGGCTCGCGGAGGGAGAAGGAGGCGTTGGTGTCCTTGGGGAACTTGGAGACGAGGATCCCGGCGCCCTGGCCCCTGTTCCGCAGCACCTTGAAGGCGTCCTCGTCGGTGCGGTCGTCGCCGATGTAGATCGGGAACACGTCGCCGCGGTCCGCGAAGCCGAGGGAGTCGAGCAGGAACTCGAGGGCCTTGCCCTTGTCCCACTTGATCGTGGGCCGGATCTCCAGCACCTTCCTCCCCTGCGTCAGCCGCAGCTGCGGGTACTCCCTCAGCACCGACCTCACTTGCTCCGCCAGTGCGCCCCATTTCTGACCAAGAAAAAGGAGAATCAGATCCTCTACGTCCCAGCTACACGAGGAAAACATGCCTGAATCTTTCAGAAAAATTCCATCTTTTTTGAATTTTTTAGTGCTGTTCTACCTTCTCGTCGACGCAGCGGAAGTGGACGGACAGGCAGAACTTGTTGTTCTCCACCTTGGCGCCCGGGATGGAGCCCATCTTCAACACCAGCGCGTCGTGGACCTCCCCGATCATCGGCAGGAACTCGCTCGCCGGCTGGCACAGCACTGACTTTGCCTGCTTTGCATGATCATCAAAAAGTCAAAACACACACGAAGAGCATTGTCACGGCGTACGCACACACGGAACAGGAAGAGAAAAAAAGATCTTGTGGGCTTATATTATAGATAGAAAGAAGAACTCGGAGATCGTAATTAAGGTTTATATATATATGAGAGATCAGAGATGTGGACAAGGCTAGGGGATCGTGTTAACTAACCTTGTTGGGCGTGAGGTGGTGGTTGGAGGAGTCCGCGGTGGGGCCTTTGATGTCCATCCCGTGGCTCCCGGCGTAGTACAGCTCCGCCAATCCCACGAAGTTGAATACCTGCAGCACACAGGATCATAATAAATCAATCCTCTCGAGTTTCTACTCTCACATCGCCATCGCAACCACAACAGCAGCAACCAAGGACAGGACAGAGGAAATTAGAAAAAAAAGAGAGGCCATTTTGCTCGCTCGCCCGGGCTTGGCCGGTGAACCAATGGGGATGAAGCTCCTGCCAAGTGGAGGAGCTTCTAGGCTGCTAAGGCTGCTTGTCGCATGCAGCAGCTGCACTCCTTTTCTTTCTCGAGTTATCAGTGAATGAACTCGTGAGCAGAGAGAGAGAGAGAGAGAGAGTACAAGAAGAAAAGGCAAAGAAAAGAAAAGGCGTTTTACTTTTCAACAAGAGGCCCAGGGCAAATCTGGGTTCTAGAAGAAGGTTGACGAATGTACCTTGTCTCTGCACCGGCCGCTGACGATCGCCGTCGGGAAGTGCTCCGCCACGCCGCGCACCGCGTCCCTCATCTGTGCGCACCAGACGGCAAGACAGGAGTCAAGATAGGTTGGGAAGGAAGGAATCGAGGAAGGAGGCAGAGCATGCTCTGCTTCCTGCGGTGCTCACAGCTCACCTCGTCCGTCATGACGGCGCGGTCCGGGTCCTCGACGATCGGGGACAGCGTGCCGTCGTAGTCCAGGAACATGACGATCTGCTTCCCGTCCGCCGCCGCCGCCACCGCCTCGAACTTGCCCAATGCCGACGGGTGCTTCTCCTGAATATGATGCCGCCATACAAACATGTTTCAGCGCCTAGGACGTCTCAAAGGCCAAGAAGAGAGAGAGAGAGAGAGAGAGGCACCGGGCACGAGCACTTACCATCCAGTCGTCGTGCTCCGCGTCGCCGCCGCCGGCGGAGGCGGCGATCCTGGGCGCCACGAGCCTATGCCTCGGGGAGGAGGCCTTCATGGAGTCGAGCCACGACCCCATCATGGCCGCGCCGAGGTCGATCTGCCCGGCCAGCTGCTTCTTGCACGAGTCACCGCCGGTCCTCGGCGGAGGGAACGCGAAATGCCGCCCGGCCGCCGCCGCCACCACGGCGTCCTCGGGCACAGCCACGACGCCGTGCTTCGTCATGGCCAGTTCGCTGCCTCTCACCTCGAGAAGGATCGTGATGGAGAAAGAGACGAGACGTGGTGATTTGATGGTTCAAGAGAGGGAAGAAGATGGTTCTACTGGTTTTGTTCTGCTGTTTGTGTGGAGTTTGGGGTGGTGGTCGAGGGTATTTATAGGTGTAGGGTGAGCGCGGGGGCGATACCTTTTTTGTTTATTTTTTTTGTTCCTTCTAAATCTTATGGGGCTTTCATTTCTTTCTCCATTGCGTGCTTGGGAATTACTTAGAAAAATATGTGTATGGAATTTGTTTGGAACATAGAGGTGGCTTTTATTTTGTTTCAATTAATCATTTTTATTTGTGCATCTAGTGGAGCACTCTAGAGTATACTGTAAGCCAATTCGTTTGTCTTAGAGATTTTTTACTATACCTTGGTACTTCCTAAATTGAGATAGGAGCACCAATATAATTTAACCGTCCATTTATAAGGGTAGAATAGACTTTTTGTGCCGTTGCCGGCGCCGCCATCGCCGTCGTCGCCATTCTCCATGGCGGCCGGACGTGCAAGCCTGGAGAGGCGCGTGCGGGCAGCCCCGGACATGTGGGCCGACGGAGGCGCAAGGGCTGACGGAGGCACGCGCGGGCGGGGCGCGGGGGGTGGAGGCACGCGCGGGGCGCCAGTGGCCAGACACTATTGATCTAATTTTTTTTTGTATCTACAAAGACACAAAAAACAAACCTATAATACAATTTCTGATAGACAGAAAACAACCATATCCACTAACTAACCTAGACCCAAGCAACATTTTGGTTTTCTCCTTCGATGTTGCTTTGTCATGCACCGTAGAATTTCAATGAAAGTAAAATAGTACAAGAAGTGACTAGTTACGGGCTAGCTTGTGGTTGTTTAAATGTTTTGGTGTGTGTTCCTACGTGGATCTACTTAGTTACATGAATATTTACTGAACCAGAAAGAAGAATTGAAAATGTATTTGAAATAGTTGCATAAATGTTCAACAACCATTAATAGTAAGGTTTATTTATCCTTATTTGTTTTGTAACTATGGTTTTGCATAGTATTGAATACACAGGAGCAGTGTTTTCCAAATGAACACATGGGGCAGAAACCAAACCAACTGCTTTAACTAAACGGGAGGAGATGCTTGGGCGGTTGGGCCCATGGTCATGGGCCGAACACGTAGGATCGGGCCCACCGCTGCGCTGTCGTCTTTCGTGCCTCCACGGGTGCACGCGGCGGTGCCAGCTTGGACGGGTAGTGGTGGGCTCCGACGAGCACTGCTTCAGCACACGTGTTCGCACGCGGAGCATGCACAAATCCAGGCCCCACCATCCTCTCTTCTCGGTCCACATCCTTTATTTTGCCCTGATCAACTTTGGAGTAGTACCGTAAAAACAATTTCCATATTTCTAAGTTAAGTATTTTCTCAAATCTTTATCCAGTTTCTGTAACAAGTCTCGTGCTTAAAACATGTGAACTATAAAATTATTATTTGGACCGGAAACAAATTATCTCAATCTATTAATTAAACGAAAGAGAATTACCCAGTTAATTAAATAAACTAAGCGAAAATCAAGATTACAATCTGTCCAAAAAATGGTACAGATTTGACACACACCCTAGAGAAGAGAAAAATACATTCGTCGAGGCCGTCCATAAACAGCATCATCATCACTCATCGTTTCCAATCTAGCGACTCTGATTTCTCCGCAAACGACAACCAATGCATTGACCATCGCAACTATCATACCAAGCCCATGTCGGCTCCGCCAAACAATCGGCCAACGCACCGACGACAAGGCAACTCCGATTTTGACAACGAGCCTCGCAGGAGAAATATGCCAAACTTACACTGACTAGGTCAATCGCAACCATTGGAAACTGTCGTCCACCGAAGCCACCATCCGCGAGTCATTGTCACTACCTTGCCATCCACCATGGCATGACAGCTCCGACTTCACCACGACACGGTAAAACGGCACACAGAAGGCCCAACAACCACGCCAACTACCTGACACCGAAGCCCAATCCACGTCCTAACTCCGCTCATCACCATTATCGTTGCCACACGAGACACCACGCCATCCCCGCACATCGTTGGTGAAAGAGCATCTAGACCCCAAGTTGTTTTTGATGGTTAATGACAATTCAAACTGGAATCTAACGTTTACATTGAGTGTAGGCAGGTTAGTAGGTTCCAGGAAGAAGGGTCATCAGGGAAATGATGACCACCAAAAAGGGTACAAGGGTGGTTTCCAGGACTAAGGAATGGCTGTGCTAGGCAGCTGTGCCACAGCTGTGAAGAAGCCGGTGCTGTGCAAGAAGTTGCAAGCAAGGTGATGGTGGCTTGATGCGTCAAGGGCCGTGACTACAGTTGGTGGGCAGGTAAAGCCTAGATTTGCTAGTTTCTTTGAGTCCATAGGAAAAACCCGTACTATCAAGAGGGATGATGCAGTAATGATCTGTGGATGTTCTAGTTGCTCAATGCTCAGGATGTTGGACAGTAGCACTAATGCTTTGAGGTTAGTGGCCCTGTGTCAACAGTTTTGCACAAATGTGAAACTGATTTTGTGCTTGCACTCTGTAGTGCTAGCAGTAGAAAACCCTAGGGGTTAGAGTCACCTGTGTGACACAGCCATGTCATAGGTGGTCTAGCGCTCTGTGACTCAGGTACATCTCTGTACCAGGGGAGAGCTTGTAAACGCTAAGGGACCTGCGCTGCGATGGCTTGTCTGCTGAGTCGGAGGGCTGTCGGAGGTTCTCTCCTTATTAGGTTTCAGAGAGTGTTGTATGCTGAGGGCATGTCATGTGCCAGGACCGGGCTGAGTAGTGCTGCTACGTCAGTTAAGGGTTCACTTGTGTCAGCCTCCGGTGACACAGGTGTCGGTCTGCCCGAGCCGGTTATAGGTTGGGCGTAGTGTGTAGCTGTGTCACCGGTGCCTGTCACCGGTGGTTCACTTAATCCTACGTGGCAACAGTGTAACGGTCGGGTTCCTGCGAACCCTATATATAGGGGACCAGGAGAGGTCCTCGACCTCAACCAATCAACCTTTGCCAGTGAATCATATTCAACCGTTGCAAAGCCTCTTCCCACCGAACAAAAGCCAAAGTTTCCTAAGTGTCAGTTCGGGTGAGTTAGAGTTCTTGAGCAAAGAGCATTGGTTCCTCCAAGAATTGTTGATGCTGAATCTGTTACTCTTGGAGTGTCTACTCCTAGACGGGTGTAGGAGTTGCTGGTACCACCCAAACTTGTGTGGGCTGGACCAGTAGTCTGTAAGGGTGATTGAAGTCTACTTGCTGCAAGCAAAAGGACTTCCACAAGCAAAGAAAGAGGCCTGAGATCAGGTACTCAGAGAACAAGCACGATTCGGTGCTGGCGATCTCTTCGGAGTAGCCTCTCCAACGGAGACGTACCACTCTACAAAGAGCTGGGAACTTCGGTGAAAAACTCTTTATCTCCTTGAGTACTTGCTGTTTTACTCTTAGCTTCTTGCTATATCTGCTTGCTTGTATGTTCTTATAGAGATCTTGTTTATCAGCCTATATCACCTTTACACCTGTGTGTTCTTAGCTGTGTCACAGTAGCTATAGATCGTATCTCACACCTGTGTCAGCTATCTGTTACACAGACACACTGATTGCTTGTTATTTTGCTAAGTCCTTAGCGTACCTGTGTTAGGCACCTGTGTGACAGCTGCATGCTAATTTATACATCATATCTTACCTGTGTCATCCACCTGTCACACAGCTAGCTAACCCTTGCCTCTACATAAGGCTTAATCTGATCAATCTAGTTAAAAGAAGTAATTTTTGTTAGCCTCCTATTTACCCCCTCTAGTCGGCATCTGAGGTCCTTTCAGTCGGTCGGCCCCATGCCGACGGGGACACCGCCAACCTCCTATCGACTCACCATTGCCTATCAACCGAGGGGTCAAGACTCTAAAATGACACCTCTAAGAAGGAAACAACATCAAGGATATCGTCGTTGCCCGATCCGACAAGCTGGATCTAGATTTTCACCCGGAGGGAGACACTCGAAGAGGTGCCGAAACTCCACGACGATGCCTCCAAGAAAGGAAATGATGCTTGAGAGAGCCGCTATCGTCGGGACCGACAAAATTCGGGCAAGGCTTTTGCCCTGAAGCACCTAGCACCACCGCCCATGGGCGCCGCCCCACCTTTTGGATCTAGAGCCAACACGCCAGTCGCTCTAGACTCGCGCCGTTAGCACGCAGGGCCCCTGCACAAGAGCACCCATGAGCCCAACCGCGGTAGCCGCCCCTAGAAAAGTATAACTAAGGGACGAAACTAGTGGTCTTATTATACATAAAGGCCTTTCTGATTCAATAGAATTTTAAATTACTTTTGGAGGACAGTACCTTAGGAATTTTTTTCTATGTTGGTTGTTTGATTCTTAGGATCGTGATCTATGCATTTTTTTCCTAACGATTCCTTTGCACTACGTTTCAAAGGAAAACTTCCATTGACACCAAACTCATGGGAAGATTCCTATATTTTTTCTATGATCAACCAAACATCCTCACGTTTCTATAGGATTCAAGATGTCATAACACTACAATCATGTAATTTTTCTATTTCTGTGTTTTGAGAATCATGCGAATCAAAGAGACCGTAAATATGGTCAAGGAAAAAACTAGGGGCACTTTTGAAACATGGAATTCTAAAAACATAAGAATATTATAAATATAGTATTGAGATGTCATGACTAGTATAATTCTACAAAAAACAAAAACACATGAATATTCTAATCTGACTCTCTAGATGCTCTTCAAGAATTTGAAGATATAGAAGATTCATATAAGACACAGAAGAATTTTTTATGAGACCAAAGCGCATGTTAATTTTTTTTTCTAAAATTCATATAAATTGAACCAATTTATAGGAATTTCATAGGATTCTGACCACATGTTCCGAAGGGCACCTGTAGGAAGAAAAATCCTATAAATTAAAGTTCTACAAAAATTTGTTTGAAAATCATTCCCTAGATGACGATGAGTAGTATTTGTATACCCTCCTAAGAGGAAAATTGCAAAGAAAAAAGAAAGAAAGAAAACGTAGTTTAGGATTCGAGGCTTTGATTTCCATCCAAAATTTGCTGGAGGCACCAAACTGAACTACCCTATTTCACAATGTTCTTCTACTTCTCAAGTTCTTTATTTTAAGAGAAAATAATAATCTGAGTTATCTTTATTGGGTGGCCCTTTCCCAAAAGGCTCGTAGAGACAACCCCAGCCTAACTGACGCTCATTGTAAAACACCGGATCTATGGGCTGCATCGCCTGCCATGAGCCTGGACTTCGAAGTTGTAAAAAGAAAAGAAGAAAAGAACATGCCATCCTCTTCTAGTTTGAGCTACATGACCACGTACCAGTTACTGTCTGCCTGCCTGCCTTTTGCCAGCCTGAATTTGCGTTGACGTGGCAGACAAGCTCCCGGGTCCGTAAGA
Organism: Stipa capillata; assembly: GCA_019208055.1. Taxonomy (NCBI): domain Eukaryota; kingdom Viridiplantae; phylum Streptophyta; class Magnoliopsida; order Poales; family Poaceae; genus Stipa; species Stipa capillata. The sequence goes on along the minus strand of JAGXJF010001616.1, from coordinate 332,889 downwards.
TCTGCATCGCTTTCTGTTCTAAGATACGCATCGCTTTCTTCGAGGAAAACAAAGAGTAAATTAGGTTCTAGACCAAGTATTGTTATCGTTGCTACAATTTAGACTATATATCTAAAAGTTACACTTTAAATTTATGGGCTTCAAATAATAGGTTTAACAATTTAAAAAAATAACCAACTGGTTCATTGACTTGGTCTCACCTATCAGGTCTAGTTGAGAGGTACCTCAGACCTATCTCCTTCCCGTCCTTTTTCTTCCTCTCATCTCTTTCTTCTCCCACCACTTTTCCACTTACGAGGGAGAGAGAGTTAAAGGAGGAAGAAAGGAGAGTAGTGACATGGCATCGACATGTGGCAGAGAGCTAATAGAGAAGGCAGTGACATGGCACCGATATGTGACAAAGAGATAAGAGAGAAGATAGTGACATGACATGCACCTGACATTTGTAGTCATATGAGTGAACTGCACACCTGACATGTGATGTCATATGGATGAACCAGGCTAGTTTTTTTTAACCTACAAAATCTGGTCTAAACTGTAATATTATTCCGACTCTACGGGTGTAAAATGTAACTTTAGATATACAGTCCAAACTACGATAATTTATTAATACCTGATCTAAAGTATAATTTCCTAACGGACAAACAAATAATTCTAAAGTCTTGGAAAGTACAAATTAGCCTGCATGGACGTAGAAGTTTCACAGGCATCTTGGACACGACGTATTCCACTGGGAAGATTCTCAATCTCGTCAAAGTCGCAGGTTCTAGGTCACTCCCTCCTGCCATGACGCCTCCTCATAGTTTAATTGTATGCACGCATAATTGTCCACACATATACATGCATGTCGACCAGTGGTGTCGAACCTTTAGACCTGTGTTCTGTATATTCTTTTTTTTTGCGAGAACTGTGTTCTGTATATTCAATCGTATATGAAGCTAATTGCTACGTTACTACTCCGTATATTTTTGTTCTGTACGTACTATTCTACTGTAGGATTCTCTGTCCCTTTTTGCCTTTCGTCTACCATCTCCATTACTTTGACTCCTGGGAAAAATTAAGCTGATGCATGCATGACTTGAAAACAACAACAATTACAACAGTGATTAGAAGCTGCCGTGCTTCTTCCTGCTCCTGTTCTGTCTGACATACAGCCTTATTCTGGAATTTGGAGAACAGTTCTACGCATGGAGCTTGTTGGGTCCTCTTGTGAAAAAGAAACTTAATTATCAGCAATTACCTTGTACACACAACAAACAAATATAGTTACTCTTTTCTCCGCGAAGGCATACAGTGTGGAATCGCTGATGAAAATGAAAACAGACGTGCACACGACTCCTAATTTATTTATTATGCCACGAAGCAGGACTTGGAACTTTCGAAGTGCTGAAACATAGATATTGTATTGGACTGGACACTCCAACTCTTTGCCTTCAAGATTCCAAACAGCGTACATATCGATGCCCGGAACGTGAAAGTTACAACTAAGAAAAGGTTGGTATATACTCCCTCCGTCCACAAATGTAAGGCGTGCACGGAATTTAATGTCTAACTTTGACCAACAATTAAACCAATACTATTGACTTAAATGACATAGTAGTGGTACTATTGGATTCATATTCAAACGTATTTTCAAATCGTATCACTTTTGTATTATATAATTCAATATTATTGGCTTACTTGTTGGTCAAAGTTGAACCTTAAATTCTGTGCACGCCTTACATTTGTGAATGGAGGGAGTATATAAAAAGATTCAGAATCAGGACCGTTCTTACTCCGGTCAAAGTCTAATGCAGCCATGTACAGGCCAAACCGGCCGGGAGCATATTTCTCTGCCTTAATTTAGGCTCTTACCATGTGTTCTCTGTGTCAACAAAATACACGTAATCAAACTGTGGGAAAGTTTAATTGGAAACGTTTCTCGGAAGATGAATGACTGAATATGTATATAAACTTCTCAATTTTCATTTGCGAAATTTGGTCGTACGGTCACGAGAGGTCGAGGCAACAGAGAGATGAACACCGTCCAAACGCAGCGCGGACTTTGTCCGACACTGTCATGAAACAGACCAAAAGTACGCACGTAGCAAATGTTCTCTCTTTTGCCTTTTCCTTGTCTTCACTTAGTTGATTGATTATTCCCCTGATCCTCTCCTCTCTCGTCCTCTCCTCTCTTCCTTCCTCCATCCTTCTCTCTCTCTGGGTTGTTGCTCTTAAGGTAACGCAAGGGTGGACTAGTATGATTAGCTACTTAAACTGTTTCATTGTTCACGAAACAATCAGGGACTTACGAGTTAAGCCAACTGTATTTTCATAACTGTATCTAAACATCAGTAGATTAGTGATCTGATCAATCACTATTATCACTGGATCAAAACGAATATAATAGATCTACGAAACTCTATCTAAACATCGTCTCTCTATTGGTCTAGTGGACCTATGATATTAATGTGCCACACCAATTAGATTTTCATGACCATGTCTAAACATCATCCGGTCATTGATTTGATCGACCTTTATTATTATTAGATCAGAATAAATATAAAAGATCCATATAACTCTACCTAACCATCATAACTCCATTGGTCCGTATTAGTAATGCTCCACAACAGATAAACTTCGTAACTATACTTTAACATCATACAGTTATTATCTGTTTAATTGATCACAACAAATAGGTCTTCATAGGCGTACCTTGTTGATATTCATCTTCCTCTATATCTTACCTTTGTTAAACCATAACCAACTCATATATGTACGTGATTTATATTTCCATGCTTCTTAGTTGTACCAATTCTCACGGAATTTTTTGTGAAATCCTGTGTTCTAGTTGTGCCTAAAATTTAAAATTTCTTACAAATCGCTTTAACATTAATCACTATGCCTGTGCATCCAAAAAAGACATATGGTCATTAATGTGGTAGACTTTATTATAATAGACCATAATTGATAAATCTTCATAACTGCATCTGAACATCATCCAACCATTGATCCGATGGACTTATAATAAATCACAACTATAGACCTTACTTAATTCAAAATAGGTAATGGTGTCGTTTTTGGGGTGATGATTTACTTCACAGACAATAATTCTGGTTCAGGTCAGGATGGCCCAGGTACGCCAGCAAACTAATAGACGAAGCATTGTCTCTTTCATTGTTCAAACACATTTCTTTCATTTTTTATGTCATCCAAACATCTTCAAACACGTTTCTTCTTTGATTTTGTGGAGTCTCATTTGATCAAATCATAATATTCTGGATCTAATAACAAGCTCACACACGTTAACATGTAATCAACATATACATGTATGAGACTAGAGGAAACATATATGCACGTACGTACGATACAACAAATACTCCAATGCAAGGCGATTTAAGCCCCGTACGACGCTGGCGGCAATCTGATGAAGGCAAACAGGGTGATCGAGGCAGAGAGAAATTGAGTGAGATCTGAGAGTTATGGGAGAGGACACAACTAGACTGATCATGTAGATGCGGAGCTAATCACAGCCAAAATCATCCTTAAAATATCCAAAAACCAAAATCCGATGAGGAACCAAGGCTTTGATTCTGATTTCTTGTCCGACAAGAGCTTTTGTCATATTTGACTAAGAAACTACAAGTCTACATAAAGTTGTATTGTTCAATCCATTCTATAAAATCAAGAATATAACGATGCCATACACACTTTAAATAATCACACTTTTTTGTGAAGGATAATGTACTAAGACTTCCCTTCTTGCGTTACTTATCATATACCACTTTTGTTCAGAAATATATCGTGTTTCCTTGATAATTAATATATTTTAAATAATTTTTTATATTGGCTAGGGAAAGTGCCACCGTTATATTTTTCGTGCAAAATATTTTCACAATATAACGATTTAATAGTTTTTCACTAACATGTTCATCTAAAAGGTAACCGTAAATGTTACATGTTAAAGAGCACCAATGTCTCAAGCATCATATGTTCTTGAGCAGAATAGCATCTAGCATCACGAGACAACCGAGAAGAAGTGAAGAAATGTCTTTTAGGAAAAACCTTATATCTTTTGCATAACAAACCCCGCTCAAATCATGTTCTTCAAGGGGCTAAAGAGAGGAATGTCAGGATCCCCTCAGGGGCATTCAATAGAACGATACATAAAAGGATTATCATTTAGAAGTCAAAGGAAGAGGAATAAATGAAGAAAGTTCAGTCAAGAGAAATAGTTTTTACACTATTAAAAAGTCAATTTGCAAACCATAAAATTCAAATGTGTTTAACGCAGCCTTACTCTTACAGATATCATAATATAAATGATCTACATGAGGTCAGATAATTATTTCACAAAAATTACACATAGTGAAGATGTTAACCGTGCAGGTGAGGACACAGTGCTAGTTTAACTTGAAGCAATTGATTATCATATCTTGCATTACTGCCTGTTGAACCTGCTCTAATTGCAAGAAACATGCCTTTGTTGACTACAAACAGACAATTATGCATACGAATACTCAAGACACTACTACAGAATCGATTTGTCCAGACGATTCGAAAACACCGGGCGGGACGGTTTTTCGAACCGTCTGGACAAAAGAGTCTGTACAAATCAGTTTTGTACAGACGGTTTTTGAGCCGTCTGTACAAATCGATTAGTACAGACGGTTCCAAAGTAGAACCGTCTGTACAAATCGATTAGCACAGACGTTCCAAAATCGATTTGTACAGACGGTTGTTTTAAAAATAAAAATATAACCCCTCGCGCCAGGTGCCTCATCCTTCAACCGCGTCTCATCTGGCCGTCCGCATCGTCCCATCCAACCACTAGGAATAAATCGCACAATATGCTTCCAGCGGGATTCGATCCCGCAACCTCGTGTTGTTCAAGCGGTGACGTTGCCAACTGATCTAGGCTGACTTCGCGATACGTATGGGACGGCTTTACTTTTAACTTGTCCCTACGACCAAGCGGGACGCCCCTAGTACAGACGGTTCTGAAATTGAAACCGTCTGTACAAATAGCACAGACGATTCCAAACTGAGAACCGTCTGTACTGTTCGATTTGTACAAACGGCTCCAGTTTGGACCCATCTGTGCTATTTGTACAGACGGTTTCAAATTGGAGCCGTCTGTGCTGGAGCTCCAAGTGCTAGTTTGAGTCGAAATTCAACTCTAGTTTGAGAGGTTTTAGTAAAATGGCCGTAACTTTCTCATACGGAGTCCGTTTTGGGTCCACGACCACTCAAATCAAAGCTAACGACGACGCGCATCTGAAAAAGATACACGTGTTTACACTTGTACCCATCTTGACCCTCAAAATTTGGCTTCTAAGTAGGACTTTTTGGCTCCGGAAGTTTTTTGCCACTTTTTTTGATCTTGCGAAGGGTATATCTCCTTCACCCGGACTCCGAATTGGGTGATTCTTGTTTTCCTGGTTAGTTTGAGTCGAGGACTTGCTTTCCACCTTGATCCCAGCTTCTGCCGAGCAATTTCGTCCGGGTGCCGTTTTCAAAATCTTCGATTTCGGGCCGGGATTTCCACTAGTCGTTTCGTCGACTTTCTCGGAATTGGCTCAAAATTTCTGGAGACGTAGAGTTTGGCCTCCCGCTCACAGCCGTGAAAACCGTTTGACAATCGGAGCTGTCAAACTCCCTCCTCAGCGCTGCCACTTTCCTGCCGCGGCAAGAAAATCTGTAGTTTTTGCTGCCACGGCAGCAGAAATCAACTAGCCTTGCTTCATCTATTTGTACAGACGGGTCCAGTTTAGAACCGTCTGTACTGTTCGATTTGTACAGATGGTTCCAGTTTAGAACCGTCTGTACTGTTTGCAGATTTGTACAGACGGTTCCAAACTTAGAACCGTCTGGACTGTTTGATTTGTACAAACGGTTCTAGTTTGGACCCGTCTGTGCTATTTGTACAGACGGTTCCAAATTGGAGCCGTCTGTACTGTAGCGTCCCGCTTGTTGTGGGAACAGTTTGTAGTCATTTTCTCAGACGGTTTTCATTTAGAACCATCTGTGATACTATTTGTACAGACGGCTTCAAAAAACCGTCTGTACAGAGGCGTCCCGTTAAATGAATTCTGTAGTAGTGAGACTAGACATTTGATGCAGCACATTGAGTGCCTATTTTTGAATCTAGGAATTTCTCAGAAACAGTCTAATCCCTCAAAATTCTCGTGTCCCAACGGAACACAAGTTATGTAGTTTATATTGCATATGCACTAGCGACTGTCCACATACTGCAGTCATTTCTAAAACAAATATGCGGAAATATCGGTGGCACATTACCATTTTATGTGATTTCTACAAGATTACAAATAACTACGATCTGCAGAATAGGAAACGAGGTCCGAAGTATACTAAAATTATATAGCTCCGGTTGACATTCCGGTGACTTTTCAAAAGCACTCGTCTTCTTTATTTTTTCGGATATTATAATTACATGAGAGCATATTATAATGAGCTATATAACAACAAAAAGTCTTACTAGAATTGCGGACGTTCCTAAGGCTAACTAGACCCCACAGGTGTAACACGGCACGATAACCTCAAACGTGCCCTAAGAAAAACACCATGGGATTCAAGTAATCACGGTTCGAGCAACAAGTGTCATCTTTTCAAAAACAGAATGACCTACTCTTGTTGGGAGCCTAGTAGGTGGTAGCTCCTAACTAAACCCCCTCTCTTTATATCTAATTAAACGTCGACCTTCATTTAATCAGCCCTTTGCGGGGTCCTAATTGTGTGTCGTGTCACTTGGCCCTTTTTTAGAGTGTCACTTATTAGTTGACATTTGAACTAACTACATGTAGGGTAACGTTGATGCATGCTACAATGAACACGTGGCTACCATACCAACCACTTGTAAGTCAAAGGTACGATGTATAGGGCCACTAGCTAGTTAGGGATCCGAGATATAAAGGAAATCTGCATCTATTTATGTATCTTTGACTCATTTTGAGGTGCAAGGACATGCATGAGAATATACTTGTGTACCTAGATACAAGTACATGGGAAACTACATTCATTCCACTCGTTTGAAATAGATACATGCATGTCATGTTTCGGTTTTCTGTGTGCCGAAATGGGCTTTGAAATGTGACACTCTTTGACTTAAATTCAATTTGGAGGAGTGATAGTGGTACATGTATAAGCTACAACATGCGGCAGCGGGTACTTGGCACACAGGCATGCACGTCGAGGCCGGAGGAAGAGCCCATACGCTGAAAGGCACTGTAGGGCATGTCGGGATGTGGGCTCGCCGGGGATGACCGGCGCCGTCGCGGTCGCGCCGGTGACGGGGGGCCTAATGGTCGGTGGTTGGACCTACCTACTTACATGTTTTTTACTCCGATGAGGTGTTGCACTCGCAGTGGACAGCCCTGCTGACTGTGGGGCCCAGGATGGCTGCAGCGCGTGGGCCCACACAAGTCTGTCCCGCTCAACTGACTTTTAACCGTCGCATTGAAGAAGATAGCAACGTGGAATTATTATACGAAACCAGGAGGAAATCATTAAATCATTAACTAACCAGTTGCAATCACCTTTCTACGTAGTCAATCACGCGTGTCGTCCACCGATCTAGCTAGCTGGAAATAATTAATCCAGCTAGAAAGTTTAATTAACTGGTAGTTTCTTCCAAGTTTCAACCTTCAATTTTAAATTCAATCTCAATGTTCTCTAACAATGTGCGCTAGCAGCCGAGGGAGATACTACTGGGGCTGGGGCACTTGCCTCGGGGTGGCCGGTGACAACAGTTCTGATCATGGCGTGCAACAAAGTCTGCAGGAAGAAAGGAATCATCAGCTGAAGGAAGAAGACACCTTTTGTAGTTTTCTGGCTCGGCTACACTGCTTACAATCACTCTCGCGAGAGAGTAGGTAAGCCACAGGAGTTCAATACAGGTAGGGGAGTAACAGGGAAGCTTCCTCGATCGAGAGTTCACAGCACCAGCTAGTTAATACATTACTACTGATCGCGCGTCTTGAAGGTCAAAAGTGAGCCGAGTATGTTAGGTCTGCAAGCTCAAGCCGGCCGGTCCATCTCCTTTTTCTAACACATATATTCAACACGCACGCACGCACGCACGCAGTCACCCGGAAAAAAGGCACTCCAGAATCCAGATCGATCGATGGATGTGTCGACTTGACGCTCTGCTGCTGGTGGTAGCGACTAGCTAGCGACGACCTAAGAATGTCGGGCACGCGTGTTGCATCCTTGTGGTTGCCATTTGGAGCTAGTGCGTACGTCGGAGGAGCACCAGTGTCAGGTCTGATGGGTTAAACTTGATCGTAGGAAAAGGAGACCAAGGGATAAAAAGGAGAAAGGAGAGGGGATAGAAAGGTGAGCGAGCTGCATGTCAGCGCAAGAGCGAGGTATGTAATGGGAGGTGACTGGAATTTATGATTGGGTGATATGGAAAGGCAAGGTGATTTGTTGGCAAAATCCATCATCCTTTCTATCCTTTTCCCTTTTGTCGATCTCTTGATGTGTTTGCACAAGGTTAAATGAAAGGCACAAATGATATAATGGTTTGTTGCTTCTTATGGTAGATGCCTGATCTCAGGTTGTCAGGTTCTGTGTTGTGCTGTCTGTCTGACCATTTGTAGTCCACTGGAATCACAGATTCAGTATATTTAAATGTGAAAATTCTGTACTTACGATAATATAACGTACTACTTTGTATATACCAAACAATTGTCATATAGTCACAACTACGAAAGTGTGTATAAGTCATGATAAATTATTATTTTTCTTTGCAAGCACACGCTACTATAAAAAACGTCATCCTGGACCCTACCATCACTGACGGGTAAGAAATATCCGTCAGTAATGAAAACCATCAGTGACGGGTTTTGATGAAAATATCATCACAGACGGGCAAAAATAAATACCCGTCAGTGATGTCGAGCATATCACTGACGGGTAATAAAAAGACCCGTCCGTGATGTGAATCCCGCTAACTCCGAAATTTTAAAACCTGAAATTTTGTCATCACGAACGGGTAGTTTTCTGATCCGTCAGTGATGTGTGGAACTCATCACTGACGAGTTAAAAAGAGACCCATCCGTGATGTGAATCCTGCCAACTCTGAAATTTCAAAACTTGAAATTTTGTCATCACGGACGGGTAGTTTTTTGACCCATCAGTGATGTGTGGAACTCATCACTGACGGGTTAAAAAGAGACCCATCCGTGATGTGAATCCTGCCGACTCCGAAATTTCAAAACCCAAAATTTTGTCATCACGGACGGGTAGTTTTCTGACTCATCATTGACGGGTTAAAAAGAGACCCGTCGGTGATGTGAATCCCGCCAACTCCGAAATTTTAAAACCTAAAATTTTAGAATCCCGTGGGGTATATAATTCACCTCAGTGCCCCTCAATGCAGATTCAGATCTAGATTTTTTCCTTTTCCCTTTCACCCTCCTCTCCTTCTTTCCACCCTTCTCCTCCTCTCCTTCCTTCCACCTTTCTCCTCCTCTCCTCCTCTCCTCTCATCCTTCCTATCCAAATCGGTCACAAGAGAGCATATCCTTTTCACGTCACCATCCCCATAGGATTATGGTGGAGCTTACATGGGAGTTTCAGTTGGATTCGAGGTAAGAAAGATCCTCTCGAGTCTTAATTTCTACTAGTGCCTAAATTTTTTATTTTTTAAATTTTTTCTCGTATTTTTTAGCAGCTCTACTCCCTCACGGTTTGGAATCCACAAAAATTACTGCATTTGGAGCTCGGGAAGAAATTCAACGGAGGGTTCGGTAGTGGCGATTATTCATTCGGAGCAAAAGTGAGTTTTATAGGCCGAATTTGGAGTGAATTTTTTTATTTTTTTAAATTTTTTCCCGTATTTTTTTAGCAGCTCTACTCCCTCATGGTTTAGAATCCGCAAAGATTACTACATTTGGAGTTCGGAAAGAAGTTCAACGGAGGGTCGGAAGAGACGATGTTTCGTTCGGAGAGGAAAAAGTCAGTCTTAGAGGGCGAATTTGGAGGTGAAAAATTATACAAGTCTAAAGACGAGTAGATTTTTTAGATGCGCCTCGTCGATACAGTCATTTTGAATGGTCGTGGACCCAAAATGGACACCGTATGCAAAAGTTATAGCTGTTTTAGTGAAACCCTACCCGGTAGTGTCCGGGTATGATTTTTTTTGCGCCCCTGAAAACGTCATCACTGACGGGTTAAATATTTACTCGTCCGTGATGACTCTCATCATCATCTTTTATCCGTCAGTGATGACGTTTTCACAGGTGACGAAAAGTCATCACAGATGGGTAGAAAAATTATCTGTCCATGATGACTCTACTACCATCACGGACGGGTAAATATATCAACCCGTTCGTGATGACTTTTCGTCACCTGTGAAAACGTCATCACTGATGGATAAAAAATATACCCGTCAGTGATGACTCTACCATCACGGACGGGTAAATATTTAACGAGTCATTACTGACCTTTAGTTGCCGACGGGCCAAAAACCCGTCACTGATGTGGGTTTTTGGCCCGTCAGTATTGACATGTTCTGTAGTAGTACACTATGGTACTAAATGGAGCTTAAGGGTGAATTGTTTACACTCGGCACTTAGGGTGTTTCATTAAAAAGAAAAGGCACGCGCAGCTATCCACTTATGAAATAGCCAAAACACTTTGACAGCTTCAGACATGTTTTCTAAATAAATAAAAATCCTTCACGATATCATTGATATAAAAACATATTTAATTTTTCTTTGAAAAGAAAATTTTTATTGATCCTCCGACCTCCATATTAAGCTAATACACACAACCTCAAAGTATCTGACTTGTACATAGTTTACAAATCTAAATACAAAAGCACCGCCTCACGGTGAACATTCCAATCAATAAGTTGTGAAAATAAACCATCTAAGTGGTTCGAGGGCCGCCATCGCCCAATCGTCTCCGGATGTGCCAGCTGCTAGTAGCAAAGAGTCGTGCTACCAAAGACTAGCTATCTGCTCCCCTGCAACATAGTTTCCCTAAACTCCAGTTTCCGCAAGGTCGCCCAGTATCTAAGTAAACCTCAACCGTGAAGATGACATGTCTTATCCTCCAAATTCTTGATCTTGATGCTTAACATCATGCGCTCTAGGATGTCGAGGTCCACGGTCTATCATGTTCTCATTACCATTTTCGTCCATCTCTCCATCCTCTTCATCTCCCGATGGCATTTGACTGTTTCATAAGTACAGTTCTAACACAAATGGGTACACCTGAGATCGATCCCGAGGCCAATAAGCCATGATCAGATGAGAAGATTATATTAATTTTGATTACATTAGCAGCCAAAGGAACATCACCACAGGCCATTAAATAATATTTTTTATTCAGAAATTGTAAAAATATTACCACACTTCAAAATTTTGCAAAAACAACCTCAATCGTCACCTGATATGGCGATTAGCCCTTATCGCCACACGCAATAATGATAACTGCCAATCGCCACGCGGGTTGGCGATTGGCAGTAACCGCCACCCTGCGCCCCGCTAACCGAGCCTAACAGTCAACTTTGTGGCGCTATCGCCACGCGGTATAGCGATTGCGGTCGCATTACCACCCGTTATCGCCATCGGAGGTGACGATTTTGACTTATCGCCACTACAGATGGCGATTCCGACCAATCGCCATTGCAATCGGTGATTACATAATGTAATCGCCGATCCGCGTGGCGATATCGGTAGTAATAGCCACACCAGATGGCGATTGGACCTAATCGCCATACCTGGTGGCGATTGATGTCATTTTTACAAAATTTTGAAGTCTGGTAATATTTTTACAATTTCTGAATAAAAAATAGTATTTGAAAAAAAACTCTATATATATACACATATTCTTCAAGTCTTTAATTTCCAAAAGGGTGACTGTGTTGGATGGATACCTTCGATTATCTTTTCTTTCTTTGAGCTAAAGTTGCTAGGTTATCGCTATCACTACCACATGCATCTGCCAAGTCGGTTGTTGATTGTGTTGGCCTCTCACTAGAATGTGGGCCCCACCCAAATCCTAACTGCTTTGCTTAGTTTAGTCTGTACCCCTCTTGGCCACTTCCGAGCCAATGCCATAATAAAGTTCTTCTCATGGCAACAACTATATGCTCCAACATTATTGTTTTCTTCTTCTTTTGAGTAGCATTGCGGTTAATTGCAATAGGATTTGTATCAGATCCTTTATTTTAGGTCCACCTACATCTTATTAAAATATAACAATATTGGTGTGGTTCTGTTCTATGAAAAATATGTGTAAATTAAGTAGCCTTTGTATAGATCAAATAGAAGAATAGAAGCAAATCTTAGCTCTACTTGACATGCCAAAAGAATTCTTTAACTAGGAGAACTCTCCTAGGCGTCGCAGTGGCTGATAAACCTTCACATCTCAAAAAACAAAAATTAATTAGAAATTTGCGCATCACCTGGATTGCTTATTTGCCAACCCCAGTATTGCAAAATTTTAGTTTTGTACATACTTCTTAAACTTGTCGGTTTATGCTTCTATATAAATATATACATTTGTTAGGGAACAGCAAGAGAAGTCCCTTCATTTCATCAAGAACAAACACTTTTGTTAGCGAACAACAAAAGGATTCTCTTCACAAATAGTTTCAAAGAGATACGAAAAGAAAGAAGAGAAGTGTACAAGGGAGGACTTCGCATGGCCCTCTTGGACTAAGCTACTTAGGCATTAGCGTTCGTACCTTTTCTTTGAGTAAAGTACCGACTTAATTAATTAAACAAGGACAATACATGATAAACTGGATGAAACACGAGCAACAAAGACTTCTGATAAAACAAAAGTTACACCAAGGTCTTCTGAAGTCCTCATCACTAGCTCTGCACTTCACATCTCAGTGTTCCTCCAAGTGTCTGATGAAAAAACTATAGAAGGCTAAACGTGAGCAAACTAGACTACTCTTAAAGGTTTTGAAGAACTGCATGAGCGGCCCACCTCTATATGTGGAAACATTAGATCGTTGAATGCACTATGGACCCCTTGCAAGGTAGGATGCGAACCGCTGCTTCATCGTTGTATCACCGGGGAAGAAAACCAAGAAAACATAATGACGAAACAGAAGAACTATTGACCATAACAAACTCGGCACTAACATGGTCGCCACCACTGCCAAGTCAGACCAAAGCGTCGGATGACAATCCACCAAATTGAGAACCGTTGATCCGGGGGACCAAAACACCACTAGATCCTGGTGTCGGCCACGATAACTACACCAAGACGGGGATAAAGTCAGTAGACTTTTATTCCGTATGAAGTCTGTAGGTGCATCTTGTCCCTTTAGTGAGTTTTAATAATTAAAAATGATTAAATGACTAATAATGTGTGCATCAAGATGTTGATCAGGTATTTAGTCCCTAAGGAAAGTTGGAATGGGTGTTGACGACCCTTAAAAAGACCGAAAAAGAGATGACATGGAATCGAGAAGGTTAAGGACCTTTTCTAGTCCTTTTAGTGACATGGTGATCACATTGAGTATAGGACAGCTGCACTATAAAGAGGGGCTAGTTAACAACATGGAAGAAGATAACTTGCTAAGTGCTCAGTGAAAATTCTTTTTAAAATCTTTATAGAATTTTCTACACCAAACTTCAGTGGTTATCCAAAGTGTTTGAATGTGTATGAGAGTACATTCTAGCATGCTAACTATTGACCCAGACCCTTCGAGTGAGGTTCATCTGGAGTTTTCGTAACCTTTCAGAGCTTACGTCTGATTGAGTTCCTACTACTCGGACCTGCTCGGATGTGAGGATCCGGACTTAACTTCCAGACCCTCCCTGTGTATCTCCTCATCAGTCCAGGATTAAGCTGACGAAAACAGGCAAATTGATATCACTGCACACATCACGAAACATTTTAGAAACATAAACAATTGAGTTATAGCAGCGATATGACTAAATAAAGTAACTAGGACTTATGTCCCTTACCATTTAGAAACACAGCGAAAAATAAAGCGTAGATGTCTCCATCTCAACCACAGGCAGTTAACGGAGGCCACGTGACCTAAACCTTGCATTGACGTAGAAGATACCTCATAGTCTTCATTGTCCTCATAGATATCTGAACACGTCCAACAAACAATATGCTCGATGAGTACTTCACGTACTCAGCAAGCCACCTGGCGGCAGATGGTCCTATCATACTACATGCAAGGCTCCAAAGGAAGGCTTTATGGTTTATTTGCGTAAAGCAATCTCTTAATTGAATTACTTATAATAGATTCGAAGGCAGCATTTTGATGTAAATCAGTTTTAATATCAGGGGTGTTTTCAACAGGTGTGGTCCACGACCAACACACTCGAGCAAGGACTCCCGCCTTAGCTCGACCATAGGATTCATCAGCAAAGGGGTAGAGGAAAATAGCAAGGGGGAGATGTACATGTCCTTTTTATCAACAATGAGTCATGTGCTGTCCATAACCGTAGACACGGCTAATCGATTAGTTTTAACTCTGCAGAGTGTGTACACTTTACCCACATGACACAATCTCGTCTTGTTGCCACTGGCCGTCGCCAGCATAGTACACACCGATCGGTGTACCGGCAAGGAGATTGTGACGAGATGTTTTAGCTAGATCCCCCTCTGATGTGACATGCCCACCGGGTCTGGCTCGGAGTTGAGAGTACGTCCCCACCCTCCGATCCCCCCATCTGTGCCGAGGGTCCTCGTAGCTACGTCCACCCTTTCTGCGGTACGTTAACATCGACACCAAAGGCTGACTAACCTACTTGACCAAGCCAGTGCCCATATAGCATGTGGTTGTACTGTTGACACAATTCTTCAATTACATGACTTCGGCCTTATGCGGTACGGACGACAAATGATTCCTTTAAACCGGCCTTTTGCGGGTAGGCAACCATATGCTCCTTCAACACTGATTCAGCTGCCGCCCGCACCATATTAGATGGTAAGTTTCACCCAGAGTAGAATAGAAAGAACAGAGAGAGAGAGGGAAACATCGAGCATCCGGCCCTAGCTCAGCGAACTCAACAGGTTCCAACAAGGATCATCGATCCGAAATTCATTCCTCCGTAGAGGCAATTCAAAAAACCTAATGATATATTTTAAGCATAGCTAAGCATTCTCTACTCTATTCAGAATAAAACCTACTAATCTACTCAGGATATCAAGTAAACATGGCGACAAGCGGAAAGGTAAAGGTGTGTCAATCGACACGCTAGCTACTGGATTAAAACAGCATGCATATTTATAAACAATAAAATATAACGACTTTGAAAATATAGGATCAACATGATCAAGAAAAGGGGCATGCCTTCGCTGACGAGTTGGTCTTCTTCTGCAGGAACTTGACCTTACCCAACTTTGCTACTTCCTATTCGTCACAACAGCAATAAAGTGCAAAGCAAATAAATATAAATCCAAATTAAATATCAAATGGAAATACTAGAAGAATAGGGCTAGCAGGGTTGGATAGGTGTCAAAGGACAAAGGTGAAGAGATAGGATTGTCAAAAGACAACTAGGAAGGTGCGAGATTATATATCTCAACCAGATAGAGTACATGTACTCGAAAGATGGTCTTCCGGATCAGATCATTCTGGAAAAAGGATAGATTTATGGAGGATAGAATTTACATGTAAAAGGACTAAAGTTAATCCACATGCGAGATAGGGATAGATATGCGACTCGATGACAATAATAGCACAACCATATGATTAAACATGGAAACCCGACATGCTAATCGGCAAGAAATGATAACAAGCGATATGCCAATCTATATGGACTATCATGCAATACATAATTAGACATCATGTAACAAATTAGATAGGTGGCATGAAATATAGACTAGTCATGGCGTAGCATAAGATAACATATGATCATGCAGTTATAATCTAATAACAATCATTGATAATGCAAACGGTGATTAAACTATATGGCCAAATAACAACTAGCATCGATATGACATGCACCAAACATACATGCAATCTATGACATAACATTAACTCTACTAATGCTATTGTGTGTATACAATGCAGCAATCAACCTACACATACTACACATAACAATAACAATATTTTAGTAAAGAATGATTATTAGCAATATATATGCATATATTATAATCGATACCTAAAGGTTAACCATGTATATGTGACTATACACCACCTTATGGAAGTGTAACATAAGATATCAAGCTATGCATACTAGTACATACATATTATATGTCCATCAACTAACATACGATATGATTAAATAATAATAACTCAGTAAGGTATTATTATTCCAACATATAGATTGTCAATAATATTAAGTCTAATTATATATATATATATCTCTATATGCAACTACATGATTATGCAACATAAAGTCATATTGAACATGTGCAACTTAATCGTGTTTAAACAAATAATTAAATTATACACATGAATAAAATAATGTGTCAACCATTGCATGACGGATTATTATCTAAAACATGGATTAGTTTATGTATATATGCATAAATATATACACATAGCTGCATTTGTAAACCACATGAAATGCATCGAACAAATATGAGACATGTGTGTGATCTTAACCATATTATACACAGAGGTTAATAACGTGACAAACTATTATGTAACAATCCTTAAATAAACATGAATTAAACTATAGGTGCGTCTAAGATGTGCACGAATATATGCACATTCCACCATACAATATACATCATGCAACAATCAATATTAAAGATAGACATAGGCTAAGCATGTGCAATCCTAACTATGTTCAACTAATAATTAAAATACAAATAGAGTTTACTTAATGTGCTAACCAAGTCATATCAAACTATTATTTAAACACGGGCAATATATACATGTAACATATATACATGACCATATATACAAACTATATGAAGCGTAATGTGTGAATATAAACTATGCGTGTAATCTTAATCATACTATAAACAAAGGTTACCATTATGGCTAAATATTTTACGGCACCATTAGTTAAAACAGGAAACATCTATATATATAATAACTTTATATTTTGCATAACATCATGTCATACTTCCATTTAAATCTACACATATATATCTTATCATATTATCTACACATGGTGACATGGGAATCATAACATGTTTATTAAACAATCATCATCACGTGTGATTAAAGACACTAACATGCTAGTAAGCAACCTTATGCCATATACGATAATATATTACTATCTATTATATTTGAGTAGGTGGTGATGGTCACATTATACAAAGATCAACTACCATATGATATGTCATATTAATATTCGCTTAGTAAGATTATGCTTCTACTGTTATATGTTATATGCAATATTAGGTTCGGTTATATATTGTATAACACAATATATGTGAACATACATAAGATCATGCAATATGAATCTTATTAAATATGAACAAATTTATCCGCAATATAAACAAGATTGAACTAACATGTTGAACTACCTCATGTCTACTAACTATTAAAATCAAATTATATTGTATATGCGTATGTTATATTCAACTATACAAACATGCAACATGTAGCTATATGGATGATAAACCTACTATTAAACTAAACATGATTGATCACATGATGAATTCTAAGCATGAATATTACATAAATAGAAGCAATGACTATATAAGAACTAAGCATATAAATATATAAAACTATAGTCTAACATAACATTCAATTTAATTTGGTGATCAAGCAATAATGAAGAACATTATAGATGAACATAGGGTGATGCGAGTGATTTCAAACAAGGATTAATGGTGTAAAATAATACCATGATGCACCACAAGATGATAGGAGATTAACTATACGGGTGCGGGCGACGTTCGCAACACGAAACGGTTGAAACTGGACATAGATCGGTTTTGGACAGACCGGAGGATTTTGGACGCTGCACGATGCTCGCTCAACGAAATTGCAATCCGCCAATTGGGTTAGAAACTAGACACACAGAGGTACAATCTTACCAAAGGGTTTTGGAGAATTCTTACCGAGTCAACAGGAAAAGATCAGACAAGTTAGATGTTCTGCAGATTGAATCTGGACATCCGCGGACAGCACGTCGGAGACGTATCAATTCCTGCCAAATGGTTATATGGATCAAGGTGAAAATTTACAGAGGTGCTCATAGATACCTAAGGCACAACTTCACCAAAGGGATTCTTCAAAGACTCAATGGATCAATGGGGAAAGAGGTGATAATGCCGCTGTACCGTTCGTGTAGTCAAATCTACACACGAACAACAGCACGAAGAAACTTGATTTCCTAGAGATTGGACCATTGGATTGTTTTCAAATTTTTTAAAGACCATCTTGACAACATTATCCAGGATTCCACTGAATGGATCTTGAAAAGGAGGTCCGAGCTAATGAGGGCGTCATTCCAATCTAGTTCCACGCGCAGAAAATCTAGGTGCAAACAGCACGTTAGTATTTGGAGATTTCCCGATGATTACACCGTTGGATCTTCACCAAATTTTGCAGAGATGTAGAGGGAAAGGTTAAGAACAATCTCACTGAAGGGATTTGCCAAAAGATGTTTGAGGCGACAGGAATTAGAAAAACACTGAGGTGATATGTGCTGTTTAGAAACTGCACGGAGGCAAAGAGGGGGGTGGCGGCTGTTTGGGGGGGTTTTGGGGGCTAGGGTTTCATGGGAAAAGAGTGTGGGGGAGTGGGGAAAAAGGTAGGAGGAGTGTGGGATATTTATAGGAAGGTTAGGGGAAAGAGATTTAGCTCAAACCCTATTGGAAAAGAGGTGGCGATGCATGCTGCGCTACGCAACACTCGCCGGGGTGTCTGCTCAAGGGAGGAATGAGACGGCGGGATGCCGGGTGGGGATGAGCCGGGATGGCGGCCATAAAGGAAAGGAGGAAAGAAAAGGAGAAAACCAAAATAAAAACAAAGAACAGTAGAGTGAGATTGAATATCAAACGAACTCCGAAAATTCTGAGAAAAACTCTGGAGACATATTCCAAGTTTGAAAACAACTCAAACTCAAGTTGCATTAACTCAAATTAACTCCGATCCAATTTGTGAAATTCCAATTAGCTTTAATTAATTAGAGAATAAATAATAAAATTTTCTGGCTCTGATTTTTAAATAAAAGATTTTGAAAAGCTCTGAAAATCAGGATATTACATCGGACCTTCCGAGTCAAGACAGAACTTTTATCCAGACATCGCTTTTCACCTGGACCTTCCGAGTAAAGGTCATCCAGACTATCAAAAACCACTCAGTAGTTTTGTCCAGTGTGTTTCATGTTGTCCAGAACTTTTAAGTGAGGTTTGTCCGGACACTCCCAATGGAGATAAAGCTTATGTACCACAGCCTTGGCTTTGTTTGAATCTTTCGAGGGAAGTTCATCCGGAACCTCCGAGCTAGGATATAGCATCTATCCTAGTACTTTCCTTCGTTGAAACTTTGTGGTCCAGCACATCCGAGGAAACCAAGTTGGCTCCGTTTTTGCCTGTTTGGAACTTCCGAGTGAGGATCTCCTGGAATTTTCTAGTCAATTTGTGTCTCGGGACAAAAGTGTAGTTTTTGTTCAAAACCTCCTAGTATCATCGGTCCGGACCCTATGGGTGCTGGGTTTCCTGAGGTTTTGAACTGTTCGGTATGTCTGAGTTGCGCCCTCTGAGCAATGTTTTTCTCCCAAACTAGCCGTTGTGTTTGAATCTCCGAACCTCCAAGCGAGGTTGTATGGAACATTCGGACGGGGCTTCTTTGTAAGTAATGGCTAGATTTTTTAGAGCAGCCTATATAAGCCACCATCCTTTGCGTCCCAAATCCTAAGCTGCACTATTGTTTTCTTCTCTCTTGTCTTGCAAGAAATTTTGAGCAGGAGAAATCTTGAGAGTTTGGATCGAATTTCCATTGAGCATCTAAGAAAGGGATCGCCTCCGAGCCGAGATCAAGTTCTTATTACTCTTGGAGGTTGACGCCTCCTAAATGGTTAGGCGTCGCTCAAAAGTCTTCAAGGTTGTGATGAAGTCAAGAAGTTTGTGAAGTTTGAAATTCGTCTACCACAAGATGATAAGCTACCAAGAAGAGAAGGGAGCTTTGCATTGGCAAGCTCTTTGAAGGAATAGCACGATTTGGTGCCACCTTAAATTGTTTAATCATACTTTCTCAACAGAGATGTAAAGCCTTGCCAAAAGCTCGAACTTCGACAATAGATCTCGTTTCTCCCATGTTGTCATCTCACTGCACTTCTCTATACTTGTTTCTTTACTTATTTTGATCACTAGCATGCTAGAGTTTGCTTAGAACTATAAAATTATTTATTTATTTTTTAATATTCTATTCACCCTCCTCTAGTCAAAAACCTAGATCCTTTCGACATCCTCTCCACCATTAGGACGTCATCGTGAAGGATACACAAATCTAACATAGAATGGATCTAATTTGCAGTCCAAACGCCGTTCCAAGGTTCTCTCCGTCTCCTGGCACCAGATGGGTCACCGGTGGCGAAGGGTACCGCTAGAAACACTGGTGAGAAAACGGGATCCTCCGGCTCACCAATGGCTAGGTTTTCCTTATGTACGTGCGTTTTCCAACTATTAGCGTTAATCTGTAGATTGGGGTGTTCAAAAATGGTTTGAGCAAACCTAGCAAACCGAGCTTTCAAACACTAATGCTGGTCGCCAGTCAATTAATGAGTCATCGGTTGCCGGTAGGATTGTATCCAGGTTGGATGGGTTGGGTAGGGATAGACCGTTTTAGAACGAGGGATTGCTTCAGCCCAAGTCTAGAGCGCAACCTGTGTTTAATTAGACAGGATAGTGCTGCTCTTGTTGGCTTGTTGAGAAACTGTAGCAATTCTCTGTCTCTCCAAATCTCCAATATTATGCCTACTAGAGGTTTTCTCGTACCCAAGAGGTTGGGGCTCCTATATATACTTCCAATTGACTTGCTCTACTCGTGAAACATCCCGGCCCCCAACTTAGCTCATATTCCGAAAGAGTAAAGGAGTAGTTTCCATAGATTCTTCTAGCTAGTAACCTTAGATACACCAAGGATGATGTTGTGGGAGAGCGAGAGAACGCAGTGGGTGAGTTGGGTTTGATTCCCGGGCGTGCGCAAAGGTTTTTTTTCCCAAGCAAACAGTAGCTCTCCTGATCTATTATAGACCCAAAAAAAGTTACCCAATTACTTAGAAAAAACTAGGTTAAAATTAGAATTACAACAGGCTCACCACCTACCCAAACTAGACTAGGAGCACCGCTGTCCCAACACCATGGTAGCACAAGCAAGCACAGACTCACACAAGCTATTGATGGCCCCCCACAAAGATGTTGTCCATAACATCATTGTTATCACCCATCGCGCCGCGAGCTCATGACTTCGACTCCTCCACAGTAAGCAACAAATGCGCAGGACACCACAACGGTTGTGCCTAGCCCACACCAGCCAAGCCATCATATCTGAGCACCGCGACGACGATAAGACAACTTCAATTTTGAACAAAAGCTTCGCGCCAAGCGCCGCTCATCACACATCATTGTCGCCACGCAGAGCGTCCTGCCAAGAGAACCAAGGGCGTCGGCCCGAAAACCACGCCCCTCCATCCACCAGTCCCCTAGCCGACATAGCCAGCAGACGCGAGGAAAGGGCTCCGAGATGATGCCTCCAGAAGGGGAATAACGCAAGAGCGCCGTCATCGCTCGATCCAGGAAAACCCACATCCAAGGTTTCCCTCCAGAGAAGTGCAAGCCTCGAGAGGGGTGAGGTGTTGTAGCTCCCAAGCGATGCCTCCACGGAGGTGGACAACGACCGTGGGCATTATCGTCGTCGATTTTAGTCCAAGAACCAAGACAAGGCTTTCACCCGGAATCTGCCGGCACCAGCCCATCCGTGCCATGAAGCCATCACTGCTGCCACCCGACACCACCTCTGACATGCCACCCACGTGGCCAGACCCGTCTTGGGCAAGCAAGCTAGACAAATATGGTGCGGTTGGAGCTAATGCTTGAACCTCGTCAAAACTTCATAGGGAATGATATTTTCCTATCCCCAAAATTCCTGTAAAATTCGAATATCTCAAACATGACAGAAATGAATAACTCAAAGGTCAGGATCTCTGTTCTAAAAAAAGGTCAGGAATAAAATATATTGCATGATAGCACATCCTAGTGAGTGAATATCTGGACCAAGTACATCATGTGCATTTGCAAACAAAATAATTACTATATTGTTTGAGGCATCTTCTTAATAATATATACTACGTACATATACCAGCCCCTACCCTTTTTGGAGCATCCTAGTGCGAACAATTATGTAAATACCTTCTCAATTACGTTGGTTTTGTTTCTTTGTGTCGGGCCATGCATTAATCTACTTTCAGCAATATATATTATAACCGTATCTTATGATTACATGCCGATTTGCTAGATTATGCCCATATCATCGATCCACCGTGAGTTCATATATAAGGACAACAAATCTTACATTAGATTTGGGAATTAATTCTCAGTCAAGAATTCTATGAGAAATATTTGTTTATTTTACTTTGTAAATTCGACTGGAAAGTTTGTGAATCATATATTAGTCTTGTATTAAGTGGCACTTGTTACACTATACCATGCCCCACTTTTACCAACACGTGGGGGGGAAAAGGTGACTGTTTTGGGGCAAATTATATGTCGCTAAACCATTAATTCACCTTTGCATTTGGTTTGTGCATCAAAGTAGAGTTCAGAAATACCCCCTCAGCTCAGAAAGAACTGTCATTTTAAATATGGCTCTAATCAAAGTATCAAAACTTTGACTACCAATATACTTTTAAATATTTAGATATGATACTTGGAAATCATGTCTAAAGTTGTCTCAAAAGAAACTCTCATAATATAAATTTTATTATATTTTGAAAATATATTATAATACAAACTAATGGTCAAAGCTACGTTTTGAAGTCAGTTTCGATGTCCGAAACGGCACCTTCTTTCTGAAGAGGAGGGAATATTTATATGATCAATTAAGTAACTTCATTATCACCCGTCTTTATTTTTTTAATCGCTATTTTGCAGAAGAGTAGCTTCGGATCGCCGATTTCTATACGATATGCATGAGTTTGTGCCACTTCAGTTTTTCTCTAAAAAGAATATTAGTGTCAATATTCTTCTTTTCCTTCCATAAGCATCATAAAACCATCATTACGATCCTCAAAACAATTGGGTATTTCTTTATAGCACCATGTTCACCACTCTATTTCGCAACTGTATTTCCTCATCACCATAATAATTGCATTAATTTGGTGACTGATGAAAATACAACTTGGAGCCATCGATCGAGAGGTCCTAGCCATTTGAACAAAAATGTACTAGTTACAAAACCGTAGGCTGAAATGCAATAGGCATTACACTTTTGAGGGAAAAATATTTTCCAGTCAGATGGGAACCTAAAGATGATGATGTACATGGTGCGTCGTCTAAAGCTACGGAAAAATGGCATTTTTATCTCTCTAACCGGGCTTAATCTTGGATCTAGCCCCTCTAAACGGCTAACATCAAATTTGACCCCGCGACAGACCTGACAGCCGCCACGTATGGCCTGTCACGGAGGTGGACCGCGAAGCCCACCTATCGCGCTCCGAGGTCGCGACAGGCCCATATCGCGCTGTCAGGCCGTGACAGCCCGCACTGCCGTTCCTCTACCAGAAAAAAGAGGAAGAAAAATTCCCTCTCACAGGAATCAAACCCGGGTCACACAGGAAAGAAACAAGAGTACTTACCATTAGACCATAACAATTATGTTGATAGCAAAGGGAAGTTATTGTAAATAAACTAATCGCGCAGTCCAGACGCAATAGCCCGAGCGCACGTGGCCAATAGCCTGTCGCGGCTGGGAGCGCGATAGGTGAGCTTCGCGGGCCACCTCCGCGACAGGCCATACGTGGCGGCTGTCGGGCCTATCGCGGGGTCAAATTTGACATTGGCTGTTTAGAGGGGGCTAGATCCGAAATTGAGCCCAGTCAGAGAGCTAAAAATACCATTTTCCCCTAAAGCTACCAGCAAGTTTTTCTTCAGGTCCAGAGTGACTTGACATAAACCTTGTATGTGCACGTGAGAAGGTGAATGACGAATTTGAATTTATTTTTTGACAAGATGCGATGCATCAGGAAGGCATAATAGTTGATTTGGAAGGCATAATAGTTGATTTGTTAAGGGAATTAAGCTTCCTATGAGATCTGCATATGCACCCCACAGATGTACCCCTTGGCCAGAATAATATATGGAGCTGAAGAAAGGTAGAAATTGTGCATGTGTTGAGATTGATCAGATCTCTAAAGACGGGTGAAACGAAATGTTTCGATCTACATTCTTCTAAATCATCATAGATACGATGATTTTGGCAGCAAGTATGTTATCTAATATATGAAAACTACTGGGGTAACATCACGCCTAAATAAGCACATTGTGTTAATAATTAGACGTGTTGCAACTTGACGTATGCATGGTTGGAACATATATAAACAACAGCGCGACTGGTATACCAGAAAGCTATGGGAAAACAGCAAGATCGTTCACATGCACGATCGAGAAAACCTTGAAGAAAATGGTCGTGTGATTCATTCAGTATATATTTTATATGCCTTCATTCATTATGACCAATTGGCAGTGACATGAAACTCTCTAGCTAGCTACCTCGTGCAAACTGCAGGAATACCTTTCAGACTTTTGTCATATATGTTAGGCACATACACGAGACCGGAAACTCTCTCTCTCTCTCTCTCTCTCTCTCACACACACACACACACACAGTGAACAAACTGAACTGTAAAAGTATCGTCGAGTTAGGCCCTGATTTCCAGCGTGCACTTTATTCCAGAAGCATGCATGGCAGTAGCAAGTAGGAGCAGTAAGCAAGCATGCTGGAAATTAAAGTCAATGCAGTTGCTTAGCCCTTAGGCTTGGAATCTTTGGCATGCACACAAGCGGACGCAGAGGTGCAGATGCAGACACGCAAAAGATCGATCGATCGATCACATGCCCAAAAGCTGCACGCTTGCACGCACGCATCTTTCTTCCATGGATGACCTGCTTGCTTTGACCATCAACTGAACCGCTCCTTCCCGTTCCTTAGTTTAGTAAGTAGTCGATGCGCGCATGGGTGCCGTGCAGGGGACAACAGAAAGCCGTGTGCATCCGCCCAGGAAGAAGCCTATCAGGTAGGATCGAATGCTGCCAAAGAGACAAAACACGATTAAGAAAGCTACGAAGGTTAGAGGCTCGCCGCCATCTGGTTTGGTTTGGTTGTGGTTGTACACACACAGACACGCAATTGCGATTGTGATCGACGCCGAGAAATGCGTATCGTGAGTCGTGACGATGAGCAATGCTACACTTCCATATCCAAGTAGGAAAGCTGCTGTTTACGACTGTCTCTTGTCGCTACGAGGCCCAGACCAACGGTACCAGCGCATATCACATGGGCTGGGCCTTCAAGTCCTAGTGGCTACATACAACTGGACCTCCTGACGATCGCCCTAGCGACCTGAGAAGCCCGGTCGTCCACCAGGCCAGGCCCACTTTCCGTTTTTGGAAAGTTGGAGATTTCTAAACTAGAAATTAAATTTGACGATAAATATATTTTGAGAGAAAACACATTCGGATTAGAAATAACCCATTTTTAAAACAATTGTTCACTAGAATTAGTCCTATAGTTCACAAAAATGTTCCATATTAGATATCATTTTCTTCAAAATGTTCCATCATAGTGGAAAATGTTCAACTATCTCAAGAAGAATGTTCAACTACCCTATAAAAAATGTTTTGCTATTCAAATGACAATGTTGCACTTTTTTTAGAAAAGAGAAAATGTTACACTAGTTAGCAAAATATCCTCTATCAATTTCTAAACAATGTTCCACTAATTCGAAAAAAATTGTCACATATTCCAAAATAAACGTGACGGACTTATTTGTGTTAATCTTATATTTGCATGACGAACAATAAAAAATACTATTGAAACAAATCATACCATTTGTACAAAAAAAAGGATAGAAGAACATTTTAAAAAAAATGGCACTAAAACAACATCGTTGAAACATATCTGAATGGGGACTTGTTTTGAGCATCTTCTTAAGAGGAACATGTTGTGAAAACGGTTCGTTTATTGGACGCATAGTTTGAGAGCAAATGCATTATAAAAAAAATGTAGATTTCACTTACAAAACCACTAACTGTTCCAATTGCCAAGGATCGTGCGAGGTCGTAACAACGCACGAACATTGTGCAGGAAGTTCCTGAACCGTATATATGCGCTGCTTGGCAGTGGACTGACCCACTGGTACAGGTATGGACTTTGTGGGTCGATTTTCAAGATTCTGTAGTGGTCCATTAGCATAGTGTTTGTACCTGGATTTGTTTGGCTACTAAATAGGTGATATTTTTTATAGTTGAGCAG
Source organism: Stipa capillata (assembly GCA_019208055.1). Taxonomy (NCBI): domain Eukaryota; kingdom Viridiplantae; phylum Streptophyta; class Magnoliopsida; order Poales; family Poaceae; genus Stipa; species Stipa capillata. Next base: position 306,512 of record JAGXJF010001616.1, on the reverse strand, counting down.
CATGATATATACTATTTGTGCATAGAGAAAATGATCATGCAACCGGTGAAATAGTTCACAAGTATTAGTGGCACATAAAAAATGAACGGGACATTTAAGCATTTGCCATTGATTCGGTTTGCCACTAGGAGAAAAATAATTACATATTTGTCGTGTGTCAGTGACACATGAACAATACAGCTTCAGTGACAAATGCGTAATATTATGCAAATCTATAATTAACATGAGAACTAATGGCAAATGTGTAAAATTCTCAAAAAATGAACCTATCAAAAGGATTCATGACTCTTAAATGGAACAAATATTAAAACCTAGGAGAACAAAATGAAAGTGCTTATGGAATATTGTGTGTTGAGAAATAACCAATGCATACTTGAAACTTCTATATGACTTTGAAGTATTTCAAGACAAAGTTATTTGAGAAGAAGGCACTAGAAGAAATCATGAGTAACCATGTGAAGATATTTAGAAAGAACCCTAGAATTAGGAAAAAAATTTGAGCAAGACATTTTAGGTGTAGTATCTAAAAAAGTTATGAAATAAGAAATATCTATGAGTTGGATAAGATTGTGGAGAACTCTAGAGAGGAGATATTTGTTGGTACTTTTCTATAGTTATGTTATAGGGTTTGTCACATACTTCTAATACTTAGTGCTTGTCAAGTTGTGATTTGACATGAGTGGCTCGGTTGCCCAAAATCACAGCGGTGCTTTTGCGTAAGTGGCGCAGTCATCCAAAAGCAAATCACTAAGTATAGAAGAAAATGCTAATTAGTGTAGAGAATATGCATAAGGCCACCTCGAGCCATTCCCAACATTGTGCAACTAACTGGCGAATAATTCAAGTGTACTAGTGAATAAAAACCATACTAGAGCAATTCAACACTCTTGGTCGAATAAAAATAAAAACCTTGGAGAACAAAATAAAATTTCTCATGTAATATTGTGTGATCATTAGGTGGAACAATTCATATATACTAATAGAACAAGTTAATGAACCTACATGAGCAATTAATGACTCTAGGTGGAATAGAAAAAAAACAGATAGAACAAAAATAAAAGTATGGACACATGAAATTTTATGTTGAATATGGTGTGATTCATATCCTAAATCTACTAGAATTCAAGATGTGTGTTACAAGGAACTAGAGAAAACTTACTAGGATTTAAAATCCTTCTTATTTTGAAAGAGGCTATGCAGGAATCTATTTAAACCCATAACAAAGTAGCCATAAGAACGCAATTCAAGCAATCAAGCAATCCAAGGGAATGGTGCAAACAAGAGAGAATTGGATGCTAGATTTCTTTAACACTATATTATTGTATAGGACAAGGATATGAGAGTTCTAAAAGGTGTGAGAGGATTGTGAGAGAGCAACAATCTCTTGTACTCTTTTGAGGTCGTGTTTAAAGAATTCGTGGTTGGCTTCGTCAAATTTTTATCTTTTGCTGTGATTTTTTGTCGTTATTATTTTAATACTCTCTAGGGGTTCACTCGTGTCGTATCTCACAAACTCTGATTGGGTTTGGAGGCTATTGCACATAAGAAGGCAGTATTAGAGTATAACACTTTACATGACTATTGCTAGAACAATTTACATGTACTAGCTAGTGGAAAAAAAATTAAACCTAGCAAAACAATTGACAATGCTTAATTGAACAAAAATAACAGAAAATCTAGAGAACAAATGTTAGTACTTATGGAACAACGTACGACTACCATCTCTCCCTTTCTGCCTTGAACTCAGATTTTTACCACAACAGTTGATGTCCACCCAACCTCTCCTGTTACCATGTGTCCTTGGGTTGTGGGTATGTAAATTAAGAGTTTTAGTAATACGGTTGAAATATCCCAGTATACACTGGTACACAATGTATTATACTAGACCGCTTCACACCACAACAAATTAAGAATGACATGTGAGGTACATTCTATCTTGGCCCATGTGTACGCGAGAGAGAGATACAGGTTCTCTCGCATCTTTATTAATCCAACACATATCCACTTTCCCATGTCCATGCACACCCTTCTCTCCCAGACCCAACCATACAATTAAATTTGATTTCAAAATTTACAACATCCATAAATTTTGAACCGAATGCCTAATTTGTGATTCGTTTGAACCATTGTTCCTTGTGATGAGAACTTTGAAACAAGACCAATGTTAGATATATTTTTTCAACTTTAAAATTTAAAATTTTGAATCTCATGAAATTATCTAAACTTTTGAATAATTTCATATCCTAGAATAGATGTATCAAGCATGTTTGAACTAGTTTTGCAAATGTTTCAAACAAGTTTCGGAATCAACTAATTCATAGGAAATTCAAAAAATTCATACACGTTTGAAACATAGATAAAATTTCTTGAAACTTTCACGGAATACGATGAAAATTCTGTAAAAATCTAGTGAGACCCGATGAATCTTTTTTGAAAAATTTCTAAAACTCGCCTGAAACTATATAAATATTTGCCAAACTTAACAAAACAATTGCTAAACTTTTTTGAAACTCGATGAAACTATTGGAAGAAAGTTCTGCACAAATTTGTTCAGTTTCAACTTCTGTTCAGGACATTCTACAATTTTTGTTCAAAACTTCTGTTGAAAAGTGTCTGAATTTATGGAAAGAAACAAAGTTTGACTAAGAAGAAAAAAATGATGAGAGAAACAAATATGTTCAAAGTTTGAATAGCAAGAGGAAGATAGAATAGACAGGTACTAGATGAGCTGCTATATTTTTCTAAGGGCTCACTATCATCTCAGACGAGATATAATAAACTAGGTAGGGTGTGCAGAAAAGAAGAGGAAAGAAAGAATACAAGAAAATACAAAAGGAGAAATTGCGTACAGTTGCAATCTCAAAGCATGTTGTGTAGAGGATTGTGTAGATGCATGTCCCCCCTAAGTCATAAACTCTCACAGTGAACAAACTGAACTGGAAAAGTATCGTCTAGTTAGGCCCTGATTTCCTGCGTGCACTTTATTCCATAGACGGGCAATAGCAAGCAGGAGCTGCAAGCATGCTGTAATTAAAGTCGATGGAGTTGGTTAGCTCTTGGAATCTTTTGCATGCACACATGCGGGCAAGATGCACAGACAGACACGCAAACATCTATGGATCGATCACATGCCCAAAAGTTGCACGCTTGCATGAGCACCTTTCTTCAGGAAATGTCCGTGATCAGCTGTTTGCCTTGACTACCAGCTCAACTGCTCCTTCGGTCCTTCCATCTTTGTTAGTATCCCGTGCCCATGGTGCAGAGGATAGAAGAAAGTTGTGTACATCCATGACCAAGAACGGGACAAGTCCTGAAATTTGGTGGCACTTCTACTAACTAGATCGCTTTCTGCAGCTACTTGTTGGCCTCGCGTGAGCTACTTCCTTCGATCGCCAATGGAGCATTTCCCACATGTCGGATATCTGTGCTAGCTGTATAGCTGCGAACATATCCAAGAAGAGGAATAGAATACCAAACTGATTGCATGTATTGGACCAAGAAGCCAATGATCCATCGATCCAGCCAGCAAGAATAAAATGTGGAGGGGAGATCTTTGACCGATCCTCATCAGCCAAGGGATGCTTTGACCTTGTGGGGCAATACGTAGCGCCCGCGCAAGTGCTAGCTTGGGGTCACCCGTGAATCTCAAGTGGACAACTTGAGAGGAAAAGTTACCCAAAAAACTTCGGCCGACAAGATGTTTTTGATTGTAACCCATATAGGCTACTTACACAGAGGAATGGAAAAAATAGTGACAAACAAAACTATTAGGAGAGGGAGGTGAGGATAGAAAGAGAAAGATGGTAGAATGGGATAGAAAAGTTATTTAGGCAGGAGACCAAGAAAAGCGTTTGACCTTAGCACGCACCCCTACGGCTGTCTAGGAGCAAGTGAGAAGGCTACCATGTGTCTTGCGGCTTGGCAGCCCAGACCAAGAGTACGAGCCTGTTAGAATTAATGGCCTAAAGCCCATGTTCCAATTAATTTCTGGAAAATCTCAAAGGCCCATTTGGTTGAATGGCATGAGTGGAAGTTTAGTCCCATATTGCTAGTGGAGGTGGAGGGAGACCAACTTATAAGGAGTTGTGTTGCCCACCTCCTTGAGGCTTGAGAAGAGGACTAGTTCACGCGCACTCCTCCTCCGCCGCCCGCCTCGCCACGTCGCGCGCGCGTGTTTCGTGATCGAGCCGAGCCGAGCTAAATCTGTGTTACCCTAGCCGTCGCGCTCAGATTGCATCTGCTTCCTCGTGCACGCTTTTCACCGCCGCCGTCTCCGTTCCTTTTGCTGCCGCTGTTTTCAGGTTTTTCCCATCCCGGCGACCGCGTACACGGCTGCACGGGAGAGCAGGCCTCCAGAACCCCGCCTCTCGAGAACCTGTACCGGGTGAGGGGCGATAAGGTTTTTGGTGAGCGTCTCGGCGCGACTGCTCGCTGCTTCCTCATCGTCGGACGACTACTTCGGCTACGATCGACAACTGCACGGCTGCCTCGACTGCTTCCTCGTCGTCGGGCGACTGCTTCGACTATGAGGACTTCATCGCCATGGCTACTGACACCAACACTGGATCGTTCGCTGCTGCTATTCCCACGTATGTGCTCCTAAGCCTTCTGTGGTTCTGTTTTGCTTTTGATGCAAGTGAGATAGACATGCTAGTCTTTTGTTTAGTGTGGAGTTGCATGTCTAGTTCGCCTGAGTTGGTTTATATCATCTGCGCATGTGTCATGATACTTTTCTGGATTAGATTAATTCGAAAATGCTAATTACTTCAACAATCCAAAAACCTTATGTGTTTAGGCAATTTTCGACTGCTGGTTTTGCCGCGTCACTGAAACCAAACCCGTTTACGGGTGTGCATTTTAAGAGATGGCAGACTAAAACCATCTGTGGCTCACTGCTATGAACGTCTACTGGGTGGCTAGTGGCAAACCGGAAGGGCTTACTCCTGAACAGGAGAAGGCATTCCAGGATGCCACTGTTCTCTTTGTGGGTGGCGTTATAAGCGTGATTGGAGACAAGTTGGTGGATGCGTATTTACACATACGCGATGCCAAAGAACTGTGGGATGCGCTCGAAGCTAAGTTCGGCGCAACAGATGCTGGCAGCGAACTGTATGCCATGGAGCAATTTCATGACTACAAGATGGTTGAAAACCGTTCTGTAGTCGAGCAGGCTCATGAGATACAGTGCATTGCCAAGGAGCTCGAACTTCTCAAGTGTGTTTTACCCGACAAGTTTGTCGCGGGGTGCATTATCGCTAAGCTTCCTCAGTCTTGGAGGAACTTTGCCACTTCACTGAAACATCAGAGACAAGAGATTTCTGTTGAAAATCTTGTGGGGTCTCTGGATGTGGAAGAGAAGACGAGGGCAAAGGACACACACACTAAGGGAACAGAGGGACAGTCCAGTGCCAACATGGTGCAAAAGAATGCCCACAAGTTCAAGGGAAAGTTCAAAGCCTCTCAGACTGCCAACTTCAAGAAGAAGAAGCAGGACAAGGACAACAAGCCATGCTATGTGTGTGGTGAGGTTGGTCACTGGGCTAGTCAGTGCAAACACCGCAAAGGCAAGAAAGGCTCTCAAGGACAGAACTCCAAATCTGTCAATGTGACTGTCAGCAACAATGAAGCTGGAGCAACCGGGTACGCTAATTTACCTACTGTACTCTCTGTAAGTCAGTCCACTGATTGGTGGATTGATACCGGTGCTAATATTCATGTATGTGCAGACATTTCCTTGTTCTCCTCTTACCAGGCCGCTCGGAATTCTACCGTCCTAATGGGGAATGGGTCACATGCTTCTGTTCATGGTGTTGGCACGGTAGATCTGAAGTTTACTTCGGGGAAGATCGTGCGGCTGAAGAACGTGCAGCATGTCCCTTCGATGAATAAGGATCTCGTTAGTGGTTCCCTTCTCTGTAAAGAAGGGTTTAAGTTGGTGTTTGAGTCCAATAAAGTTGTCGTGTCTAAGTATGGACTTTTTATTGGTAAAGATTATGAGTGCGGAGGACTGTTCCGTCTTTCTCTATCAGATTTCTGTAATAAGGTCGTGAACCATGTTTGCTCTAGTGTTAATGAAACTGATATTTGGCATTCACGACTTTGTCACATTAACTTCGGTTGTATGACGCCGGCTTGCTAGTTTGAATTTAATTCCGAAATTCACCTCAGTCAAAGGCTCTAAGTGCCAAGCTTGTGTGCAAGCTAAGCAGCCTCGTAAGCCTCATAAGGCCGCGGAGGAAAGAAACTTGGCACCATTGGAGCTCATACATTCAGACCTTTGTGAGATGAATGGTGTGTTGACTAAAGGTGGAAAGAAATATTTCATGACGTTGATTGATGATTCCACTAGATTTTGTTATATATATCTCTTGAAAACGAAAGATGAGGCTCTACACTACTTTAAAATCTATAAGACAGAAGTTGAAACTCAACTGAAAGAAAAATCAAAAGGCTTCGGTCAGATCGTGGTGGAGAGTACTTTTCGAATGAGTTCAACCTATTCTGTGAGGAACATGGTATAATCCATGAGAGGACGCCTCCCCATTCACCTCAGTCAAATGGGGTTGCTGAGAGGAAAAACCGCACTCTAACTGATTTGGTTAATGCCATGTTAGACACTGCGGGTTTATCCAAGGCATGGTGGGGGGAGGCGATTTTGACTTCCTGTCATGTCCTAAATAGAGTTCCTACAAAGAATAAGGAGATTACTCCTTTAAACAGTGGGAAAAGAAAAGATTAACACTCTCTTACCTACGCACTTGGGGTTGCTTGGCCAAAGTAAATGTGCCAATAACCAAGAAGCGTAAGCTTGGACCTAAAACCGTTGATTGTGTCTTTCTGGGCTATGTTCATCATGGCATCGGTTATAGATTTCTAGTAGTGAAATCTGAAGTACCTGACATGAGAGTCGGTACCATCATGGAGTCTAGAGATGCCACATTCTTTGAGGATATTTTTCCTATGAGAGATATGTCTAGCACTTCTAGTCAGGAATCTGAGTTAACTCTGGCACCTTCCACTCCAATGGAATATCTTGAACATACACATGACGAAAACTATGAGAAGATAGACAATGAAGCTCCTACAAGGAGCAAGAGACAAAGGACTTCAAAGTCTTTTGGTGATGATTTCATTGTATATCTTGTGGATGACACTCCCAATACGATTTCAGAATCTTATGCATCTCCTGATGCAGACTACTGGAAGGAAGCAGTTCGTAGCGAGATGGATTCCATCATGGCTAATGGGACATGGGAGATCACTGACCGTCCTTATGGTTGTAAATCTGTAGGATGTAAGTGGGTGTTCAAGAAAAAGCTTAGGCTGATGGTACAATTGAAAAGTACAAGGCACGGCTTGTGGCTAAGGGTTATACCCAAAAGGAAGGCGAAGATTTCTTTGATACTTACTCACCTGTGGCCAGACTGACCACCATTAGAGTACTACTTTCGCTGGCTGCCTCACACGGCCTTCTCGTTCATCAAATGGACGTTAAGACGGCTTCCTAAATGGAGAGTTGGACGAGGAAATTTATATGGAACAGCCAGATGGATTCGTAGTAGATGGTCAAAATGGAAAAGTGTGTAAGCTATTAAAATCTTTGTATGGCCTGAAACAAGCACCCAAGCAATGGCATGAGAAGTTCGACAGAACTTTAACGTCTACTGGGTTCGTTGTCAATGAAGCTGACAAATGTGTGTACTATCGCTATGGTGGGGGCGAAGGAGTTATTCTGTGCTTGTATGTCGACGACATACTGATTTTTGGAACCAACCTCAAGGTCATTGAGGAGGTTAAGACCTTCTTATCTCAGAGTTTTGAGATGAAAGATCTTGGAGTAGCTGATGTTATCTTGAACATCAAGCTGTTGAGAGATGATAATGGTGGAATTAGATTGCTGCAATCCCACTATGTGGAAAAGGTTCTGAATCGTTTCGGCTATTCAGATTGCAAACCTTCTCCAACACCTTATGATCCTAGTGTGATCCTTCGTAAGAACCGAAGAATAACTAGAGATCAGCTGAGATACTCTCAAATTATTGGTTCACTTATGTACTTAGCTAGCGCAACCAGACCTGACATCTCGTTTGCTGTGAGCAAACTGAGTCGTTTTGTTTCCAATCCGGGAGATGATCATTGGCGTGCTCTTGAGAGAGTAATGCACTATCTAAAAGGCACTGTGAGCTATGGTCTTCACTATACAGGGTATCCAAGGGTACTGGAGGGATATAGTGATTCAAATTGGATTTCCGATGCTGATGAGATTAAGGCCACGAGTGGATATGTGTTCACTCATGGAGGTGGCGCTGTTTCGTGGAAGTCTTGCAAGCAGACCATCTTAACGAGGTCAACAATGGAAGCAGAACTCACAGCACTGGATACGGCCACTGTCGAAGCAGAATGGCTTCGTGAGCTCCTAATGGACTTACCGGTGGTTGAAAAACCAATACCGGCTATTCTTATGAACTGTGATAATCAAACTGTGATTGTTAAAGTGAACAGTTCGAAGGATAACACGAAGTCTTCCAGACATGTGAAGAGAAGATTGAAATCTGTCAGGAAATTGAGAAACTCCGGAGTGATAGTTTTGGATTATGTCCAAACAGCTAAGAATCTGGCAGATCCTTTTACAAAAGGGCTATCAAGAAATGTGATAGACATTGCATCTAGGGAGATGGGTATGAGACCCACGTGAGTTACCATGGTGGGAACCCAACCTATGTGATCGGAGATCCCGTGAATTAGGACCTGGGAAAACAAGCTATTGGTTAACTGGAGGAGAGTGACCTACTAACCTACTCCACTGAAGATGCAACACTCTCACAATCTGTATGGCAGGTTGACTTTGTCTTAATGTGTTCTGTGGCTTTTACAAGCAAAGACGCTGTCCTACAGAGCAGTCTTAAAAAGAACGCACCTATGTGAGCCTGACTGCTGGTCACAGTCTATGAGATGAGAGTGATCTCTAGCAAGCTCATGAATAGGCCAGGAGTGAGACTTATATGCTCCATCCGCGGGATAGCCTACGACAGCCTAGTACTGGTAGGACATTAGATGAAACTTGTTCACGCAAAACTGACAATTCAAGGCATAGTCCATTGTTCAGTTGTGAGTAAGCGTATCTTTATGTTCTAGGTGGATGTTCAACCTTAATCGGTCTCCACTGAAAATACTGGTATATCAAAGCAGTGTATTGGAACAAAAAGGCAATCAAATGTGCCTCCGAGATCTGGTGGGGGATTGTTAGAATTAATGGGCCTAAAGCCCATGTTCCAATTAATTCCTGGAAAATCTCAAAGGCTCATTTGGTTGGATGGCATGAGTGGAAGTTTAGTCCCATATTGCTAGTGGAGGTGGAGGGAGACCAACTTATAAGGAGTTGTGTTGCCCACCTCCTTGAGGCTTGAGAAGAGGACTAGTTCACGCGCACTCCTCCTCCGCCGCCCACCTCGCCACGTCGCGCGCACGTCGTGTTTCGTGATCGAGCCGAGCCGAGCTAAATCTGTGCGGAGTGGAACAGAGTTTTTGCGCGAGTTGTTAACGGACGCGTTACCCGTGCTTATCGGATTGTGGGACTGTTACCGACTCGAACGAGGAGTCGTGTGTCCCACGTCCCCCGAGCAGCAACCCTAGCCGTCGCGCTCAGATTGCATCTGCTTCCTCGTGCACGCTTTCCACCGCCGCCGTCTCCGTTCCTTTTGCTGCCGCTGTTTTTAGGTTTTTCCCATCCCGGCGACCGCGTACACGGCTGCACGGGAGAGCAGGCCTCCGGAACCCCGCCTCTCGAGAACCTGTACCGGGTGAGGGGCGATAAGGTTTTTGGTGAGCGTCTCGGCGCGACTGCTCGCTGCTTCCTCACCGTCGGACGACTACTTCGGCTACGATCGACAACTACACGGCTGCCTCGACTGCTTCCTCGTCGTCGGGCGACTGCTTCGACTACGAGGACTTCATCGCCATGGCTATTGACGCCAACACTGGATCGTTCGCTGCTGCTATTCCCACGTATGTGCTCCTAAGTCTTCTGTGGTTCTGTTTTGCTTTTGATGCAAGTGAGATAGACATACTAGTCTTTTGTTTAGTGTGGAGTTGCATGTCTAGTTCGCCTGAGTTGGTTTATATCATCTGCGCATGTGTCATGATACTTTTCTGGATTAGATTAATTCGAAAATTGCTAATTACTTCAACAGAGCCCACATCAGGTACTAGTGATGCCTACATATAACACAGAACAATCGACGACAATCTGGGATGAGAGGCAACTTGCTTGTCTTGCAGATCCACAACACATCCACCTGTGTGCACTAATTTGGAAACGAACAGCTCGAACATGATTCAAGGTTGCGTCTAACAGTTCAGAATACATTACAGGGTTAGAGGTTGTGTCTTAACAATTCAGACTACATTACAGGGTTAGAAGTTGCGTCTAACAGTTCAGAATACATTACAGGGTTAACCTGATAATAAAGAACACAAGCACATCACAGATTTACATGAAGAACTCCCTCTATACATGATGAGTCAACCAAGGGCACAACCCCAAACTAGCAACCACTAACACGACACAACACCTACGGGAGTAGGTCCAGACACCTGCAATTGCACCGCAATAAAAATGGCGAAATCGCGCTTACCATGGCTCTCGCGTACCACAGCAGTACAATTCATAGGTAACAGTCGAGGTAGTGGTGCCGGCGCCGCCTGCGGAACTCGAGCAGGCTGCCGTACGTCCGGTCGGCGACGCCCACGAACAGCGCCTCGGCGCCGCCGTCCGGGCTGAACGACACGCCGGCTATCTCCCCGAACAGGTCGATCTCCTGCGCGCGCGAGTACCCCGTGAGGGAATCGTACACGTGGACGAAGTCCGCCGGCTCCGCTGCGGCCAGGAACCGGCCGTCCGGCGAGAACCTGAGCCCCCTGATGGCGCCGATCCTCCCCTCGAGCACCGCGAGCGACTCCGATGGGTTGCGCACGTCCCACAGCCGGCACGTCCTGTCCTGGTTCCCCGTGGCTAGGACCCGCCCATCCGGGTGCCACGCCGACGAGAACGAGTAGTCCAGGTGGCCTCTCAGGCTCGCGATTTCCTGCTCGATATGTGACAACAGTGAGCAACCTGCAATCAGAGAACAAATTATACGTTTTGTTTACCTTTCCAGACTGGGAATCGGCGATCAGGCAGTCGGAGCTATCACCGAGAACGGCGAGCAGCTTCCCGTCAGGGCTCACCGACGTGTTCTGCATCGTCCATTCCATGCCATGAGCAACCAAGAACAGTAAAACAGCACAGATGATTTCAGCAACTCTCAGTACAACCGTACAGGGTACTCACATTGACAGACCATGGAAAAGGAAACTGGCTAAGGAGGCTGTACTTCTCGGTGTCGAAAGTCCTAACAACGCAGTCGTTGTTCGCAGCCATCACCCGGGTAGCGCCACTGCATAACGAGAAGATACAAACTCAGTTAGCAGAGTCTACTACATGCTCCATACTCGTATTGCGAAGAATTGGTCATCTGGCTTGCTTACTTTGGTGATTGGTAGATGTCGACGGCATTCGTGATGGAATTTTTGTTGCCTGTCAGATTCGTACAGAACGCCACTCCGGGTTGATCAACATACTGACACGAATCAAAACAGAAACGTGAGGCAAGAAGATTCAGAACAACTTCGACAGGTATACACTATGTGCACTCCTCATACCTTGCAGATGAGCTCCCCATGGAAACCACCAGCCACCATGAGATTGTCTTTCACTGCCATGGTGCTGATCTGAACCCTTGACAATGGCCGAGCTTCCCGGACATCCTGTACAGAGTAAGGTGGTACCCCGAATTAGAGACTGATGTACATCCTGAACCTAACGAATATGCATCGCGATGTGATGGAAGGCCCGGCTGTTTTCACCTGAGCTGGAGCCACTTGGCCTGCCACATTGAGCACTTCTTTTCCTCTCTGGATCAGGGATGACCAGTGCATTACAGAGTAGTTCTGCATCACGTACACATCATGCTTGGAAGTAGCCCACAGGAGGTTCCTCAGCTGCAGATGTCACAGAATATGGTCAGTGCATTTGTAGAAGTTATCTTAAACATTTACAAAGATGTGATAATGCAAGTCAGCGACACCCTCTCTAAAATTAGTGTGCTTCCCCCTATAAAGCAGAGCATGCCATTATTTCGCTCATTCATTTATCTAGCTACCGAATGCTTATAGTAACCGTTCAAAAAGAGAATGCTGATTGCTGATAGTATTGTAGTAGTAACGGTTTGACAACAGACATGTCAAGTGTCACAGATGGTCTGGTGGGGAACATAAGAGTGAGATTCCGATCTTCAGTGATCCCACTAATGTATTACTACAAGCTTACCCTATAAAGCCACACTAACAAAATCTAAATGCGCTCAGGCATGGACAAACTAAAATCTCCAAAATCTAAGGGCCACTTATAGAAAGGACATACCAATCAACATTCACTCTCGTGCAGTCAATTTTGTAGTTAAAATTATCTGATGCTAATGTTAAAGTAGTGCTCCTTTAGGTTAGAAAGGGGCTAGAGCTCTGCAAGAACGACATGATTACTTCTCGAAATCATATAACATGTAGCCTGATGCCAAATATCAAGCTCCAGGTAAAAATGCATCTCAATGCAAAGCATAAGGAATGCATACGCTTAGGGCGTTATAAATACTAAGATATTACAAGGAACAAGGAGAACATATCATTCATCTCTCCAAAGAAGAGGACAAAAAAGAAAAGAAAAACATACCACTCAAAACACAGAGAATGTCAACTATGAACGATAGATGATAAGGCAGTATGTAATTTATTAATTCTCTTCTTGTGTGGAACCTGTAGAAGGGAATTCAAGGAGATTTATTCAACTTCTTTTCCTGTCGTAAAACATCCCATCATACCATATTCCACGGTGATCTATAATAGCACCGACTGCTGGAGATGCTTATCCACCTGCTTACAGACCTGATGAAACAAGAGACATCGCAGGTGCCTATTATCGTTGGTTAATTGCTGTCATCGATTCAGCTTGGGATATTCTGACCCGACTCATCACAAGACCTGCAACAAATGTTATGCATGTATGCACACAGAAGCAGCATGAATAGCAACATGAATTTCACTAAATAAGGCAGAACACAACAGTATGAATAATCGAGTTCTGTTAACTCAAATCACAACACAAGCCAAATAAATTCAGGCATAATGACAACCGGCAGATACATGCTTTTTAAAGCATGTGTGGTCAAAATTTGGAGCTACTGTTAGTTACATATTAAATTTGTCAAAGAAGAGAATTTGAAATTTGTCAAACAAGAAAATTCAAAAGGAGCACACTATAGATTTTGCAAGACTAAATACTGTTCATGTGAACTACTTTACAAGCCCAGATGACTAATCATGCCCTAACTGTAATGAGGAGAGAACTCTTCGCTCCACAAAACAGGGTTAGAGGGTTCTGCGCACAAGTAATTCATCCCCAGTAGGCTGATCGCAACCCCTGAGAAATTCATCCCTGCTAAAGTCACATTACAGCAAGTCCAATAGCTACACAACGACGCAGGCATGAAAACAGAAGATGTCCTCTGCATCACACAAATAGCTCAATCTGTGAGCCGTGTGGTAGACTAGTAATCGGCAACTGACAAGAGTAAATAACTCCTAACAACCTTCTGAAATCAAACGCCCATTTTGTTCATGCGAACAAACATAAATAATTTGTGGCGAAAATAGAAAGAAAAATCAGCTAGATAAATCCAATAACAACTTTGCCCAAACAACTCTATGCAGATCCCAGTTCTCATAGTCATATGCATGTGTGTATCTGGAAGATATGTCCAAGAATCTGTACCTGAAAGTGCACTATCGTTGACTTGACATGTCTTGTATTCGAGTGAAAATCATAGAAGGTGTCTTTTCTCTCCACTCGTTGGCATCCCTAGAAAGAAAATAATAAATCAGGTGTTGCGTAACTAAAGAACAACAAAATTTACAGAAGAGCAGGGGATCTCACCTTTTCTAGCCCTCGTGGCCTAGCGAGGCTCTCATAGTTCTTGTATTGCTTCAGCCTCATCTCACGATACTGATCCCTAGTGTAGTTTAACCTTTCCCAGTGTATCCCTTGCATGTCTTTACCTTCTTTGTACTCCGACGCTGAAGTATCATCCCTCTGAATATCCTACGGAAGCGAAATACAGAAGAACCTGTTAAGACCTTGAACGCTTCACTCCGCAGGCCATAGAGCAAACAGAAGAAGTCGATATGTTGTCTATTTGTTGTGAACTCGCGGAGGAAACAGCGTAGTTTAAATTGTCCTTTTTTATCAGGGACATACTGTGCTCAGGTCAACAACCAAACTGGTACTGGTATGATAACTGGATTAGAGCACTCGAACTTGTTCAAAAGCTAACCGAATGTCATGCTATCTGAGAACACCTGTGTGCACACCACAGAACTTGTTCTCACTTTTTTAGTTAGGGATTTGAGTTGGCACCAACATGATTACGCATGTAATTAACCTGGAAGCACGGCACGCCCGCGGTACGCGGGGAAACAAGAAACTAAAGAGGCGTACCACGGGGGAAGCACCGCCGGAGGTTTGGAACCCGCGGGCGGCATCGTCGAACTCGAAGTCGTAATCGTCACCGCCGGCGACGAACTCCAGGTCGTCGTGCAAGTCGTGCGCCATCTCAGATTGATTTGGTGTCCTGTCGGTTCGTGTGGTTGGAATGGATGGAGAGTTGGTGAGTGGCGAGGAGAGCAGAGCAGAGGAGAGGAGAGCAGGGGAGCGTAATGGAGAGGGGTTATTCACTTTGTTCCTCCCAACCGGTGTTTATGTAGGTGTGGGGACGCCATTACCGTCGCGGCGCCGTTTATGGCGGGCAGTGACGACGCGGGTCCCGGAGTGGTAAACGGAAGCTGTCTTGATGGGCCCGGTGGATGGCTCGGACGGGGCACCGGCCACCACACGTCGGGTTGCATGAGTGCCCGCGGGTGTACGCCTGGCGCGAGGGAGTGCGCCCTCCTCGCGCTCTGCCACGACATGATCGATGCGAATCGATGCATGCGTGGCGTTGCGTTGCCTCCCTCCTGGTACGATTCGACACGGTTCTTTGTTTCTCGATCGTGCGTTGCGGTGGCAATTCTCCGAGCTAAAGCAGTAGCACGCGTGCTACTGCATGATAAACTATTTTGGGCCAAAGACGTTATGCTAAGTTCCTTGAAAAATAGGACGTTACGCAAGGGGCGCGTGCGAAGGTGAAGATATATAGCTCTTATCTCCTGTTACCTTTTTTTTTCAAGTACTCTACCCCGATGACACTAAACGCTAGTTATAGGTTGTGTTTGGGTTAACTTAATCCTCTTGTTGAGGGGTTAAATACTTTACCATCCGTAACCAATGAGGTGTTTCACGTGATGAAGCCCCTAACAACTAAAACGGTGGATAAGCTCACTCACCAAGATTAACCTATCAAATTATGTTTTCTTTTCCGTGCACCATTTTGTTTTCTCCGTGGGTTGTAATCTTCGTGGGGTCTTCAGCCCCTCCACAAGTTATTCTCCTCCATCACATCTGTCCCTGATCTTGAGAAATTCTATTTTAGTATATATCGTACGTTGGTGAAAACCATAATATTTTGATGCTAATTTTTCCCCTGTGGCTCTAATAACAAGTGCTGATTTTTGTGTTTCCAGACACACGCATACATGCACTGACGTTGATAAAGTAAGTGTCACTAGAGTGGCATTTGAAGTAATTAATTTCTCTTGGTTTAAATAAAGTAGCATGTTGGGTAGGGGTTCCCGTGCTAGTCCGTTTTTAAAGTTTTTCATATGCGCCATCAAGGACCGAACTGACACCGTTAAGAGCAGCCACAGTCTTCGCCGTCATCACGGACTACGTCGACACCGCCAAGGACAACCTCGACATCCGTCATCGTCGAAGTCTACGTCGACGACGCCAAAACGAGGACTACGTCAACATCACCAATGATCGTCCTGATGTCCGTCGCCGTCAGGGTCTGTGTCGGCATTGTCAAGGACTGCGTTGACGTGCTTAGTAATTCCTCCAAAGATGTCAAAGAATATTCTCTGAAGATGTCTAAAATATTCTCTCAAAATATCTTCTATGCATGAGAAATGACGACTATACCCTTGTAAAGTTCCCCGAATCTGAGGGCAAAAATATAATTTCTCCTTTTTCATCCTCAAACTCTATAAATACCCCCATGGGGGTAAAGGGAAGAGGAGAGGATTTCTTGTAACCCTAATTCTACATTTCAAAAGAAGAGTGACTTTCACCTCATCGTACACGAGGGGGGTTTCGCCTCCTCGCACGCGGTTCGTGTTTCACCCTGTCGTATGTGTCTCGCGCCTCACCTCGACGGACGTTCGAAGGGTCATACTCGCTCGTACTCCTCGTGCACCACCGACGGTCGTTGTAGCCGTTCGGGGGTGCCATAAGTTTACTATCTAGATTTATATCTACGACAGTTGGTGCCGACCATGGGCCGGCGGGCACCGTACGACTTCGACGCGCTCCGCACGCCCGGCACCCACGGGACCAAGCCCGCGGGCACCGTACGCGCCACGACATGCTCCGCGCGTACAGAGCCCACGAGACTAAGCCGGTAAACACCATGCACGCCTCGGCGTGCTCCGTGCGCACGGTACCCATGGGACTAAGCCGGCGGGCACCGTACGGGCCTCAACGCACTCCGCGCGCATGGCACCCACGGAACTAAGCCCGTGGGCACCGTACGACTTCGACACGCTCCGCGCGCACGGCACCCACGGGACTAAGCCGGTGGGCACCGTATGACTACGACACGCTCCGCGCGCACGACACCCACGGGACTAAGCCGGTGGGCAACGTACGTGCCTCGACGCGCTCCACACGCACGGCACCCACGGGACCAAGCCGACAGGCACCGTACGCGCCATGACATGTTCCGCGTGCATGGAGCTCACGAGACTAAGCCGGTAAACACTGTGCGCGCCTCGGCGCGCTTCGTGCGCACGGCACCCACAGGGCTAAGCCGGCGGGCACCGTACGCGCCTTGACACGCTCCGTCCTCGGATCAATGGGGCGCCGGGCGCATCCCTGCTGTCCGCATTCGCAGGGGACGCAGACCTTGGCATGGGGCTACTCCCACCGGCTAGCATGGCCGGCCGCATAGGCTCTGAGCGTGACGCAGACTCTGTCATGGTGGCTCCGCGCCATCGCTGGCGCAGGTAGCACCTCGGCAGACGCGGCCGTGTCGGCCTCGCCACCCCCTCGCCACGGTGCGGGGAGGAGCCTCGGCACCGTAGGGGCCATCGGGTTCGGGTATCTTGCCCACCACGGTCAAGTGCCTGAAAAGCGCTGCATCCGCGCTAGAAGGGCCAAGGAAGCGGGAGTAGGCTGACTCGGCTACTCCCACCCCCTCGAGCAAGTCATTCCCCTCATCAGCGCACGGAGATGTTGCCATCTCGCCGTAACGGATCCGAAGCCTATCGGACCCCTTGATGCTCTGTGCACCTGGAGTCTTGGTCCGGAGGTTCCGAGCTGGACCTCCGGGCAGCCCGGAATCCGGATGAATCTCCGGATGGCGCTCTGTGCACCCGGAGTCTTAGTCCGGAGGTTCCGGGCTGGACCTCCGGGCATCCCGGAATCCGGATGACTCTCTGGACAGAGTTCCGACCCTGCGCTCGACCCCGCGGCGGCCGACTCCGCGGCCGACCCCGCGCTCGACCACGCGGTGGCTGACTCCACGTCCGACCCCGTGCACGCGCGTGACCCCGCGTCCGGCCGCCCACGCATGCGCGCGACCCCGCGCGCGACCCGAGGTTCGGTCCGGGTGAGCTCGGCGGCTGCACGAGTGCGGCAGAGCCCGCGTGTCCCGGGGCTCTACGCGGGCGAGCTCGGCGGCGGCACGAGCACGGCGGAGCGGCGGCCGGTCTAGGGGCTCGGCGCGGACGGAGCACTGCGGCGGCGCTCTTGCGGCTTGGAGGAGGCTGCACGGAGAGAAAAACGAGAAAAAGAGAGAGAAAGAGAGAGAGAGAGAGAGAGAGAGAGAGAGAGAGAGAGAGAGAGAGAGGAGAAATATCCCTTACAAATGGGCTTTATACCCGGGTCGGCCGGAACCGTTCCAGGAGCTACTGGATTGGTCCAGAATCTCATCCGAAAGCCATCCAGATTCCGGGTGGAACCTCTGGACCTACCTTCAATACCAAATCCAAATCCAGCTCTAGTTTGAGAGGTTTTGGAAAAACAACCATAACTTTCTCATACGAAGTCCGTTTTGGGTCCACGACCATTCAAATCGAAGCTAATGACGAGACGTATCCGAAAATTCTACACGCGTATACACCTATACTTGTTTTGACCCTCAAAATTCAGCTTCTAAGTAAGACTTTTTGGCTCCGAAAATTTTTTTGTTACTTTTTCTAATCTTGCGGAGGGCATATGTCCTCATCAGACTCTGAATGGGGTGATTCTTATTTCCCTGGTTAGCTTAAGCTGAGGACTTGCTTTCCGCCTTGATCCCAGCTTCTGCCGAGCAATTTGGTCGAGGTGACTTTTTTAGAATCTTCGGTTTCAGGTCGGGATTTTCACTAGTCGTTTCATCGACTTTCTCAGAATTGGCTCAAACTTTCTGGAGACATAGATTTTGGCCTCCCGCTCACAGCCGTGAAGACCGTTTGACAATCAGAGTTGCCAAACTCCCTCCCCAACGTTGTCACTTTCCTGCCGTGGCAAGGAATCTGTCTTTTTCGCTACCACGGCGGCAGCCTATCAACCAGCCGTGCTTCATCTATTTGTACAGATGGTTCTAAGCTTTGAACCGTCCGTACATCCCTGACTAGCTCGAACCGCGTGCCGACCCCTCAGGAATCGATGCGCCGGTTTGGGCGTTCGTCACCCGATCGCCCGAATCGTCGAGGGGCTACTGTTGGGGCAGGGGTCCCCGCGCTAGCCAGTTTTCAAAGTTTTTCGCATGCGCCGTCAAGAACCGAACTGACACCGTCAAGGGCAGCCACAGTCTTCGCCGTCATCACGGACTATGTCGACACCGCCAAGGGCAACCTCGATATCCGTCATTGTCGAAGTCTACGTCGACGACGCCAAAACGAGGACTACGTCAATGTCACCAATGATCGTTCCGATGTCCGTCGCCGCTGCGTCGGCACTGTCAAGGACTGTGTTGACGTGCTTAGGAATTCCTCCGAAGATGCCAGAGAATATTCCCCGAAGATGTCTGGAATATTCTCTCAAAATATCTTCTACGCATGGGAAATGGCGACCATACCCTTGTAAAGTTCCCCGAATCTGAGGGCAAAAATGTAATTTCTCCTTTTCCATCCTCAAATCCTATAAATACCCCCCATGGGGGTAGAGGGAAGAGGAGATGATTTCTTGTAACCCTAATTCTACACTTCAATAAAAGAGTGACTTTCACCTCATTGTACACGAGGGGGGTTTCGTCTCCTCGCACACGGTTCGTGTTTCACCCTGTCATATGTGTCTCATGCCTCACCTCGACGGAAGGGTCATACTCGCTCGTACTCCTCGTGCACCGCCGACGGTTGCTGTAGCCGTTCGGGGGTGCCATAAGTTTACTGTCTAGACTTGTATATCCGACATAGCATAACCTATTTTCAATGCAGTTAACGGTTCTCTTGATTTGTATGGTCAATGAGCGATAGATATAATAAAAAAAATCCTCTCTCCAACTTTCTCTTGCCGCCAAAGCTCAGGGAGCTACGGAGTTTGAAGAAGTGTTAGGATCTAAATTAAAGTGTCTCATGATATAGGATTCAAGCTAGTGTAATAAAAAATTTGTTATATTTTTTTAACTTCAAACGAGGTTCCAGATTAAAGATTCATTGTTCGACGCTATCCGTTTAGAAATAAATGACATGTATTTAAACTTTACAACTTTAATCATATAAAAAACTATTTATATTGGTCAAATGAAAATTGTATGCCATTAAATATATTTTTATAATATCATAATTTTATAATTTTTTATTAACATATTTATATGAAAATTTAAGGTCAAAACTATGCACCGGAAACCATACGAAACGCTAAACCGACATGTATTGCTAAATAGAGGGAGCATAATTCAATATTCGATGCTTCAAAACTTTGGATTTCAAAGTTTTAACGCGTTTCTCAGTTCGAAAGTTCAAATTCCTTTAATATACATCGGCTTCAAAAACTATGCGCACCGCAATGGAAACTGATTGGAAGTGGCACGCATCCACGGTACGATCTGTGGCTGACACTTTCAGAGTTCCAGTGTGCCGACAGCCCGACATATAAGGACGCTGCTGCCTGCCGCGTGCGTGCTCCTCCTCCATGTGGCAGCTCTCCACCAGTGACCAGACGACTCAGCAGAAGCAAGCCGGCGCGTGGCAGCCACATGCAGTGCATGCATGAAGGCCCAAATGGCCCGGTGTCTCTCTCTCTCACGTCGCCGTTTATACTTGAAGCCGTCAGTGAACAATACAAGCATGCCGACGTGCAGCTAGCTAGAGGGAGATTGCAAGTCAAGATGATGAGCGGAGCTCCACGCGCACGCTGTTGTTTATGTGGCGAGCACCTGATTCACCGACGGTTTGTCTCGTTTCCATAGCTAAACTAATTACCAGGATTAATCGACTGAATTCATCCATGTCGCAGTCGTTCGGAAGCAGCAGCCGATTGCGAAAACCGCGGCTGGGTCGGCGTAAACCTAAATTAAGTTTGGTCGGTTGGACCCGGACTGATCGATCTTGCCCCCTGATACATCAATTCCGTGGCTTGATAGCAACTGTGTTTATTATGGATAACGACAGATAGACAGATCGACAGATAATTCTGCGCACGAAATGGTGTACTGGGACTCGATCGTGTGCATATGTGTTGCGAGCTGATTGGCGGACGTGCTAAGTTTTTCTTCTCTCTCCTGATCTTGATTATTATCCAAAACAGTTTACCTACTACGTACGTACATAGCTGGCCCGTCGTGTCAATGTTTGACTATTTTTCTTCTTCCGAGAACATATAATTTAACCTGTTGCGGATACTATTTCTTAATCCCGATTTTTATTGTGGATGTTGAGACGTCGTTGATGGGTGGGTTGGGATGGAAGACCAGAGGAAGTCACTTTTTTTCTGAACTTAACATTTAAAAGGTTTATGTCTATGGGTTTTTGGGGTCGTAGCCTTCGTTTTGTTGAGTGCTAAGTGGATTGTGTTCACATGGAGCGGTTTTTGTTTGCTTGGCCCTCAGTGGTGTTCAACTTCTCTCCCTCTTTATATCCCGCGCTGCTGCCGTTGGGACAGGGAAACACCCGCGGCCGCCCAGCTAGAGGATTTGAGATGGCACGGAGACAGCAGGCGGGACGTCCCGCCCCCATGACCTCATCTATCTAAAGAATGACTTCTCCACCGTCATGTTCAACGCCAAGACGCAATTGAGCTGCTACTTGCATCCTACCGATGCCGAGAACCGGAGGTAGGACTTCTCGCCCACGGTGGCACAACGTCAGACACATGTGCTGCGGTTAGCTAGTCTGTCAATGATTGTGTGAGATGTGAACTGGTGCCTGGCCTTTTGCTCCGTCCACAGTTAGGCCCTCTTTGAACCGATTTTAGAAATATAGAAACAGAAAAAATAGAGAATTAGAGTGTCATATCCCCTTGAATCCTATGAAATTGCAAAACATAAGAATTAATACAAAAGTGTGTTAGGTAACACTATAGGAAAGACATAGAAAATCACGTTTTTGGCGCGACCGACGCACGGGCGCTTCATTTCCCGCTAGGATTTTTTTTCATGAGGTCCGATCCAATGGAAAAATTCCTGTGGAATTGTATACGAACTGATCCAAAAGAAAAAATCCTATAGTCTTCATTCCTGTAAACCAAACATGCATTAAAGGAAATTTTTCTATGAAATTGAATCCTATGCAAATCCTTTGAACCAAACAAGGCCTTAAATGGCCCAAGTTTGGACGGTGCGGCTGCTTTGAAGCTGGGGCTTTTCCCTTTGGGCCAAGGAGCGAATGTGATGTGACGTCTCGTGATGTCTCATTTTCTCTGGGTCCAAGTTCCTACGGAAACCACTTGGGATCATGATGCGTGGAACATTCATGATCTAAAAAAAACATAAACAATTCAATTTTGTAGGTGGGCTAACTGCACTATAATTTTGCACGTGTTGAGTTGGTGTGTCAACGATAAAAGAAATCGCGCTCTTGGTTAAAGTAGAAACCAACCCAAGAAAGCTAGCTACAAGGTGGTGGTGAGCACCACCTATCCCCAACCTACCTGCCTGCAAAGGTGAAATTAGAGCGGATACAGTTAGATATCACTTAAACATATCATATATTATTATTTTTTTGAATTTGTAGTCGGATAAGATAGTGCTCTGATACGAATACAAATGCATATTATATCGGTTACAAATATGAAGCGGATGTATAGCGAATTTGGTACGGTAACAAATACTGTATTGTAAAAACAACAATCTTATGTAACACACGTAGAACCAACCATGTCCAAAATGCATCAAGATTGTACCAGTCTAACCAAGCAATTTAAGTGATAACTATCCGCTAAACTTTAAAAATAAACATCAGTAGGTAACTTGATAAGAAGTCCCGCAGAGTTTAAAAAAATGGATCGTGCGGTTATCCACATTTTATTAGAGCATCCGCTATAACCGTGTAACGATGTAGCACCAACCAAGTAAAAAATATGCAATTTGGTTCATTATCAGCTTTCCAACCCTTTGCCATCTTAATAGTTGGGTAACTACCATGATATTAGGCAATAGAGTGTGGATTTGCTACTCATAGTGGTAGCTACACACGCAATCATTGTCGTTTGATCTGCTATTAGATTCGAACATGTGTTAGATTCGGCCGTTGACTATTTGTGTCTTACGAGAATGGACTAGTCTCTAACTACGAGGATACAAGTCTAAGGGCTCCTTTGAATTGGAGGAAAAGTAAATCAATTTTGGAGGATTTAAATCCTATAGGAAATTTTTCCTATGCATGCCTTTGATTCAAAGGAATGGCACTTTGAAATTCCTATGGAATGGTCCATTCCAAAGGAATTTTGGAGAAAAAGAAATATGAGGTCTAAACCTCATTTTTATTTTTCTTTGTGTCAACTGAAGCAAACAAGGTGCTGAACTTGCTTTGAGAGCCACTGCTCACTATTTTAGTACTATCTTGATTAAGCAAATAAAAATATTATTAGGATTCCTGTGTTTTCTTCTTCTTACGAATCAAACACATAATTCTATAAATTTTTTGTGTTTTTTAATTCTCTATTTTACATATACATTCCTATCATATTTCTCAGTTTTTCTTATTCCTACATTTTCAAAATCGTACGAATCAAAGAGCCCTAACTCGCAGCAGGAGGTGGGGTTCGAGGTGCTCAGGGAGCTGGACCTAGCACTGCCGCCGCCCGTCCTTATCCTGCATCGATCGCCGAACAAAAGCAAGCTAGCGCAGAGAAAACGGGAAAGCAAGAACGTGGCAAAGATGCCCATCGATCAGCGCACGCGTGGCTGTACCTGCAGAGCACTTTCCTCCTTTGAGCTGCATGTGCTGGAGATAATAGTATTTGAGAGCATTTTTTGTCAACTTTTAAGCAAATTACGGAGTGTTTTTGCATCAAGCACGTTACGAAGCCTCAGGAGTACCAGTAAAATAAGCACATTTTTTAAGCACACTGAAGTTTTGAAGTGATAAAATCCTTTGAGATGTCAACTTCTCAGCGTTGTAGGGTTTGAGGAATAGTTCAAGTAATAGTTTTTCAAGACCATAATTATTCACAAGAATTTTAGCTATATATATTTTTATTTAAAAAAATTTACATCGATTTGGCTCCGTCTCACTAACGTCACGACGAAGGCTCTATGACTTTGATAGGTGAGGATGCATGCAAAGCTCACCTATCTCAACTTTGAGTAATTGTTCAACTAATAGTTTTTGAACGACCATAATTTTCTCAATTAGTAGTTCCATTCGTGATTTTCTACGTTGATTTTCGCCTCATAACACTAAATGTTGTGGTACCGTGTAGCGTAATCAGCTACGCCTCCGTCGACGCTCCCGCGTTGACTTCGGCTCCGCCTCGCAACCCTAACTGTTGTGGTATCATGTAGCGGACTCGGCTACGCCTCTAGCGTCGACTTCGGCTCCGCCTCGCAACCCTAAATAGTTATAGTATTGTTTTAGTGGACTCGGCTACGTCTCTGTTGACGCTCCCGCTTCGACTTTGGTTACATCTCGCAACCTTAACTGTTATGGTATTGTTGTAGCGGACTCGGCTACGTCTCCGTCAACTAAATTAAAATTGACGACATTCAACCCAAACGCAACAGTTGTCGACACAATCCGGAATATGGTGGTCAGCAGTATACGCAAGGAAATTAAGTGCAACCCAAAGTTCTGCAGTGTCAAAATCCAAATCCCTTCCAAATCAGAAGCTAGCTAGCACGCTGAGTTAGAGCGAAGAATAGTTGTACTACATTACAAAGACAGAAGTGCACGGCAAGTTTCAGCTAAGAGCTCAAATTAAAGGAACAGAACATTCTATTGTGTTCAGTATAAGATGCTTTCATTTTTTGTTCAAATCTTCTACAGCATTTTTCCTTTTAAACCTCTTATACAACATCAATCGTACAAAAGGGTAAGAATTAAGAAGACAAGAAGACAAAACAAACTATACTGGCAGGGAAAGTAGTAGCTGCCTCAGGATTGGGTCAGGCTTCAGCTTCTCATACGGCCAATGTACCATGAACACAGGCGTGGAATTCATCGTAGTCGAAATTGTAGCCGAAAAGCTAGTAGAGAAATATAATTAATAGAAATTCAAGAAACATAAATGATAGGTGAAAGACTATGAAACGGAAGCTTGAAGAGGAGGAGGCGGCAATGCAAGAGTACTGGGCCATACCTTCAGACCAGTTTGTAGTTCCATATTCCTTGTACAAATCTATGCACATATTCGAAATCAGGCTCTCTTCAATCTGGAGATTGTTCAGCATACATGTTACCATGTGTACAGACTGAAATCTGCATCTCCAATCTTGCCTCACCAATCACATGTACCATAAACAAATCCAACAAATCGGTAATCTAGAAGCAAAAACTCCTTTTCAATTCACACTTGAATCTTTGACATCTCAACTACAGTAGCACCAACCACCAATCAAACGAACACCATCTGGAATCAAATGGGAAATGAAAAGAAACCAGAAATCAAGCAAGAACCAATTACCAATTAAGAAGAAGAAGAAACAGAGAAGAATCTAAGACAAGAACTGAACTCAATATTTGAGCTTACGAACGGACCAAAAATTATAGTGTTATACAACTGCACACTTCCTCTATACAGTAAATAAAGAAGGCAGTGGTGTTAAGCACCACAGAGTCAAAGTAAACTGTTATAGTGACATGTATGGCAGATACTGGGTTGTCGCAGGAAAAAAACAAAGCGATAGAAAACAGAACCTATAGGACCATAGGTGCCTCTCCTTTTCATCTGCTGTGGAGTGGATAATTGGGACGCACCATCAAACCTCCAAAATGGAAATAGAACAAGAACTCATGCTACTCCTGCCGAACTCACGCGGAGATGCAAGGACTCATGCTCGCAATGCGGGAGCTCAACTTCAGGAAGATGAAGCCGTCGTCATCGGGAGCGCAGGTCCTACCGTTGGTGACAGAGGACGACGGGCCAGACTGGGTGTCAGAGCTAGTCATCCTCACATCCATCCGCCGGTGCAAAGGATGTTGGAGAAGGACTCGGTGCGGCCGACGACGGTGGTGAAAGGACCATGAGTGCCGACTAGAGGGGGGTGAATAGGAGGCTAACAAAAATTACTTCTTTTAACTTAGATTACCAGATTTAGACTTGAGCAGAAGCAAGTGTTAACAGGCTGTGTGACAGGCAATAGACACAGGTGTGATATGATATGAAAAATAGCATGCAGCTGTCACACAGGTGTCTGACACAGGTAAGATCAAAACCTAGCACAGATGAAGATAGCTATTGCCTGTGTCACAGGTAGCTATGACAGGTAACAGATAAGATCTCTAACAACTGAGACACAGCTAAGCTAAGCAGGTATAAAGGTGATCTATCACAGATAAACAAAGATAGCAAGAATCACACGAGTATACAAAAGCATATAGCACTGCAGGAAGTAAACAGGTAAAGCACTTAGAGACAAGGAGGTTTTTCACCGAAGTTTCCTACTCTTTTCAGAGAAGGTACGTCTCTGTTGGAGAAGCTACTCCGAAGAGATCACCAGCACTAAATCGTGCTTGTTCTCCGAGTATCTGACGTTCAGGCCTCTTCCTTAGCTTGTGGAAGTCATTTGCTTGCAGCAGGTAGACTTCAATCACCTTCACAAACTTACTGGTCCAGCCCACACAAGCTTGGGTGGTACCAGCAACTCCTACACCCGTCTAGGAGCAGACACTCCAAGAGTAACAGATGAACCAGCAGTAATCTCTTGGAGGAACCTTTGCTCTTTGCTCAAAGCTCACACACTCACCCGAACTATCAGTTACGCTTTTGGCTTTTGTTCGGTGGTTGGAGGCTTTGCAACAGTCGTATGTGATTCACAGATTTTAGCAAGGTTGAGGACGAAGTCCTCCCCTGGTCCCCTATATATAGGGTTCACAGGCACTCGACCGTTACACTGTTGCCACGTAAGATTAGTGAGCCACCGGTGTCAGCCACCGGTGACACAGCCAACCACTCCGCCCAACTATAACGGCTCGGGCAGACCGACACCTGTGTCACCGGCGGCACACACAGGTGAACCTTTAACTGACGCAGCCTAGCTACTCAGCCCGGTCTTGGCACATGACATGCCATCAGCATACAACACTCTCTGAAACCTATAAGGAGAGAACCTCCGACAGCCCTCTGACTCACCAGACCAGCTATCGCAGTGCAGTTCCCTTAGCATTTACAAGCTCTCCCCTGGTCCAGAGAAGTACCTGAGTCTTAGAGCACTAGACCACATGTGACACGCTGTATCACACCGGTGACTCTAGCCCCTGGAGTTTTCTACTACTTACACACTGACCCTCTGAGCATTGAGCAAAAGTCCCTTAGACAACTGATACTGATTACATCTCTCTTGATAGTACGGGTTTTTCCTATGGACTCAAAAGAACTAGCAAATCTAGGCTTTACGTGCCCACCAACTGTAGTCACGGCCCTTGACGCATCAAGCCACCATCACCTTGCTTACAACTCCTTGCACAGCACCGGCTTCTTCACAGCTGTGGCACAGCTGCCTAGCACCGCCATTCCTTAGTCTTGGAAACCACCCTTGTACCTTTTTGGTGGTCATCCTTTCCTTGATGACCCTTCTTTCTGGAACCTAAAACTGCTTACACTCACTGTAAACGTTAGATTCCAGTTTGAGTTGCCATTAACCATCAAAACTAACTTGGGGCCTAAATGCTCTTTCAGGTGGCGTAGTCGCGGCGGGAGGAGGCGAGGAACGACTCCCTGTCGCGGGTCACGGCGGAGTTGGCAGCGAGGAACGCACGGCTGAAGGAGCAGGCGGAGCTCGTAAGCGGCTTCCACGCCGTCGCCGCCCCGTCCGCCGGCGTAGCAGCTGCTCGCCGAGGCGGGTGAGCTCCCCGGCCTCCGGCACTGTCGCCACTCGCGCGGGCTGAACTTGCGCGGACGACTTGGCCACCCTCACGTTGGCGGAGGCGCGCGCGAGCTTGACGACCTCCGCCGCGGCGTCTCCGTCTGCTGTCCCGCCGCTGGTGGCCCGGAGGAGGAGCTAGACTTGGGCATCGCCGGGCTGGGCTGGAATCCCATGGCTGCCTTGACTTACCCGGCTACCATAGCATGTGGGGCAGGAGAATCAGCATCATCAGTTCATCTGTACCTTTTGCGTGAGAATCGATTTCTGCTGAATCGGTTCAGAGGGCCGTGTACAGCGTTTGATTAGCACTAACTAGCTTTGACCATGCACTGTCATACCTCTCTCTCAGTGCACACGTGTAGCTTAGATGCCCCATGTGTAGCTACCCACGGGGGTACGAGGATATTTCCGTTAGGCAATATATGCAGAGCTAGCGGAGTATGCACCATTTAGGGTGCATAGCCATTCTATAGTATCAGGGGTGTCACTGAGCTAAAATTGAGCTATTAGAGACCATAGCTCCAGTAACTCCACCAGAAGTGGTATGGTGTTTACACGGGCAAGTGAGTAAATCCAGTTATTGTTTGAAAGCTCCATGGCCACATTTCTGGTTTTTCTTGTTAAGACGGTTCCTTTTAGAGAGTTTCATTTTGCAATTTTACTTTTTCTAGCTTGTACATCCTGGAAGATGTTTACTTAACGTTACATGCTGCATTGTTCTCTTGAGACAAATGCAATCATTACGATGAACTATTTTTTTCTTTTGATGGAAACAAATTCGTATTCCGTTGGAAGCGATTCTCTCGTCGACGGAGACAAAATTTTACTGCGTTAGAAACAAAATAATATTGTTATATTAGACAAACTTTCTATTAGGTTGAAACAAGTTTCTTACCATGGATGCAAATTCTCTATTCGAAGCCAACATAATATGCTGCGTTGGAAACAAAATAAATCGTCACATTGGGTACAAACTTCTGTTAGATTGAAATAAATTTCAGTTGCACTAGAAGCAAATTTCAGTTACATCCCTCGTCGTCACCAAAGAAGAATGAATGACAACTCTAGATGCAAACCTGGGTCTCCAATCAAAGACAAAAGGTCTGGGCCGCCTGCCACCGTGATATCGCTACAGATTACATCCACATTCAAAATTATTGCGATTCAGCAAACTCTCATAACTGGCAAACTACTGAATACTCAATCCAGGTCACAGTACATCATGGTAACAGTAACTCAAATCCCATTCTGAAGAACAGGGTAAATTCAGATTACGGCGTAGCGCAGCCGCTCATGACACACAGACACCAAGCCCGGGCAAGATAACATGTGAGCCTGGCAGATCAGCACTCAGAGGTAATAGAAGGCGAGCAGTGGAGCTGCCACGGTTGCCAGAAGGACAGTTGCCGTGACCGGAGACCTCGCCGTGGCAGCGGCCTTTGGTGGTGAAGCAGTCGCGCTGCCGCTGGATGGTGCCCCCGCAGATGGTGAAGCTGCTGGTGCTGCAGTGACAAAAGGATTATCAGAACCAAACATTTCAAGGTTGATGAAGAGACATTACATACGGGAATACAAAAAGGGCACAATGTAAACAGTAAATTTTGCAAAAGTACAGGCTAATGACTATCACAGAGCTACATATTTAAAGGTCAATGTCCCAGAACTACATATTTAAGAGCCAATTTTATCACGAAACTACAGATTTAAGGAACAATTTCACAAAACTACATATTTATGAACCAATTGTATAAAAAGACTACATTTATGATGCATTTTGAATAAAATCCAGGCGTACTCACAAAATACTAAAAATGTAGATTTGTGATACAATTGATCCCTAAATCTTCAGTTATGTGAATAGATTTTAGATCTGTTCTTTTGTGTTAGTTTGTACATTAAAAATGTAGTCCGTGAAATGTACTCCAATGTAAATGTTTCAAGACTACTACTTAATGAAAATGGTTATCTATCCTTTTGAAGAATAAAAAAGTTCCAAGACAGCTTGATTGTACACAAAATGGTATCATGTATTAGCTTTCACATCCTCCGAAATTTACCTTATGTTAAATTCCACAGTTATGTACTTGTTATTCCAGCAATCGAAATACCTTTTAACCACTAGACTTTTCATACTTAAGGACCTCTTTGATTCAAAGGATTTTCACAAGAATTTTGGAGGACCGGAATTCTTAGAAATTTTTTCTATATAGGTTGTTTGATTTGTAGGAATATATCTCATGGAAATTTTTCCTATTGTACTACATTTCATAAGAAATTTTCCATTGACTCAGACCTCTTAGAAAGAATTCTTTGTTTTTTCTATGGTGTAGTCAAACAATATTTGGTGCAAATCTAATCATGTAGGATTCAAGTTGGCATGACATTGCAATCCTGTATTTTTTCTATTTATGCGTTTTTGAAATCCTGCAAATCAAAGAGGCTCTTACTTCTCCTCTAATATGAAATGACACACATCTGGATGTGTGTTCGAGAAAAAAAAAGGGCCCTTACTGTGCTTCACAGCAAAAGAAGCATCGCTACCAATAGCAAGATAGAAAACCACATAATTGTCAGGTTGCTGTACTCCAGAATCTCTTCGCATGGAACTACGGATGCAAACACCACATATAAAATTGATTGGAAATGTCTAGAGTGGCCTGAAATAGCCAGATGGAGCACTGCGCAGCCACTGATGGGTAGTGCAATCTACATCACAATTTTGGTCTCACAGATCTAGTCAAGAATCACCCTTCCGTGTCCGAGGAAATCGGATGTAAAGCCATGGGCATTATTCTCCGTAATATGGCCCAGGAAATTTTTGGCTGCCTACTGTTTTTTCTTTTTTTCTTTTTTGGAAAGATTTTGGTTGCCTACTGTGATTGCAACTTGCAGGCTCCCGTGACTTGGTTTGCCTGTGCCTACCCGTGACTACAGTAACAACAACAGTTACAGATCTCTAGGAATTAAGTAATATCGCTACATCTTTTGCACAATGCCAAGTGCATTACGTCGAAGTAGAGAGGTGTTAAAATACCATTTCTTCCTCGCAAAAAAGAAAAGATACCAATTCTTCCAGATCAACTCCTAGCCTACCTAAGAATGCAGCGTTGTTCTACAGAAATGGAGTAACTAACCAGAACGAGAGGATATCTTGACCCAAAGGGCGAGTCCCAAATCGAAATACAGTACACGAGGAAGGCCTTGGAAATATTAATGCACTTGTGCTTCCAATGAACGGCTAAGAAATGAATCGCTAGGTACAAATACAAGGTAACGGAAATGATACAATTGCTAACATAGGTTTGTCTGCACAGCATGTGACTGGATCGTCAAGTTTCTTTCAGCTACCAATTAAAACAAAAGTTTCTTTTAGCCTTATGCCCTTGTCCATATCTTTTGGCTGCTCAGAGTGCACATGCAATCGCTCGCAAAGCTACAAGGTAACGGAAAAGCTGAGAATATAATACTGCTTTGTTCACGGACAAAGAACACTGGAGGCCCCATTTTTATGCTATTCTTGTTAACCAAAGGGAACAGTACTCCTGTGAAAGAACAACGTAACTTCTGGATCAAATCACATTTTGTGCAGAAAGAAAACTCATTTCGTTTGAAGTTTTATGACTTTCTTGTAACAACTAATTTAAGATTTTTCAGTTAAAAGTTCGCATACATTGAAACAAAATTTCTTTGGTTCATATCTCCAAACAAAACCTCAAAAACTCAAGAGTAGATGTGTGAGTTCATCTTGATAATTTTCCTGCGAGATCGAAACACATCTCCTACTAGGCTACTACCGAGTCAGATACACATCATAGTATCAGAACAAGACAACCAAATGTAGAAATGGGCACGCAGAAAACAATGCAATACAAAGGATGATGATAATGTAAAGAGAAGAGCGTTACCTTCAGTAGGAGCACCACCCGGCACAACTGCAAGCAAACAGAAAAAAAAAGAGGTAAATCAAACCTAAAATTTTAACCCTCACTAAAAACCGAAGAAACGATAAAATTCCTAGTAAAACAACACGATTTGGGCCTGATTTCTTGATTGAAGAACGAAAGTTTTGGGAATTAGGCACGGTAAGAACTTTTCCTGCAGTAGTAAATTTTTAGCCAAATCCCGGGCCAAGAAGACCCAAGGAAGAAGAGAGCAAAGGCACGGTGCTCACCGTGGCACTTGCTCAAAGCTGAGGCGGACGCGCCGCAGGCGGCGGGGAGTGCGAGCACCCGGTCATGTTGACCGGCAACTGCGGTTGCTTGGAGGCCATGGCGCCACAGAGGCAGTCCACGACGGCGGGGTTGCCGACGGCGGTCTTCACCTCCAGGCAGCAGGTCTTGCCCGGCCGGCCCGACTTGCTGCCGGGCGACACGTAGTCGAGGCAGTCGCTGAGGCCCACGATTGCCGTGGAGCAGTCCATTGCCGGTGCCGGCGCCGGGGTGGCCGCCCCCGCGAGCGCGAGGAGGAGGAGGAGGCACGCCGCGGTGGCGGTGGCGCCGCCGGCGAGAGCCATGGGTACTGCGATGTGGGGTGGGGTGATGTGGTGTGTGCGAGAGGAGTGTGAGTGGAGTGTGGTGGTGGGGTTGGGGAGGTTGAATGCGGGGAGCGGAACGAGGTTTCTTGGAGTGTAGGGGTCGTTTTTTATAGAGGGTTGGACGGCGGACGGCTACGGCAGCGAGGATGCTAATAGACGGAATCAGGGGCTATCTTGCTGTTTTTGAATTATGTATTATATTTGTTCATATAAGTTTTTTGGGTATTAAATCTCTAGCAATAACCCCTGCAGTCTTGGGTTGTTTTGCTGTTTTTAATTTATTATCTGTTCTTCGAAACTTTTTTCGTTATTATATCTCCTGCAATCTTTGTCGTGATGCGTCAAAAACCTATAACAGATAGGTTGATTGTGTACACTTCAGTTTAGAAGATAGTCTTATTCATATTAATGTAATGCGACTACCTATGACTATTTTTGAATTCAGTTTTTATTTAAAAATTCTCTTTAGTCATTTAAAACTATCACTTTGACGTAGTATATAAAACAATAATGCATCTATTATATCCAAAGCGGATTTCAAGCTAGAGAGGTGGAGCATTAATTGTATTCACAATACATACACCTTAGAAACTCAGAGCATTCATCTCATACCATTTAATCATACATTCAAACATATCTTCAAGTATAAGATTATTTAAAATTGTTTGGATACAAACAATTGCCATGGAAAATAAGTTCTAAAGATGGATTTTGTTGGATGGATCTGTATTCTTTACCATTCTTTTGTGACGATAATCCTTTGGACTGGAAAAGAAAACCAGATTTTCTTTTTTTACACTACGTTACATGCCTCTAGCAGCTTTGGGCAGTGTTGTAAGTCAAAGCAACGATACTTGACTAAAAAGATAAGCGTTGTACTCAAGTGTTGCCGACGATCTATTCATTGAGTGGTTGTCAATTCCATTCACGAACAATAACCACTAGCATTGTCAGATAAAAAAAAGTACTACAATACAATGGATATGTACTTTGTCAAAGACAACAGAAAATCGAGATGTACATGAGAAACTTAATTAAGAAGGTTAATGATATGATAGTATCATATATTACTTATAAGTATAGAATGGTAGAGGAGTCAAATACGACCTCATCTTCATGGGATGCATCCTAGATGGCTCTTACACTTTTCCATATGAGTAACCGAGCACCCGTAATACATATTTGCTGCAGTATATAACGGATGAAATATATAGTCAGTTCAAGTTTAGGAACTATATAAATTTTAGTACAACATGATCCAAATTTTAAAAAAGATACAATTCTTCTCATATGCAATATATAGCAGTCTTCTTTGCTACCCTTCCGCTTGTGGTCGTCAGAGAGGAGTCGTCAAAACTTTAATTATACCGGTGATTAAGCATACCGTGACCACCTCTCAAAAGAAAATGTGATCAGGGTATGAAGGAATAGTGAGTTTAGCGTATTGTCTTCCATTACACATGAAGCTAAACATAAGAACCTTTGATTCCTACATATATGGTGCATCCAGTCCATCACATCTCAATCTAATCAAATAAACTGCAACTTTATACAGAACAGATTTCCTGACACAAAAAGATCTCCACTCCCGCTCCTTTCTAGACTTGCAAGCTGAAGGCTCCAGGCTGCGACTGGAGTTTTACAAGCTAAGGATATGTCCGATTGATTTGGTTGAATATGTAGGCTGATCAGTCAGTTTTGGAAGGAATGAGGATGGATATTATAAGATCAATTAACTAAATTATAGTTTTTAGTTTACATTAATATAATTAATCATACTCTAATTAACATATAATAATATTTATTTTTGACGAATCTGGTCAAGAGGGCAGGGTGTTCCTGCAATTCGTTAAGGAGAATAAGAGTGACCCCGTTTATAAGAAAAACCAGACCGAAAATCTTACAGAGCTCAGTTAATTAGAAGAAAACTATGCAAAAACTCTAACAAAGGGCTAGCTACCTAGCTAGACTAGGTCTCAAGCATCGCCAAACACAAAGAACGTGCCGGCAAAACCTGTCCAGCACGAGAAACAAACAAAAACACACCCCACACTGGCGCCTCCAGCCGCGTCATCGTCATCATCCATCACGTCCACGACCCGACGACTCCGACTTCGCTGCTGGAGTGCCACCGAGGGGCACATCCATGTCTGTCACACAAAACCGCCACGGCCACACCTGCCAACCCCATCGATGCCGAGAGATAAGTCAAATCTGAAAGGAAGCGGAACTGAGTCTCTTTGGCCTCAAAGAGAGCGACGAACCTGCCCTATCCAGCGCTGTCTGCGTCTCAGCCGTACCCGTGCAATCAAAAGCCACAACCGTCGGCACCATGCGACCTCGACTGCCGACCCCATGCCATCCACCACAACCGGCCTAGGCGAGGAGTGAACGGAGCTCTTCGACGACGCCTTCAAGGAGGGGAACGACGCCCATGGGCGTTGTCGTCACCAGCACCGACTCCATTGGGACAAGATTTTCATCCAGAGCTTCGCATCCCACCGCTTCGGCGAACCCCTTGGGACGGGGTCCGGCCACGCCAATAGCCACCGTAAAACTGGCCGACCCTGGTCCAGGGAGGGTTCAAACAGAATTCTTCGAAGACACCTTTAAGAAGGAAAAAACACCGCGAGCATCTTCGTCGCCGGCAACGACCCTCATCGAGACAAGGCTTTCGCCCAGAGCGTTTACCCTCCACCCCACCGAATCCCCAAGGAAAGGGCCCAGCCACAATCGACCTAGAGCCGAGGCCCGACAGATGCTGCGAGCCTGCTCGCAACGAATTTGGAGCTTTCACAGCCACCACCAGCCCTTTCCACCATACTACGACATCATCACCCGCTAAGGCTGCAACAGGGTGCAGCGGCTGACCTCCATAGCGCCACTACCGCAGCATTGCCGCTATCGGCCACTGACCAGGCTCACTGCTTGCCACCTCGTGGTTGCCCTCCTACTGCCTCATCACCACCTGGAGGCACCGTACCCACCACGTCAAAGCAGCGGCACCACAAGACGGAGAGTACCGCCGCTATCTGAGGCTCCTCTAACACTGACAACAGCTCCATCGAAGCTCCAGGAGCGTCCCGTGCATTGCCGGGACCGCCAGAGCGTCATTCGAGCCACACCGAAGCGCAGCACACCAACACTAGTGGCCAAAGCTCCCGCAGGGTCCCGAGCAACTGCGTAGCAAACCTCAAGCCATAGATCTAGGCCTGATGGCCAGATTCGGGCCCGTGGTCTGGAGCCACGGCGGCAGGTGCACCATGCTGGCCATCAGAGTGCGAAGGGCAGCGGCAGGAACTTGCTAGCCACCATAGGCCTCTACGCCGCCACCGTAGCACCACCACTTCGGGGGAGCCTTCGCAGCCGCGAGCCCGAAGACACCGCGCGCCGCATCTGACGTTCTGCTACGCCCGCTGTCGACCGCCGTGCACGCCCACGCTGTCACACCTCGATTTTCCAAAACCCGAAAATTAGGGCTAACAAAAACTTTTTGCTTTAACTAGCGTGACTAACTATCTTTTTGTCCGAAAACCTTTTTATAATAAACCTTAGCACGGTCGCATATATGCGTATACGCCACATGTGACCATGCTCCTATTTTTGTCAGATGGATTTTCTCGGAGATTGGTCAAACCTGTTATCCTCTTAGTCTGCCTACGTATCTAAACCTAAGTCAGCGCCTGACCAAAACCCTGGCATCACCCCCTTATCGACGAAACCGCAAAACCCTAGCCACCGCAACCTCCTCCTCTTATTCTGGCAACGATGCTGCCGCATATACGCTCAATTTTCCAAGTGTATATGGACACACGCACTCTAAGAACCCTACATAAATTTACATGTGCCATTTGATTTCTTGCCACCTTTTCTCTCTCCTAGAAAATATACACATACTCTATCCCTGCTGCAGCTCCTAGCCACGCCGCCCAGTTGGTACAAGCATGATACCTAGTTCCCCTGTGTAACATAAATTCTCTCCTGCCATGCCAACTCCCCACTAACCTAAACATCAAAAATATAAGTATCTACATATATATATGTATACATATGCTAAGCTTGTTACAGAACCTCATCACTTCTTATCCATTCTTTTGTAAGAGTCCGTTGTCTCCCGAACAAGTTTTCCTCGCGCACAATCTATCACTCCAAGGAAAAATATCTACTCTTCTATCTGTTGCTCCTTTCCGCGATGTGCTGGCTTCACAGCAAAATGCACAGCCACCTCATCTCTGCAATCTCTGCAATGAACCATCATTTCTTCATCAGCAGAGACTGGGCCACCCTTTTCTTGTAGCTGCCACCGTAAGACCCGCTGCTGCGGCCAACCTTTTCCCCATCTCTTCTTCTACCTCCTCCCCTCTCTCACCACGTTTCGCGTTCTCCCTCTATGCCCAAGCACACGTGTGCTCTGCTCCGGGAACTCCACGCCAGCTATTCGACGAAAGACCGGGCCACACCAGCTCGTCACCGCAAGACCCGCCGTAGCCACCGTCGACACGCACGCCCGGCCATGTGCCCCATTCATCCTCTCTGTCGAAGCCAAGCCTCCCCCATTTCTACCTTCCCCAGGCTGAGCTCCAGCAGCTCAAGCACCAAGCCGAGCACTCCAGCTGCCCAGATATTTTCTCAAGCCCCTTACTCCTTCTTCCTCTAGCTCCAAGCTCCTTCCCCTTCTCTAACAGCAGCAGCGCCTCAGCTCCTCCTCAATCCCGCTCCCCACCACACCGTCTGGGTCGCTCCGTGAGCCCTTCACCGTCTACCCCAGCGCCAGTGCGCTCGCCGCCGGCTGCAGTGCGCCACCGCGCCTCGGCTCCCTCCTCTCCGCCGCTCGCCACCGGAAGAATCCTCCAGATCCGCCGCCGACCCAAGGCCCCTCTCACCGCCGGCCTACCTCCATCCACGCGCGCCCCTTCAGATCCGCCACCGGCCCGCCTGCTCCTCCACTCAGGCCGTATGCTCCACTGCCGCCGCCGGGATGGATCCCCTCCACCGCCGCCGGTAGTTTCCCAGCTCGCCAAGCCCCATCGTTGCCGCCATCGGTCCGGACGCCGCAGCCCCGGCTTGAGGAAGCTCCCGCCGTCGTCGGTAAGGCCCTAGCACCGGCGCCCTCACCTGCCTCCTCACCCGGAGTCCATCTCTACTTACCTGGCGTCTAAGCTTTTCCCCAAATCCCCTTTCCCGGCTAATTCTCTGTTCAGCACCGGTGAAGTCCAAAGCTTGCCGAGGTCACCCCTCAATCCCTTTTCCTTTTTTCTTCTTTTTCTCTCTCAGTTCTCAGATGCGGAAGGAGCTAAGCCAGAAACCAGCAGCCCAATAGCGGTCGAGTCGCATAAGAAAAACAGATGTTCGCGGTACGTGATCCCTGCCAAGGAAGCACACGCACCCCTCTTGCCCATCGAGATACGTTTCCTATTTCCTAAAGCGTAAACCGAGGACTTTCTTTGTTCCGTCTCCAAAAGCTAAAGGCGTATTCCCCTCTGTCCTTGGCTCAGAACCGCTTCCTCAACGCTAGAAGCGCACGCCCATAATACGCCTTCGGCATCACCAGAACCTTCCTTCCTCGCTGTTATTCTCCCTCCCGACGAATGTCCGGAAGTCCATAACTTCCACACCGTAGCTCCAAATAACCCTGAGTATATATATATGTAGCTCATGGGATCAGTGAACAAATTTGCATCAAGTCATTGGTGTTAGGAACCATAAAGAGCAAAGATTTTCTTTTTATTAAATCAAATGTCTTAAAATGCATATATAAGTTTTTCTCCATATTGCTAAAAAGGTCAAGAACCTTAACCCCACTGAATGTTAATCTGCAAGATGCCAGGGACATTTAGGTGCTAGCAAGTTCTTAGACTGCAAGGAGTTCCAATAATTTTAAGGACCCTAAGTCATCTAATGCACCCATTTTTCCTTCCCCGCGGCAACCTCTTTCTCTGCCGCGGCAACGCTTTACCGCGGCAACGCCCCGCCGCGGCAACCTCTCCCTTACTGCGGCAGTGCCGCGGCAGCCCCGCACTGCTGTTTCCTCTACCGTGGCAAACCTGCGGCAACCGCCGCTGCCATTTTCTTCCGTCACGGCAGCCCACGACAACTGTCGCAGCTACCTTACCCCTGCCGTGGCAAGCTACTTCTACCGCGGCAAGCCTCTGCCGTTACCGTTCTTTTCTACCGCAGCGTGCCACCGCCGCTGCGACTTGCTCCTGCCGCGGCAAGCTACTACCACAGCTGCCTTGCTCCTGCTGTGGCAAGCCAGTTCCCCGCCGCGGCAAGCTACGCCCCTACCGTGGCAGCGCCGCGACAGCCTCTCTTCCGCCGCGGCAACTGCCGTTGTCACTTTCCTCTGCCACGGCAAGCCTCTACCGTCGCTGCATCGTTCCTACCGCAGCAAGACCCTGTCGCTGCTGCCTAGCTTCTGCCGTGTCAAGCCTTCGTCGCCTGCCACCTTGCTCCTCCCTCGGCAGCGAGCCATCTTCGCCCCTTTTTAATCCCTGTAGCTCTTTAGAACCAAATAGCTAGTCAAGAGCGTTATGATTTCATGTGTTGAAATTTCTGATTCAATGTTATTTGGTTCTTCCTGGCCTCGTTGATTTATTCGCCGTTCTTTTCGACGTGTAGATACAACGTTAGGAATTATCGCGCGAAGGAACTCGGACAACTGCCGGATCGAATTCAGGACCGAGCCCCGGACAACATTTCCAGGCAAGCATTCCCACCTTGACCATGTTGAATCCCATACTTGTGAACATTAAGTATTTTATTTGCAAACTTGCATGCTATGTTGATATCGACGTTATTTTATGCTAGGGTAGTTATGCCGAGTAATTGCATATGAGGTAGGCTCTGAAATCCAATCCTTGTAACCCTAACCATATTTAGTCGGTTGATACTCGACCGACCAACTAAGTA
Source organism: Stipa capillata (assembly GCA_019208055.1). Classification (NCBI taxonomy): domain Eukaryota; kingdom Viridiplantae; phylum Streptophyta; class Magnoliopsida; order Poales; family Poaceae; genus Stipa; species Stipa capillata. The sequence continues at coordinate 267,380 of JAGXJF010001616.1, read as the reverse complement.
GGAACATAGGCATTAGCCGTGCTTAGCCCTGCTGTAGTAAAAACTAAATTTTACCGATACGATGGGATTGGGATCAAAACCCTCGGTTTGTTATACATTCCGAGGGAATCTTTTAAAATGAAATGTTTACTAAAATCCCAAGTGAAAGTGATGGAGGATTGGGATTCGGGCAGGAATGCTAAGGGAGTTGGGAGGTGGTAAGGTAGCCGGACGCTACATGAGAAATGAAATTGCCGGGTAGCCGGTTGCTACCTGAGGAGATGGTTGGATATGGAGTCCTGCTCGAATCAGTTAAGGACCGAACCTAAGTGCCGCTGAATCAGTTCCCCACCGTACGTCCACATGTCCTTTATGGGAAGGACTGGACCTGGTACCCCGTCTAATACCGGAGCCCGGAATCGTGGGAAGTTAGGTTGAAGTGCTAGTGGATCCGTAGAATCCCTAGAGGATCTCCACGGGACTGAGTAGGGGTAAAGCTCTTCATGGGTCTCACCGTATTATGGGGGTAAAGCTCAGTAGAGTCCTACAAGGTACGTGGAACATGGTCCGACACAAAGGGGGGAGAGTCCCATCTCTGTCATTCGAGATGAAGAGGGTCGGGTAGTCCTCCTAGCGAGTCCAGCTCTGGTGTGAACACGGGGGAAGGGTCTCATTGTACTAGTCCTGTCAGTATACGATGCATAGTATACCCAGGGCGAACTACATCTTGTGGGTAAAGCCGTACCACCTCTGCAGAGGGTTAAAACTATTCGAATAGCCGCGTCCTCGGTCATGGACATGAACTGGTGAGGCCACACACTGGTTAGACTGAGTTTTGTTTGTGAAAGCTGGGAAATGGGATTAAGGACGTGGGCATGATGTGTCCACAGTGAGCAGTTTAAGCTACAGTCTGGTAGCGAGGAACTGCAGAAGAGGGAACCTAGCCCGGGCCGCGTGAAGGCAGCGCGGGTAGGTTGTAAGGATTGTTTGAGGCGGTAGGCGGAGCTACCGACCTCTGGTCGACGTTTGTTCTGCTGGATTGACCAGCACCGAATGCTGTCTCGACAGAGACGAACTTGATTTCGAAAATGCTTTTGAATCTACTATTCTGTATTTCGAACAGGAACTTGCATTTCCGCACAACTACAACTTAGGGTAGAGCTATCCCTTGATCTATTCCCTGCATGAAATATTGCCGTATATTTCCTCCTGTGGGAATAGCTTGCGAGTACATTCCATGTACTCACCTGGCTTGTTGATTTGGCCAGACGAAGGAGACGTCAAGTCTGAAGAAGCTTACGATCGCGAAAGCTAGGGCGTAACCCCAGTCAGTTGCCTATCGGGTAGGGCATATTGATAGGTCACCTCACCTTAAATTCCGCTGCAGATTTCTAGCCGTTGGGCTACAGGTATCAGATTATCGGCCTTATCGGTCTATTCAATTATTTATGCATGTATGACAATGATATACAGGTTACCTCGTGTGTATCGGTTATTGATCCAGGGACCGATACAGTAATCACGAGGGAGTTCCCGGCCTTAAAACCGGGGGCGCCACACACGCCCAACAAAAGTCGGCTGTCGGCGCCGCCGCCTACCTATGCCCGCTGCCGCCATGCGCCGAAAAATCCCACCGCCACTGCACCATTGAAGGCCCTGCCGCCGCCATCCACCGCACGGGCTTTTCTCGGTGGCATCCTCTGGCGGCGGCGAGGGGGAGGAAGGGGGAGGGGCGGCTGTGAGGCCAGCGGAGGTGGTTGCCGCCCGAGTTGCCCCTGAGGAGCGGTGCGGAGGCTTTTTTTGGAACTACACTAATATTTATCAACGTTAACCTTTATGTAACAATACTAATTAACCATAAAATATGCTAATTATCACTAAATATACACTAATAAATACATTAAAAATATACTAATCAACACACTAACACTTATGAATAATAATATTATAGCAATAATTATTAATTACTAAGATAACTACTAATTAGCACTAATCATTTCTTAATTATCATGACTAGAGAAGGGTGGCAGTCTCATATTATAGAGCACACAAAAAAATTGAAGCATTAGTTAAAAAAAGATAGCACAAACGTATCAGATCAATTTAAGAAATTAGTTATAAACATCCACCAGGCTGCACAACCTGAGAGCAGTACCATAACCCACATACACTATTTTTCGAAAATGGATACCTGCATTATGATGTTCATTGCTCTGCCTACAGCAGCATCAAAAGATCAAAAATACTTTCATTAGCTTATCTGCAAAATAAAAACGTCTTCGTCTGCATCGCACCGTAGACTTACTATTATTACTTCCATTAGCAGAGCAGCCAAAAACAGCCAGCAAAGAGGACTTCAAAAAAGACAGGGTATCAAACTTTAACGGTACTTATATCATTAATCAGTATGAGTTGGATTAATTATTTTAAGCATGCGAAGCTAAGCAAACAAGAAAATGGTAGCATTGCTTCTGCAGCTGAGCTCGACCGATGAATCTGTAAGCGTTTCTATTAAACGAACGAATCGATCATTCAAAACATCATGCCCATCGGCACACAAATTATTTTCTTCTTACTGCAAGCAACCGAAGATAGAGATTTAAAAAAAGGCAAATTAAAGCCAGACAAATTAAACAAACAGAGAAAACACTCTAAATCTAATTGTTCATGAGATAGCATTTTAAAGAAAGCCTAGACACTCCATCAATCAACAAACCAATATGGTGAAGAGTAACTTTATCCAAATTTACTTGAACCCCAAGGGCAGGTGCAAGAAGGTGGAGGCTATGCAACAACTGGCACCTGATTCCGCCCATCGGCCATCGCCTTCACATAGTGTACATGGTGCATTGTAGTGGCAAATCAATTCACATTTTACCACAGTTATAAGCTGAAAAATAAACATGTGACGGTGGCATCAGTTTCTAGACTACACCGCTAAGTTTATCTTTTCGACAAGCAATCATTGGGCCTAAGTTGGTGGAGTGAAATAACTGATGATAGATATTGCAGAGTTCACGGTTGCTGGGAACCGGGATAGACTTGATGATGAATAGTACTGTGGGAGTCTAGTTTCAACTACTAGACCCCCTGTATACATCCTCATCAGTCCAGGATCACGCTGACGGTACATAGACGAAATGAATAACATTGCGTGCATTCAAAGTTAAAAACTTAGTTTGAATATGATATGCCACATGGCTTACAAAGTTCCATGTCTTAACGACATTATTACATCAGAGGAAACAACGGAAATAAAAGCGAAACGGCTCCATCCGTACCACAGGCAATTGACGGAAGCCATGCGATCTATTCTTCGGGATCATCATAGAAGAAGTCTTCATCAGCTCCTTCTTCAGCATACTCCTCTGCACACCACCACAATAAAACATGCACGATGAGTACTTCGCGTACTCAGCAAGCCACCTGGCGGCAGATGGTCCTATCATACTACATGCAAGGCTTCAAAGGAAGGTTTTATGGCTTAGTTGCGTAAATCAATCTTTTAATTGAATTACTGTAGTAGATTTGAAGGCTGCAGTTTGATATAAAATAATTTTATTATCAGGGGCGTTTTCCAGCATGTGGTCCTCAACCAACACATTCGAGCTAGGAACTTCCGCCTTAGCTCGACCATAGGTTACATCAGCAAAGGGGTAGAGGGAAATAGCAAGGGGGAGAGGGACATGTCCTTTTCATCTAGAACGAGTCATGTGTTGTCCATAACTGTGGACACGGCTAATCGATTAGTTTTAACTCTGCAGAGTTTGTACACTTTACCCACATGACACAATCTCGTCTTGTTGCCACTGGCCGTCGCCAGCATAGTACACACCCATCGGTGTACCGGTAGGGAGATTATGACGAGGTCTTTTAGATAGTCTCATCCCGATGTGACATGCCCACTAGGTTTTGACACGGAGAAGCGATACACCCGTTTACCCTGCGTGGCCCCCATTGGTGCCGAGGTCCTCGTAGCTACGTCCACCCTTCTGCGGTACGGCAATGTCGACACCAAGATTCGACTAACCTACTTAACCAAGCCAATGCCCATATAGCATGTGGTTGTACTGTTGTCACAATTCTCCAACTTCAAGACTTCGGCCGTAATCGATACGGATGACTAATGGCTTCTTCATCTCATGAAGAACGACCATTGCTCCTTCATCACATGATCCAGCTGTCGTCCGTACCTTTTAGATGGTAAGTTTCACCCAGAGTAGAATAGGAAGAATAGAGAGGGAGAGAATCATCGGGCATCCGGCCCTAACTCAGCGAGCTCAACAAGTTTCAATTCAAGGATCATCGATCCGTAGATCACTCCTCCATAGAGGCAAAACAAAATAACCTAAAGATAAATTTAAGCATGGCTAAGCATTTCTCTACTCTATCAGAATAAAACATATTAATCTACTCAGGGTATCAATTATTCAGGGCGACAAGCGGAAAAGGTAAAGGTGTGTCAATCGACACGCTAGCTACTGGATCAAAACAGCATGCATGTTTGTAAATAACAAAATATAATGACTTTTAAAATTATAGGATCAAATATGATCAAGAAAAATGGGGCATGCCTTCGTGGTAGTACACTCCTTCCTCAGCTGCTTCGGTCACCGGGTCGGTCTCTTCACTCCCTATCGACGCAACGAAGCAAGAGCGAACAAATGAATAACCAACTCCAATAAAGCATTCCGAAAAGCAATACGAGAGAGAAAAGCACGACGAAGGTAAGATAGGGTGGAATGGAACGATGGCGCGATAGCGTCATCGTGACGAAGATAGAATGAGTCTTCTAGGATTGGCCATAACCATATCTACATAACATAATAACATATATCCCCTGCCGGGTATTAGAATAGATATTCTCATATATATACATACAACCTACACCCTAACATGCTAGTAATCATGATAAAAAGGTATAACCATTCACAATTAACCACAAATAACTATTTAGGTGAATCCTAAATATTTACAATGGTTAATAACAGTAAGGAATAAATTTATAACATATAACCACAATTACACATGCATTTCTAATAATTTTAAAGACTAGAAATTAATCACAAAGCTATTCTCTACCATTAGCATGAACTAATTAAGAATGGATCAACCTAGAGCGTGTCTACACTACCATAACAGTACCGAAAATGATTTAATATTAATATTAAATCTGAACATTAATTTATTAAGGCAATTGCTAGCATTTTTTGTGTAACAATTATGTCAAAAATAATAATTAACATCAAAAAATTATGAAAATGGGTTAACATGATATAATACCAATTCCAGAGACATTTCATGCTTAAAAGTGTTCTAGAAATGTATTTTAAATAATTATAACTATTATTCTAAGCATGAAAACTAAACTAAAAACATGGTAAAACATTATTCAATTATTCTAAATGGGTTCTCATGACTTGACACCATTCCTAGAATATAACATGATTTATTGGGTACTGGACATGTATTTTTAATAGCTAAGACAGGTTTATAAAGGCACTATTACTAAAAACAGGATTTAAATACAATTTTAAATGGATCTAGAACACATCTTGATTTTTATAGCTCAAACTATTGCAGAAAAAATATTTTGGTTTACATGAAAAATTAGTTCTAAGATTCTCTGATCCTAGGAAAAAATTGGATATAAATAACAGAGAGCATTTATATTTTTAATAATTAAAACAGTGCTTATTTTATTCTATAAAATTCTACACAAGTCCAAAATTTATGAACAATTACAGAACTACTCCTTAGCATACTATTAATCTATAGAAAAAGAATAACTTCAAAATAATTATCTAGTGCAAAGTTATGATGAAATTTGGTCAAATTTCATCTAATTTTGAATATAGTTTAAAATCTAGCGGTCGGATTAAAAATCCGATCGCACCATTGGACTCGTGGGGTTCTAAAGGTCTTATTTTACTACTAAAATCAAGGATCGGACATAGATTAGATGGATCCAAAGTACATGAGGAAGTACTGTTCATGCATGTACTGTAGCAGTAGGGTTTTGGGATGGATTCAATAAATGGTTGCACATAGAAGGATGGATAATGTGTGAAATTGGTTGAGGGAATTTGTTGCATGGGTCGTTGGGAGACTACCATGGAAAGAGATTGGAGAGGAACTCACCAAGTGCGGAAGAAACGGAGGAGAGAAGGAGTTCGTTGGAGTTGAGGAAGAAGCTCGCGGTACGGTTGATGTAGTGGAAAAAGCTCCCGAGTTCTTGCGGTAGAAGATGCGTGTCGACGTGGGGAAGCTCCTAGTAGCAGCGCCTCGGTGTGAGGTGCGTCGTGGTCGTCGGAATTCCTCGCCGGAGTTGGAGAAGAAAAAGAGGTGGAGAAATTTTTTTGGTGAGGAGGCAAAGGGGAGAAACTCAGGAATGAGAGGCCTTATATAGGAGAAATGGGGGGGAGAGGAAAGGGCACTGCACTAATTACTATGCTAATTATCAGGATTAAAACAGCAAAACACCGGATTAATCGGAGAGAAACGGCCGGCGGCGGCATCCCCGCGTGCGTGCGTTACGCACGGCACGATGCGCTCGGGCACTCGGCCGCCTGCCTGCCAAGGCGCACGGCAAGGCGTGGCCTGGCCAGCCTGCCATGGCGGCCCAAGGGAGCGGGCTAGGCGGTGGCCTGGCTGGCCCAGGGCGGGCGCCCTGCTGGAGGCGACCTGGCTCGGCTTGGCCTGGCCCAGCCGGCGGCCCAATCGGAGGGAGGGGCTGGCCTATGGGCCGACCCAAGGGAGGGGGCGGCCGCCGGGTAGGCCGGCCCATGGGGGAAGGCGGGGCAGGCCGGGGGCGGGCCCGGTGAGTGGGCTGGCGGGGCGTGCGGCCCAAGAAGGGAAGAGAATGGGCCAGCCGGCCCAGGAGGCTTAAAAGTAAAATAAAAATGATTTTTGAATAAAAATAAACGTAGAAATTCCAAAAGGGCCTTTATAAATACCAAAACACTTCCAAAAATTCACAGAAAAACTCAATAAAAATACTTTTGGGGCAAATTTTTTAAAAGATGTTCAATTTAAAATTAAAAAAAATACTTATAGCTCTCAAATTAATTCAAAACCTTGAATTAATTTGAAATAAATCCAATTAAAATACATATAGGTATATTATATAGTTGCACATCCTCTTCTCTTTAAAAAAAATTTAAGCCTGAAAAATTCGAGGATGTTACAAGTACGGTATCCCGTATACGAGGACGTTTCCGTATACGATTCCCTGGATTATCAAAGTAAGCGTACGTATCCGGTAAGGATCCCCAGGAGATAAGGTAACCCCCGTAAGGAGGGAGGACACCCCTTAAACTAGAAAGTCAATCCCGACGTTTGAGGAAGTCAGAGTCCTACCCGGGCATAAATCCATGTCCAGTACGACTCGGAGAGCCCCCTATAAAAGGATCAGTAATCCTATAGGGGAGGACAAGTCTCTTGAGTTGAGAGAGATCCTACAGGTTCTGCTAGCGAGACAAGCCTGAAGTCATCTAGAAGCCATAGCGATTCTCACGAGAAAACCCGCCGCCTCGAAGCAGTCGAGCCTTGCGGAACTAGCCTACTTAGCCTCCGATTAGGTCTAGGATAGCCACTAACATACACATCATTTGTAAGAGACATTATTTGGTCAATATATACGAACATGACGTAGGGTTATATCCTGAGGGAGACCCGAACCTGTATAAAAAGGGCGTTTCCTTGCTATCAGATCTCCTGGTCTTGTGCCCTAGGGGTCCCTACCTAACAAGAAGTATATTCCACGAATACCGTAAGATCGACGGTTTACCGATCGTCGACAAGACTCATTTGGGGTTTAAATTCTAATGGACAGTTTTCTGTTAAGTCTATGTATCATTTCTTGATGAACTCTAATGCTCAAAATTGAGAGTGCCTCTCAAAACCAGGATTTTTCTTTGGTACCTAGACATAGGGGTCATACTCACAAAAGATAATTTGATTAAACGAAACTGGAATGGTTGCCCCAAATGTTGTTTTTGTTCTTAGAATGAAACCATCAAACATCTATTTTTTAACTGTCATGTCGCTCAATTTTGTTGGCGGGTGGTAGAACTAGCTTTTAGCTTGATACACCCTCCTTCTGTCGCTCATATGGTGGGGAACTGGTACTGTAATATCGATGATAATATCAAAGATCGAGTTTTCATTAGCGTCCTTGCTTTATGTTCGACTATTTGGCTTTGCCGTAATGATGTAATTTTTGATCGAAAGTTTTTTTAGCATCTAAATCAGGTGGTGTTCATATGCGTACATCTTTTGCGTTCATAGATTCCACTGCAGCAGGAGGATCAACGATCATCTTTGGAGACTGGGAGACAGGTGGTGCTTCATTATTCTCGTCTAATGCTTGGCGGCAGTTGCCCAGAACTGGTGCTGCTAGCACTCCATAAGGCACCTTGTTTAGTTATATCATGTGCTACTTTGGGATGTTTGCCATACGGTCCATTGTGTTTTCTTGTTCTTTTGCACTAGACTATTTATGTGACTAGTGACTCTGTTCGTTGGCTGTGTGCATCTTGATATGTATTGGCCAGAAGTAATATAATTATTCTTTTATCTAAAAAATAAGCAAATTTTTTTATGGTTAGTCATAAATCATGATTCTTTAATCATTTTCTACTACGGAGTTAGAAAACAGTAATTTGAATATATGTAACTGATTAACTAACAGAAAGGTGTAGTTAGAATCGATTTATAGTTATCAGATTCTGAAGTACTCCCCGGCCATTCTAAATTCCCAGTCCTTAATTAGTGTTTCTGTAACACAAAATGCAATGCTAGCAAGACACATTATGCTCTGAAATTCCATCGAGTTGTGGTAGGAGGACGAACACATATGTCCTGGTTCACAAAACTCCCAAAACAACAAACGTTAAATTTTGTGAAAATTTATGAAATTTACAAAAAAATTCTGATTTATTTGAAGACTGAATTTATTTTAGTTTCATCATATTTTTGCATGAAATTTTGTAGATCTACATATTTAGGCAACATTTTACTTGTAATAATTCTTTCATATTTTTTTGTAATGTGGAATATCTTGTTTCTACATGAAATAAAGAGTAGAAGAGGGTACTTTTATACCTCCGCGTGGCTCAACGCGGTCAAACAGCATTCACAGTTTTTATGATAAATGTGTAAAGAAAATAACGGAATTATATTTTTGTAAACAAAATAGCAGACCAGTAGCATTTGTGTGAAGTCGCCCCTGCTGTGTTCGGGTTTGCTCTCCATATTGGGGGTCGTAATAGTACTTTCGCTTCCCGTGAGGAGAATCTCTCAGGTTCTCGTGATGGGGGCAGAAGACGAGGGTAGTGCGCCGCCGCCGCTGCAGCCCGCCGCCGGCCGTCCCGCAACCGAGGCGAGGGCCCCGCTCACCCCAGCTCAGTTCCTCTCCTGGAAGCAGCGAAAGGTCCCTTTCTCGTCCTTCCCCTAACTAGAAAGTTCCTCTGGGTATCGCCATCAATTTACGGCTGCAATGTTGTTGGTTCCTCGTAATTTCCTTTGCACCCCGCGAGTAACTTAGTGCGTTGTGATCATATGGGGGTCTCCCCGTTACTAAACTATGGAAATTACTGGTGATTCATAGGCTCGTCTCTGGATGAAGACTAATATGAGGTGAATATGTGGCTTTTGTTCTTGTGAGCCGGCTGTTGGTGTGCTAAATTTTAACATGTTAATCTTTGCAGTGGTATCTGTAGTAAGTTTTAGAATTGGATCTATGCGTTGGAATTTTTATGGTTCGATTGCCATAATTAATTAGGTCATGTACTTTTACATGGACGCTTGAAGCGAGCGAATATATAGAGCCGCATCGTCCATCACCCATGTGAGAGCCACTTCGTTTAATCCAAACAATTTTTTGTAGGTGTTTAGATGATTGTATTATCTATCAATCACAGGTAGATATATGTGTAAGCACTATTAAGCACCGGTGTCTACTTAAGCATCTGCAGCGATGCTACAAATTTAGCACCTTGTCCGTCCAACATGAAAAGAGAAGAGAATTTTCTGCTGCTAAGTGCCTCTGCAAAATCCTGTACTGTACATGCCCTTAGATGCTATAATCTCGTGAATCGTTCTGAAATTGATCTTCTTGAGTAAACTGCAAATTTGTGGACATTTTGGTGTTTCGTGCCAATGCATATGAGATTCTTGGGAGGAAATGGAGCTTATCTCGCTGTATTATGGTTCTTTTTCCTTCTGTGTTTTCTAGGCTAGTTGTAGGAAGAACGATGCAGCATTTGTTTCAATGTTCTGGCCCCTTTTGAGCTTCCTGAGATATGCAGGCTGTTTTTGTTCGATTGTAGATTTCTCATTAGCTTCTTTGTCAATTGCCTGGGTAATTGTCATGGATCTGTCATATTTCTGCCTTTGAATTATTTGTCTTAATTCTTAGGGAGCACTCTTCTCTAATTTGCGTGGTTGTACAAGTATGATTTTTCATGCATAGTTACTCTTGAAATTATGACAGTTCTTCTGTTTAATAAATACTGATATGTATCAGTTATTCGGTATAGGGAGAATTACACTGCTTGTGCATTTTGTTTTGCTGGTAGTGTTCCAATATTCATAGTCTGTTCTTAGACAGATAATTGCAACTTCTCTCTCTGCAACCTTTTGTTCTTGTTGTAATTATTAGTTCCTCTTGGTTTTTTTATGGTGGATGAATTCTTCAGATTATTGTGGTGTTGCTTGTTCAATAAAAAAGCTGTGCTTTTCATATGCTATTCCTCTTGAATATGAAATTCATGGTGCTTGAAACGTGCCTTATAAAAGTTTGATGGTTGTTGTTTTATGCTATTCCAAATGTAGAAGAACAAGTTAAGACGGTGGTTCCTAGATGATACGTGCTGAGGTTAACGTAGTTTCACCATGTTCTTTTTTGATCTAATTATAACTGCATAACTGCTTTAAAAGAATAATGGTGTGAATGCTTGTGATCATTGCATATAAGTATTCCTATTAACTTAATTATGACATTGTTGAATATATGCCAGTATTTGTGTTCTCGTTGGTGAGTACGGTCATCATTCTTGACTGTTATCAGATCAATTCTGAGTACCCTTTCAAGACAAGTGTTCTTCGGACAATACAGCACACGTTGCATTCTGACCGAGTAAAATGGGGAGGGCTGGTGTGTGGTGTTAAGTGATGATCATCCGAGTTATATCTTGAGAAATGATGGTCTATTCACTAATAAATCTTTATAAATGGTCTGTTGTTAGACTAATTTGTCTTTTCTCCAGGGTAGTTCTCCATGTAATATCAATGTGTAGTGTCCTTGCGTGCATGAATACTTGAAAATATTCACATATTCAATTAAGTCTCTTGCGTCATATTAAGAGTATGAAATCAAATATTTTCTCAGAACTGTTATTTATGAAGAGCTTGGGGATGATTTTCCTATTTAGTATTTACCGAGTCCGGGTGTTTTGGATGGTCACTAGGTTATTTTACATTCTGCGATTTGCCCAATTCATCAAACTGTGAGTCTGTGATTATGTGGAATTTCTATACTTAGTTTGCAGTTGGGTGATCTTAATGAACAAAGCCAGTTCCTTTTCTTGGCCTGGATAAGAAAACATTTATCTGAGTAACATCGTTGTTTGCTTTTAACTCTAGGATGCAGAGGAAGCTGCACAGAAAGCTGAAGCAGCTCAGAAGCGAGCCGCAGATATAGCTTCAGGAGCAGTGCAAATGAATGGCCGAGAGCTGTTCCAGCATGAACCCTGGGTGTTTGACAATAACATTTACTGAGATGACCAAATTTGCGGAAATTCACAACGTATGTATGCTGTGTTCACTGTGAAACCCACAACATGAGTTTGCACAAGCCCATTGAGCTTTGTTTTATGGAATCTGCACAATGCTTTGCTGCTGATAAATAGAAACAAAGACAGTACTCTGCAATCTTGTTCCGTATTTTTCATGCTTCCAATATCTTTGAAGGCATCCAGATTTCTCAGAATGCTGAATATAGTGTGTACCATCCATACAGGATGCGTATAGCAACAGTACGCTTCCGAGTGTTGAATACACACCTCTACGGTTATCCACGGAAAACGGTTGGGCGGTGTCTTGATGAAATTTGTTACTCCCAGCTCCCATCCGCATCCGCATCCCCTTCGTCGCCGCCTCAGGCCAGCCTCCGCCGTTGCTCGACGTCTCCGCCGGCTATGCAGCATCGCAGATCGGATTAGGCTGCCTTTCAAGTCGATGGGCAAGATCGAAACGGCAAACGGTGGCTGCGAGCGGCGGCCCACCTTGGTGGTTGCATGGAGCAACGAGCGAGGAAGGAAGGGTCGGAGCTCGCAGTGGGCCTCCGGAGTCCGGGTGGCGCTCGGCTGCAACGGCTGAGGCTCGAGGGCCCGGCTTTCACGTCGGGCATCGAGGAGAAGCCAACGGAGCGTAGCTACCTGCAGGGACCCTCCAAGCCAGGTAATTTTTTATTCTACTGCAGGGCTTACAAACCAAACAACCTCAACTGTTTCCGTCAATGATCCGAAACACCCAAAAATGGAACCAAATTGGAGCTAAATTGATGATCAATGGGCCAAGAATGATAGTTTCAAGAAAAATCGTATGTTATAACTAAAGACCGTCATCAAAAATTAGAAAACCAGGTTAGTGGTATGATATGATTGAAATTTCCCATTTGAACGAACAATAGGCATATACTTGGAATTATCCACTTCAAAAGTATATGAAGTACTACGGCAAAATTAATAATATTTGTAAGGAAAAAGAAATACAGACATTGTCTTTGTTAGTGTTTGCGCCCTATGTAAGTCACAACTTCAAGAAAAAAGAACGTCCTATATAAATCAAGAACGTGACTATACGGCGACAGTGCTCCCATTAGCTTACCTACGGAACGTTCCGACCAAACTAGCTGTCCAAATCCCATCTCCTACCCAATCACAAGGCTTGCTGGCTAGTGTTTTTTCCAGCACGTCCAAGCAATGTCCATATACCGAACGGTTTGGCCACCACATCTCCCTTGCATGCATGTATGCATGCGTAAGAGTAGATAACGCTGACATCATCAAGATTCTCTTAAATTCTAAAAATTTAAAATATTTTTTCTCTCAAACTATTTATCTGATTTGAGATCCGTTTTCATTGTTGAGTTCCTCACGAGGAGACCTTCAAAACTAGATCCTATATTGATATGTTTCGACGATATTTTTTTACAGCATCAATTACCATGCTTATAATACACAGTTATCACCATGTACTGATGTAATTACCATGGGTAACTGCATACTAATAGGCTGATAACTGGCGTATTATTGCTTGGTAACTAGTAGCGTAAAAAAAATTGTTAAAACATATCCAAATAGGATATAGTTTTAAAGCTCTCGTCAAGATGAACCTAACCATGAAAACAGATCATGAATCAGATTAATTGTTTGAGAGATAAAACATTTTAAAAATTTTGAATTGAGAGAATCTCGCTGACATCAGCAATTTCGTTTTGTTGTTATTTGCATGCACTTGCTGTTTTCAACAAAATTATTTACTTGCTATTTTGCATGCAGAATACCATCTCCACGGTGAAATTTTTTGAGCACAATAGATCAAACGGCACGAGCGACGTTCGTATGTTAAGCCAGTTTTAGAACGTTCTCAAATTAGATTTTCCGATAAAACAATAGATGGAGTAGGTTCTAGATTATCGTAAAGTCAGAATCCACATGGATTATGGTAATATCATTTGATTCTTTAATTTTTGCATTTGTGATCATTGGATCGGAATCCGATGGTAGGAAGAACTTTTGACGATGTGACGCTCTTATGTGACTTGTTTGGCACTAAGCTTTTAATAAAAACTAAAGATGTGTTTCATTTTTGTTTATTTATTTATTTCGGTAACTGACAGTAGTTCTCATTAAGGTCCACCAACCTTCACAGAACATGGACCCATCCATGTTCTGAGGGTTGACCGTCAGTGATGGCAAGTCATCAATAAGTATAAGGTCATATTAGCTATATGCTATCTGTTTTTTCTTCCAGTTCCATTTCATGGCGATGTGTGCGACAAGTACAAAAGGTATGCTCCATGCATTGTATTGCGGCATCCATTCTTAAGTGGTATGTTGGGTTCAACCATGGCCATTTTAAAGTCTTTATTACATTTTGTAGATTTTTTCTTGAACTTTTTTGGAGAGATGAGCACTTTTACATTCTAATTCTTCAGTTCTATATTGGACCGATTTCAACCAGTTTTCTTCGTGTTCAAAACATTGCTTCATTTTCCCTGTACGGAAGCAATTATGTAGAATTACCCCATTCGTATCATCATTCAAACTCCACAGCGGAAGTGAAACAATAAAGATTAATTCTACTCTCTCCTACATATCTTTCATTAAGGAGTATTCCCTCTAGCAATGTAATCCAGCAACAAACTGAAATGGTTCTCTGCAATTTTGTGCAAATTTCTGAAATAGCAATCTACTTTGGTTATAACTAAGCCTTCCAACCCCAATTATTCAGTAGCTAGAGGAGATGTTTTATTTCTAAACGATCTCTAATGGAGTATAAGAAGCATCTATGTTGACCAATTGGAATCTGAAATCACTACCTATTCATTGATGATTTACCCATGCAAATTAAGCATCTTACTCTGTTCATTTATATGCTGGATTGAAATTGAATTTCAACACTAACAAAGTAAATTTTTAGGTCAAGTTGTCTTCCAACATTGAATAAGTTCCCTAATACTTTCAAAAGATGGATTCTCCAGAAAATATGGTTAGACAATTAATCCAAGGTGATCATAGATCAAAATGGATTGCAAATAGCAATCATAATGTGAAATGCTTCACAGAAGATGAGATGCTTCTAATACTTCTGATGACATCACTGATTAATTGAGTTGAACCAGGAGACGAAGTCTGGCCCAGCTCCGCTCAACTGGGAGCAGCGGTCAGCCATCTCGCTTGCTGCGGCGCGTGGTGTGGCGTCCATCCACTCAGCTGGACCATTGAGCTGCCACGGCAACATCAAGTCCTCTAACGTCCTGCTCACCGGCACCCACGATGCGTGCGTTTCGGAGCATGGCCTGAAAACACTAGGCCTGTTCCGCAACGCCTCCGGCTACCGCGCGCCTGAGGTCACCGACGATTGATGGGTCTCCCAGAAAGCCGATGTGTACAGCTTCGGCGTCCTACTGCTGGAGCTTCTCTCCCGCAAGGATCCTGTAAACAACACACAGCTTAAGGAGGGAGTGGATTTACCGCGGTGGGTGCGTTCCGTGGTACGTGAGGAGTGGGCGGCGGAGGTGTTCGACGTGGAGCTCCTCAGACTTATTTTTAAGAAGCAGAAGGGCGGAGAAGAGGAATGCATGATGCAGGAATGCATGATGCGACTACTGCAGCTTGCCATGGATTGTTGCAGTCAAGATGCCAACTTGAGGCCGACAATGTCCGATGTCGTACAGTGGATTGAGGAGATCCGACAGTCCTAATCGAGGACCTCATACATTACTGGATCAAAGTTGTTTCTAATCACACATTTTCCGTTTGTGAGCTTGTAATCTATCATCTATGAACTTCATACATGTTATTGGTCCCAACAGACCTGACTCCTGATCGGAACACCGTTTCAGCTGGTCATGCTGGAGCACTAGTTCCCCAGAAAAGAATGGTTTCCATTGTAAGTTTGTACTCTATCAACTGTCACATGTTATTGGGATCTGTACTCTGCATTATTCCAAATTAAATGTTGAGTTTATGGACATATGTTCTTTTTGAAAAGGTTGGGTTTATAATTGACATTGCAGGTAACGAGTACAAGCTCAGCTGCAATGCTTGATGTATGTAAAGAGGAAGAACTTGCTATACGTTTTTTTACGAACGTTATGGCCTTCATTATGATATGTCCTTATACCAAACTGCAAGGCTTTTGCCCCCTTTTGTTCTCCAAGCATGAATTTGGGAAGAATTTTGAGTGTACCTTCTTTTTTGCGATGTAATCTGAAGTTTATCTTGACAGCTGAATGTTTTCCGCATAACAACAGTAGGGGTATGGATGAAGGTTCTGACGGAGCACGATGGTCGTGGCGACGACTCCCGCGTGCCATGACGAAGGCTTTCTGGGGCGAGCAACAAGTGCCTCGGGTGAGCAACCTCAGGCGATGACGGCAACGACGACACGCACGCAAGTGAGATGCACATGTGTGGCATGATGATGAAGGCCACCTTGAGTGAGGGTTCTAGGTAAACAACCCCGGGCGACGACAATGCCCGTGCAGATAAGACATACCTATGCAGCACGACCATGAAGGCCCCCTCAGATGAGTGCCCTGGGCAAGCAACCCTGATCGACAATGATGCAAGCATGGGTGAGGCGCTTCTGCACGGCATGATGATAAATGTACCTGGGCGAGTGCCCCGGCAAGCAACCCTGGGCGACAATGACCCGCGCGTAGGTGAGACACACTCGCACGACATGGCGAAGACCACCATAGGTGAATTCAAACCCCCCTTCCCACCGGATGAGTGCCTTGAGGCGAGTAACCTCCCAGTGAGGCACACCCCCGTGGCATGACAGAGACCACCCTGGGTGAATGCCACAAGGTGAGCGACCCTAGGTGACGGCTACGCACGAGCGGGTGGGGCACACTCACGCAACCATGGAGCCTGTACAAGATGCTCTTCTGATACTTAGGAATATGCTTCTAGCGGTAATGCAGGAGAGACTGATTTCCACCGGAGATCGTGTGATATGCCCAGGGGTAGAACCATAAAATGCCTGTACATCTAAACACATACCACCTCATTTCTCCCCTATAAGGAGGCGAGCATCCCCTCCATTTGAGAGTGAAATACAATGGCACTCCATTTTCCGCTCCACTTGAGATCTACTAAGTGTTGGCAACGTTTCCCATGCGTCTTGTTCATTCCCCTGCACACCCGCGTGACCAGATCGTCAACCGAGGGTGCCTCAAGTTTATTGTCCGAGCGCGTACTTGACTACTATCTGTTTAGGTACAGTTATGATAATATGTCGACTGTGATATATTTAGGTGCAATTATGATGATCTATCAGCTATGATCTGTTTAGGTGTAATTAGAATCATCTATCGATTATGATCTGTTTAGGTACAGTTATGATGATACATCAGTTTTGATATGTTTAAAAATAATTATAAAGATCTATTGGTTGTGGTCCACTGATAATAAAAGAGTCTGTCAGTGTTTTACTTTTTAAAGGAAATTTAATCTGTCTTTTCTTTTATAATATCACGCATACAGTTAAAAAAGATAATTAATAACGTTTCTCGTGCAATTAGTATTGATCTAATATCACGCGTACAGGTAAAACAATAAAGATAGTTAAACAGATCACACCCGATGGATCATCATAACTGTACGTAAATAGACGGCTCAGTATATCGACTAGCTGGCCGGCTCACGATTTAAACTTTTGTTTCCCATACTGATCTAATATCACGCGTATAGGTAAAAAAATAAAGATAATTAAAAATATTTTTCACGCAATAGATCTTCATAACTGCACTTAAACATATCACAACCGAAAGATTTTCATAACTGCACATAAACAGATCACAGCCGATAGATCTTTATACAAGATAATTATAAACATTTCCCGCGCAATTGCAGTTATGAAGATCTATCGTTTGTGATTTCTTTAGGTGCAGTTATGAAGATCTATCGGCTGTGATCTGTTTATGTGTAATTATGAAGATCTATTGGTTGTGATTTGTTTAAGTGTAGTTATAAAGATCTATCGGCTATGATATGTTTAGGTGCAGTTATGAAGATCTATCGGTTGTGATATATTTAGATACGGTTATGAAGATCTATTGGTTGTGATCCACTAATAATAAAACGGTTCACTAAATTAACAATCGGATGTTTTATTTTTTTATGATAATTTGTAGCATCTTTTTATTTTTTCTATTATATTCTACTTTTAGTATATATTAGATCCTTTTAGAATAGAATAGGCTCTTGTCGTGTGTGAATTGATAGGATCCGGCGAAACCAGATAGACCCGCCCGACTTCATTCCATTGGTGACCACTGACCACAGGCCCCAGTCGCTAAACAGCCGCGCTGAGTCGCTGACTCTCTGTGCCGCATCCGCGGCGTGGCTCGCCGTCGTCCTCCACACCGCCCTGACCTCCTCATAGTCCAGAAGCCGAGCCTTCCTCGCCGTCACAGATGCAGTCATGCAGAGCAGCGGCGGCAAAGTTGGAAGCTAACACGCAGGCGAGGCGCGTGATAGTCGAGCGGGCTCCACAGCAAGGCCTGTGGTGGGAATGCAGGGGCCATGCACACCTTCCACCAATCACTCTCTTCCTGTTCCCTTGCAATACCTCCCACCGATCAAAGACTTTGCTCTCTCTTCTTCTTGGGGTCATTTCTCTGAACTTTCCTCCATTATCTAGACTAGTTTTTTGCTTTTTTGTTGTGTGAAGTGACAATGTGGGGTGCGACCGAAGGCCGAAGCAGGTGGGACCTACGGCGCGAACGGTGCGGCGCACCTTCCACGAATCACTCTCTTTACCAAAAGACCACCAATCAAACGTCTCATCAGGGAAAAAAAGACAAACCATTTGAGTCAAAGGAGAAAGATAAGACAAGGCATACCGTGTAGAGAGACTTGGGGGTTCTTTCTTTCCTTCCCCGTAAAACAACTGATGTAGAAGCATTAGCACCCCTTCTTTCTTTCCTTCCCTCTACACCCCATGACTTCCATGATCCATGGCGATGTGATGGGCAAATAATGAGAGTGGGGAGGTGATTCATGCTTGGTGATCGTGCACCGTTTCCTAATAGGTACGTAATTTCTGAATCGCACCAAGTCATGGCGATAAGTACATCTAGCTGTTTGCAATTCTTGATTTGATAGCTCGCGTTTTTCGGAGATCGGATCCTCGGATGCCTAGCTCTTTAGTGATGTGATTCAGGCCATTTCTATCCAGGTTGATTATACCGGGAAAACACAGTAGAATTTGACAAATATATATTTCCTTACCAATCAAGAAACATAACATAGCTTGCATGTATATAATCAGATCTTCCCATCCTACGGTGACTTGACAAAATGATGGATTTCGTTTTGGGATGTAGCAAAACTGCACAGTTACAACGACTTAAGGCTTGTTTCCAGAATAGTAGCTAAAAGGTCATGCACAACCTTAAGTTATTACTACCTGTGTTGGTTTAAATAATTGAATAGCGTTTTTTTTTGCGATTATAATTGAATAGAGTTTAATACTTTGAAAAACAATTTTTAGGTCAACATATCTCCAGCACTTTAGCAAACTCTCATACGATGGATCTTCCAGAAAGTATGGTCAGTGAACTAATCCAAGAGGACGATAGATCAAAATGGATAGCAAGTAGCAATCATAATGTGAAATGTTTCACAGAGAATGAGATAAAACGAATTACAAAGGACTATAAAACTATACTCGGGAGAGGTGGCTTCGGAGAAGTTTACGAAGGAGTCCTTGAGGACAGAAGTAAGGTTGCTGTCAAGAGGTTTATCCACAATGTAAAAGAAAACTTTGCCAAAGAGTTGTCCGTCCACCGTGAAATCAATCACAAGGGTGTGGTCAGATTGATCGGCTACTGTGTAGATGAAGATGCCCTAATGATGGTTATGGAGTATATTCCTAATGGCAACCTAAGTGACGCCCTTCACCGCAACAGCAATCCCCTCCCGTTGGATACACGACTGAGAATTGCCATAGAATGTGCAGACGCGTTGGGCTACATGCATTCTCAAATGCATACTCAGGTCATCCATGGTGATATCAAGCCTGCTAATATACTTCTGGATGACAGATTCAGAGCAAAAATATCAGACTTTGGAATATCAAGACTAGTCAACACTGAAAACAGTCTGTATACTGATAAACTGATGGGAAGTATTGGTTACATGGACCCTTTGTTTGCTCAGAATGGTCGCCTCACGGCGAAGAGTGATGTTTACAGTTTTGGAGTTGTGCTCTTGGAACTAATAACTAGAAAAGAGGCAAGAACAGGCGATGGTGAGATCAACCTGGTTCAAAGTTTTACTCAAGCTCTTGCAAAAGGGATCAGGAGGGTGAGGGAGATGTTCGATGCTGAAATTGCGATCCCGAGTGACATGAAGACTATCGAAGAGATTGCTAAGTTGGCAGGTAAATGCTTGAGGATGGAATTCGACGAACGTCCTGACATGCTAGAAGTGGTGTTTCATCTTCGCAAACTTAGGGTAGCCCTACATCAGCGACAAGAAAGGGTTGCTCTGTTTTCTTGGGAAAGGAAAATCAGACAAGAAAGAAGTAGACTTGTTAGCTTTGGCTCGACAGAGACAGCTCTTGAGTTAGAGCTGAAGGACCTGCGTGAGGCATGGACTGAAGTTCTGGGGGAAGGCACGGCCTGGACAACGTACAAGGCCAGGCTTCCGAGTGGAGCCGAGCTGGTGTTCAAGAGGCTGAAGGGTGTCCACTTGCCGAAGGAGGAGTTTAAGAAGCGCGTCGTGGCGATTGGCGCCGTTAGGAACGAAAACATCGCGCCGCTGCAGGGGTATTACTACAGCGAAGATGAGCGACTGCTATTGTACGATTACATGCCCATGCGTAGCCTAGCAGAAGAGCTCCATGGTAATATACGCACATTGCTACTCTATATGCATTTTCTCTGGATTAAAAAAAAACTTTATCACCTCCCGGTGTCTGTATTCAAAACTTCTGTCTCTAATGTTTTTTATCGATGCATCATTGGTTCATGGTGTACATGTTTATCTAGGAAACCGAGCCGCGGACCTGGCTCCGCTGGACTGGGAGCAGCGGTTGGGCATCTCGCTTGCTGCGGCGCGCGCTGTGGCGTCCATCCACTCAGCCGGCCCATCAAGCATTCACGGCAACATCAAGTCCTCGAACGTCCTGCTCACCGGAACCCACGGGGAGGCGTGTGTGTCGGAGCACGGCCTGGTAACACTTGTTGGCCCGCGCCGCGACGTCTGGGGCAACCGCGCGCCTGAGGCGATCACCGGCGGTATTCGGCAGGTCTCCCAGAGAGATGACGTGTACAGCTTCGGCGTCCTGCTGCTGGAGCTGCTCACCGGCAAGGATCTGTCTGATGGGGGCACGGATTTGCCAAGGGAAGTGCTTGAGTTGGTCCATGACGGGGGCATGGTGATGGTGCTCGCTATGAAGCTCGACGGATGGCGGCAGATGGGCGTGGAAGAGAAAGGCATCCTACAGCTCCTGCAGCTCGCCATTGATTGCTGCAGCCAACATGCCGGGTGGAGGCCGGCGATGTCCGGTGTCGTGCAGCTGATTGAGGAGATCCGACAGTCCTGATTGAGTTTGTAATAATCTTCTTCTTTTTTGCGATGTAGTCTAAGTGAACCTTGACAGCTGAATGTATTCCACATAACTACAAGTATACTCTTCCAGTCCAAGGCATGTTACAACACTTATCACGTCGGGAGTTGACTTCCGTTACGAGGATGAAACATGTTATTGGCAACCTGACATGAAACATGTTGCTGTGTCTTGTAACCTTCCCAGCTAAATCTTGTTCTTTCTGCATGCATCAAAGGATAGCGGTAGAAACAGGAAGGAAGAAAGGAAGAAAGAGAAAGAAAGAGAGAAAAAGGATGGATGGCAAGGGGGGAAAGATAATTTGGGCGCTTGTCAGACAGCTCCATGGTCACCGGGGCCAGCAAATGCTGACTATGAACATCCTCAGCGGCGACGGGATACCGTGAATATTGAATTGTAAGGATCGGTTCATCCAAAAGCTTAAGCTGGAAAGAGAGGGTTGAATATTATACCTAATATTGTGTCTCATGTCTACGCTCCTTTGGAGCTATGATGTTGGCAATCGGGAGCAGGTCAGGGCTAGAAATTGTGTTTTAAATTTGAAACCTTTTAATTGCAAGCTATATACACTTAACTAGTTCATGTAGCAGCTTAAGCTGTTTCAGAGACAACTTGGCAATGTATTTTATATTTTCCGTCAAGTCTATGCTCCTCTAGACTTTAGACGTGGAATTGAAGTAGTTTGCAAATATTTTTAATGATATTGTGTTGACTGGGTCTTGAACTCGAGACTTCTTCATTCTGATACCATATTAAATTGCAGGCACTACTCAGTTCACTGAAATGTAGGGTCTTGAATTTAAGACATCTAAGCTCTAATACCATATTGAGGGGGTGTTTGGTTGGGCTTTTCAGCAGCTTTTCACTGGAAAAAGCTGCAGCCCAACCAAACGGCCAGCTTTTCAGCAGCTTTTGCCATGGTAGCTGTGAGCTTTGCAGTGCAAATTCAGCTGTTTGGAAAAGCTGTCTTCTGCCAGCTTTTTGCAATGTGCTGAAGTTTCAGTGCTCATTTTTCAAAATACTATAGATGGTTTGGATCAACCAAAAGCCATATGGTCACTTTCCCACAGCCACAACAGTTTTTCCAAACAGCCAGCCAACAGCAGCTTTGTCAACAGCCACAGCCCAACCAAACAGGCCCTGAATTGCATGCACCGACCAATTCACCTAGGAGGGTGAGCTGAAGGGAGAGGGCTAGACATTATACTAAAAAAATGAAGTCAAGGCGCAAGGCCCTCAGAACTAGTGTGGCGTACCCGGTTTTGAGGCCGGATACTCCCTTGTGATTACTGTACCGGTCCCTGGATCAGTAGCCGATACCCACAAGTTAACTTGTATATCGTTGTCATACATACGAATATCAGTATACGCTATGTAAATAGACCGTCAAGGTCGATTGTCTGATACCTGTAGCCTAACGGCTATAAACTTGCAGCAGAAAGACAAGCGATGATGTGGCCCATCAATATGCCATACCCGACAGGCAACTGACTGGGGTTACGCCCTAGTTTTCGCGATCGTAATCGTATCTTCGGAATTGATGTCTCCTTCGTCTGGCCAAATCAACAAGCCAGGTGAGTACATTGAATGTACTCGCAAGCTACTCCCACAGGGGAATATTACGGCTATATTTCATGCAAGGTATAATTCAAAGGAGTAGCTCTATTCTAAGTTGCATGTTGTGCGGAAATATAGGTTTTCAATTTAAATATGAGAATAGTAGATTCCAAAGCAGTTTTGAAAACTAGAATAATTCAAGTAACAATACATCACTCGAGGTAGACTCTGCTACCCCCCTTTTCTCATCTCAAAGTGATAGCTCTGTCTATCACTGTCTAACTCATGGCTCCAGCCGCACTAGCCCGGGTAGTACGGCTAGCCTCTTTCTCCGGCAATTCCTTGCTACCAGCCATGTAGCGTAAATTGCTCTCTGTGGACACATCATGCCCATGTCCTTAGTCCCTTTCCCAGGTTTTCGCAGACAAAACTCAGTCTAACCAATGTGTGGCCTTGCCAGTTCATGTCCATAACCGAGGACGCGGCTATTCGAATAGTTTTTAACACTTTGCAGAGGTTGTACGGCTTTACTCACAAGATGTAAGTCCCCCTTGTTGCCATGGCCAAATGAGCACTCTTCACGAGGAGTGCCAGCAGGGTTATTACAACGAGGCTTTTCACCCGCTTTCATACTAGAGCTGGACCCGCTAGGTGGGTAACCCAACTTTTGCGTCCCGGACCAAAAATGGGACTCCCCACCTTTGTGTCGAATCAACACCCAAACGCCCAGCGGTAGTGGATCTCTAGAACTTTAACCACCTAGTCCCATACTTCCTACTTTCCACGGGTCCATACTCTAGTACTTACCGGGTTAATAAGCCAAGTCCTTCTCATAAAGGCCATATGGACGTATGGTGAGGAACTGGTTTAGCGGCACTTAGGCTTGGTCCTTGATCGATTCGAGCGAGACTCCATATTCATCCTCGACGACCACGCTGCCTTCTGGTACTCTATAGCCCCGGGCTGCCCTTACCATTCTCACCCGAATCAAAATCCTCCTTCATTTTATTTGGGGTTTTGGCAAACATTTCTTTTGAAACAGTCACATCGGAAAGCACATGCTATCCGAGGGTTTTATTCCCATGTCCCAAGGAGTCCGTCTGAACCGAACGAAAATTTAGTTTTTATCTATAGCAGGTCTAAGCGTGGCTAATGCCTATATTCTTATTACTATTGTCGGTCGAATACCAACCGACTAATATGTCTAGGCTTACAAGGGTCGGATTTTCAAACCTAAGTCATATGCAACTATAGGGTATAACTAGGTCTACATAAAATACCGTTGATATCCACATAGCATGCAAGTTTCGCAAACAAAATAAGTAATTTCACACATATGGGATTCAACATGATCAAGGTGGGAATGCTTGCCTGGCAATATTGTCCGAGGCTCGGTCTTGAACCCGATTCGACAATTGTCCGAAATCCTTCGTGCGATATCTCCTAACGTCAGTATCTACACGTCGAAAGAACGGCGAATAAATCAACAACGTGAGGAAGAACCAAATAAGAGCCAACATACACTCATAACCTTAAAGCATGTATTAAGGTCTTAGCATTTATTAGGGTTCCCAAGGGACGAGAATAGAATCCCTATCACATGAAGTAAGGGCTTTCGTGAAACTAGAAGCCAGATCCTTTGAGCAATATCACATCCTTAACTTAGGTGGCTAACAGCCGCTTTCGGTTAACACAATCCGGACATTATACCTAGGGCTCATTTGGTTAATATCATGGCGGCTTGGACACATCTTAGGGTTGCTTTAACTGTTGTTTGAGCAATATGGAGATACTTTGGGTCCTGCGGTTACTTGGCAAATAACGGGTATAGGATTACGTTGAAAGATTTTAAGTTTGATTTAGGATGTGATGAACATGGTAGAGCCCATGTTTCTGAAATAGGGTTTTCAGCGCATCTGGATTCCCTTTTATTCGAGGTACTAGCAAAATATTTAGGTTTCACGATCCTACTGGATCCAAAATATTTTATTTGATTCTACAAGATTTCTAGAAGAAGAATCAGTTCGTCTGGGTTCATATTGAGGAGGATACACCTAACATACCCAAATTGAAATACATATACATATGTGCTTTTATGAAAAGGTTCAGAAGGTTAAAGCTTAGCATGTTAGTAAGGTTTTAGAACAGATTACAGGTTAAAAAGGATTTTTCCAAAAAGTGTTTAAATTCAAAAGGTATTTGAATTTTCTCTCTGTACAGCAAGAAAAATTTGAAATTTTTGAAAATCTGTTTAAACCAAACGTTGCTAAAAAATTTTAGGATCAAACTTTATTTTGGGTGTTTCTCAAGAACCGGTCATATAGGTGCTGAGCCGGCCGGGCCAAAGTCGAAACATGTACTGGAAAGGAAAACCGGACGGTTCAGAGGCTTTGCGCTTTGGTTCTGGCGGGATTACGCGTTCCAGTGGGGAAGGCGTAAAGAGGTGGAGTGCGCCATCACTTAAACTGACACTGGGTCCCGAACGTCAGTGGTTCATCCGAATCAGTATGCTCTTCCTTTGGTTGCGACTTCCGGCAGGGAAGAGATCTCGCAACGGCGGCGGCGTTGGCGTGGGCTACGGCGAGAGATCACCACCGGTCCCGAGGGCAATAGAGGCATGCGTGCTAGGTTATGCTCGGAGAGGGGAGGGGATCTCATCTTGGTGGTTAACGGGCATGGTAGGCTGCCGGAGCTCGGCTATCGTCGGGGGCAGAGGAGGGAGTAGGAGAGAACTATGGGGAGCTGGCCGTTGCTCTGGATGGAGAGGGGAGGAGCAGAAGTTGGGGAGGAGGCCAGGAGCGGCGCTCGAGCTAACCTCAGCTGGGCACCGTCGGCAGATGCGGAAATAGGGCGGCGGAAGAGGGGGATAAGGGAGCTCGGCGAGCAGCGTAAGGATGGGGCCGAGCTCGGGGAGAGATGCGTGCCGCTCGGGTGATAGGGGAAAGAAGCCAAGCTCGCTGGGAAGAGGGCAGCTCACATGCTCAAGGACTAGAGGAGGATTGGGGGAGCTTGGGTAGCCCGTAGGGTGCCCGCCGGTGGCAGCAGGGCCTGGGTTAAGGCCGGGCGAGGGGGAGCCGCGTCGGGATCGCCGGGGTGGTGGCCAGTGTGGTTGGTGTGTGGCCCACCGGCGGCGACGGCAGGGAGCGGAGCTCGGGGTTGGTGCACGGGCGCCGGAGTATGGACGGGGTGGTGCTGGTGCTTGTTGGAGTAGGGGGAGAGCTCGGGTGTGCAGGTGGAATGGAAGAAGCACTTCGGCTTGAGGAGGAAGAATTGGCTTGGATAGCAAGAACGGATAGGGAAAAAAGAGCTTGCGGCAGTGGAAGCTTGGTTGAGACTAGAGGGAAAGAAGAAGGAATGGGGAGGAAGGGAGCTACTTGGCTTTGGGGAAAATGGAGCTTGGCAGGGAGTACGTAGAAGAAGGGGAAGAGTGGATTTAAGCGGGGAGAAGAGCTCGGGGCAGCTCGGCTGGTCCTATAGCTGAGCTGAGGGAGAATTAAAGAAGGGAAATGAGTAGTTAGCCAGCGGTGTAGGGGTGCAGGGGAGATGGGAGAAGTTTGGCACCGATCAGGGATGTGGCAAGTTAGCACAGGAGGTGGTGGTGCCGGAAGGAATAGTGCAACGTCAATGAGGAATTAGGGGATTGTGGCGCACCCGGTTTTAAGGCCGGATAAGCCCTTGTGTTTACGGTACCGGTCCCTGGATCAGTAGCCGATACCCACAAGTTTACCTGTGTATCAAAATCATACACGCACTTATTAGCATATAATATGTAATCCGATCTTCAAGATCAAAAAAAACTATACCTTTAGCCCAACGGCTAGAAATCTTGCAGCGGAAAAACGAGCGGTGATGAGCCCATCAATATGCCGTTCCCAACAGGCAACTGACTGGGGTTCGCCCTAGTTATCGCGGATACCTTCGTTGCTTTCGAACGGTCTATCCTTCGGTCTGGCCACATCAACAAGCCAGGTGAGTACATTGAATGTACTCGCAAGCGCTCCACCGGGGAGTTTAGTACGGATATGATCATGCTCGGAATTTATCAATAACATGGCTCTATCCTAAGTCTCATGTTGTGCGAGAAAGTAAGTTTGCATTTGAAATAGATACATAGATGTAAAAGCGATTTTATCTAAAACATCTCGACGCAGCGAGATGAGGTATTGCTCAAACACTCGCCCGCTACAGCGGGGAGTTCGGTTTTGTGCTTTCCGATACGACGGCAAAGCACGGTACTGCCCGGTTCCACAGGGAGACGCAGCTCGCCTCGTACTTACGGGGTTCCCAATCACCCGGTTCCTCAGGTAGACGACGCTGACCTCGTACTTACGGGGATTCTAAGGTTTGCCCGAGTCCACGGGAAAACCCGACTTCACACCTCCCGATACGACGGGAATTTGGCAAACTGCCCTGCGAACACGGCGGATCGCGTCCTTAAACCCATAACCCAGAAGATCCTTTTTGGAGCTCAAAGAGCCAAAACTACTTTAGTGTGGCCCGACCAAGTTCGTCCATGACCGCGGACGCGGCTATTCGAATAGTTTAACACTCTGCAGAGGTTGTACGGCTTTACCCACACGATGTAGTTCCCCCTGGGCATGCTGCGCACGCATGTGTCCAGAGCTTGTACAACGAGACTCTTCACCGCTGTGAACCCAGCCATGAACCCGTCAGAATAGACATGTCCCAAGCCTAGCCCGAATCAGTACCCCTGCTACGAGGAGGTTGGTGTTCCATCTTTGTGGCGGCGAAAACTCGGTAGCCCCGGGTTTTGCCCTCTTCGAAGTGTATCCCACTCCATCTGCACTCTACTAACTGCCCACGGGTTCATGCTAGTCCAGGTCGGCTACTAGATCAAGTCCTTCCCACAAAGGACATGTGGTCGTACGGTAAGACTTGGCCAAACGGCACTTAAGACAGGTCCTTAGGTGATCCGAGAAGGACTCCACTCCTCTCCCGTAAACGGGCAGCGAGAACCACGACGGGCCTTACCTCGCTCTTTAACATCTCCCTTCCAACACCCTTCATTACCAACCCGGATCAAAATCCTCTTCCTTTTTAACTCGGTTCCACAGAACCAATATCACGGTAGAATATCCCAACCCATGCATATCCTACCTTCCATGCACCTCTACAATCCGGACGCGACGGTCCGTTACGGGGTAATCACCCTCAGGAAATACTTGGGTATTTCATCCCTAATCTAAGAAAAACCTAGCTTTACTACTGCAGGGCTAAGCATATATATATATACATACACTACCCTAAGTTTCCGATAAGTTTTCGGAATACAATAGTCCTAAGGCGACAAGGATTACGGGGTCGGACTAGGGTTTCCTATCATAGGTGATATCTATTCTACATAAAATACAGGGATAAAATATAGCATGCATGGTTCGAAAACAAAATAATGCTTTGTAAAACTGGGATTCAACATGATCAATGGCGGAGAGCTTGCTTGGCGTTATCGGCCGAATTTCAGTCGCGACCTTGGTACGTCGACGTCGGGAGTCCTGCGCGTGAGGTATCGCCGCGTCGCAACTACACGTCGTGAAAAACAACGAATCACTAACGGCGCGAGGAAGATCCATTTAAGATCCAAATTATGCTCAAGCAACATTTAAAACTATACCTCGATCTTAGAGGGTGGCTAGGGTTTTCAAAATAATATGATGGAGCTAACACTAGTGGGAACCTAGATACATGCATGGAATGACCACTAGGGTTTCTAGGGTTTTGATGGTAAGCACTCATTCTCTTGGCTCTTGGACTCATGCATCAAATGGACAACTAAAGCTCACTGAATGTATGAAGAGATTTGGACTTAAACCTACTGGACAACTTGGGTTAACACTAAGCTTGGAAAGGATAACACTACATGCATGCTTATGGCTTAGGGTTCATGGTTTCAACTATCCTTTTTTAATCCTTGAGCTGAGCAACATGAATGCATGGATGTAACTCGTGCAAGGTTCAAAAATAATCATGCTTACATGCTGGAAACCCTAGAGCTAAACACCTATTCAAAAAGGGAATTCAAAGGACTGATTGAAACTTGAACTGCGTACTGATCTGGGCTGTGCAGAGGGTATCATTGGGATTTTCGAAAAATGGTCTATATGAAAAAAGATGGGAAATAAAGTTTTGAACAACTTTTATTTGGGACATTTTCTGAGAATCGGCTTGGATGAGGCTGTACAGGCCAGAACAGAGAGGGAGGGGCTTGAGTCTGTGGCAGGACGCGGCAGCGGAAACAGCTACAACGAGCTGCCGCGGTAGGAATGGGGCAGCGGCGGCAGAGACTTAGGCTGGCGCGGCAGAGGTTTTAGGCGCAAGGGACTGCCGCGGCGGGGACTTGGGTGGCACTGCACTGCCGCGGCAGAGAAAAGGAGGTGTTGCGGCTGCCACGGCAATGAACTGGGCAGGGGCAGCGGCTGCGGCAGAGTAGAGTAGCAAGGCAGTTGCCGTGGCAAGACATGGCAGTGGAAGGTGGCAGTGGCAGGGCTGCCTCGGCAATGCACGGGTAGAGGGCTAGCCGCTGGAGGCTTGCCGCGGCGGGCGCGGTGGCGGACTCGAGCTGCCGCGGCGGCAGGGTGGGGAGCAGCTCAGCTCGAGCGGAACAGCGGCAGGCGCGGCAAGGGAAATGGGGCAACATAGCAGGCGCGGCGGAGGTAGAGGCAGTCGCGCGCTGCCGTGGCAAGAAGATGGGGCCGCGGCAGGAAGCTTGGGCTGCCGTGGCGGCGGTTGAAGGGCTTTGGCCGTAGTAGCTTGATGCTTGGAGTTAGGTCGACGGTGGGCTGTAGCACGGGAGGTGCTCGACTCGGCTGGGGAAAGAGGTGAGGTGCACTGGCTTGCTCTGGTCCAGAGAAGGAAGGACTCGGCCTGGGGAGCTAGAGCTCGGGTGGAGGAGGATGGGAAGGGAGCTCGGGTCTGCTGTGGCCTAGAAGAAGAGACTTAGGGAGTTCGGCTCTGCTTGGAAGCTCGGTAGAGATATCTGGGATGTGCACAACTCGGGTGGCAGTTGAGCCTGTGGAGGAGCTGGGCTGAAGCTCTAATGGAGAGGAGACTGAGTTCGAATGGGCGATGGGGAGCTTGGTCAGCGGAGTTCAATGGGGAAGGGAGATCAGTAGCTCGGGGAAGCTTGCTCCAGCTGGGGCTTAGAGGCTCGGCTGCCATGGAGCTCGGGAGAAAGGGGGCAGGAGATAGAAGAAGAGGGAGTTCCTGCGCCTTGCTGCTGGGGTACTGGTGTTTGCTGCTAAGGGGAGGAAGAGGTGGCGTGAGGGAGAGGAGGAGGTGGCAGGGACGACTTGAGAGGCTGCATGCAGTAGGGAGTTGATAGCGTGCGAAACAACTTGACAAAGAATAAAGAAAGGAGAGGGACCAGCTGTGGTGAGAGAAATGGTGATGGAGGGAAGAGCTGACTGCTGTAGGTACAGGGCAAGGAGAGACATGGCAGAGAGCTGAAGTAATTGGCTGCTGTTGCTTGGTTTGGAGTGTGGCAGGGAGAAAAGAAAAATGGCACTGTTCGGCTGCTATTTGCTGGTTGCATGCGAGCTGTGGGTGTAATAAAAGGACAAGGCAAGGAGAGGAAGAGATGGGATGGCTTGTTGACTAGAGGAACAGCTGGCCCATGCATGTGCTATTGCTGTAAAAGAAATTGGTGATGCCGTGTTGCATGGAGAGAGAGCAGGCTCTAGGTAAAAGTCTTGGGCAGTTTGGCGTGTGGAAAAGAAAAGGTGGTGCATGGCCGAGCTTGGCTGTGTGCTTGGTAAAGAAGAAGAAAAAGGAAAATGTGCTGCTCGGGTAGACAAGATAGCTCAGCATGCAGGGATGAAATGAGGTGGAGCCAGATGATGCTGGTAAATCAAGGTGAAGTTGTGTTGAGAAAACAAATGAGTAAGTGCTCGGTGGTAGCCATACCAGGAAAGAGGAGGTTGGCCTGGTGCTATAGAAAATGAGCAGACACAGGAGGTGTAGGAGATAGAGCTGCCAGAATATTTTAGGGAGTATACCAGAGTTATTCTGAGGAGAGAGAAAAGGTGGCGGATGTATATGCATGCACACGTGGTGAAGAATTGTCTAGGGCATTAAAGAAATAGGGTTTTGACTGTAGTAAGAGGTAAGTGGATGGATTGACGAAATGGTAAATGGTCATTTGGGGAAAAACTACTGGGACAGATATTTTTCTCCCGATACGGTAATCTGGTAACGGTGAAAAAGACATTTTTGTGTTGCATGGTAAAGAGGGGAGGGTTACCACGGTGAAGTAATTACTTGAGGTTTTACCATGCCGAGAGATAAAAGGTGACTGGGTAGGAATAATGGATATGGGTGCCGAAAAGGAAGTGCATATACGTATATATATTTACATGCATATACATATTTTCTGGCAATGGACAATGGTAAGGTAGCTGACGATATTCTCTGGGTCAGGTGGTAACAGGATTTTACCGGGGAAAGTAAATTAGGGTTCGGAGTGTATGTGCCCACATACACTTGGATATTTTTGCATATATGGGATTTGTATGCGGGTGAAATGGACATGAGGAGTTGCAGGGAGTTGGGGTGGAATAATGCCACAGGTCAGGCGTATATAAGCGGGGGATTGTGGCAGAGCCGAAAGATGAGTTAGGGTTTTGACCCGCAGCTCAGAAGGAACAGATTAGGGTTTGAGAGCGTTTGCCGAACAGAGTCCCGACAAAGCAGAGATCAAAAATGCAGGAACAGAGGGGAAAGGTTTTGGGTTGACACACTTTAGGGTTTCAACAGAGGCAGGATTTGAATAGAAGTTTTAATATGATGCATCTTAACTTGCATTATTAAGAAAAAGTTTTTGTTGGCCCTAATTTTCAGGTTTCGGAAAATTGAGGTGTTACAGGGATGGTGTACCGAGGAAGAAGAAGGACTGGGGAAAGAAAAGGTATGACTTGTGGGCCAAGGCCCCATGGGAAAAAGAGACTGAGTGCATTCGGTTGGTATAGGGAATGTGCACCTAGCAGGGGAGAGGAAAATACCGGAGGCAACAGGGAGGAGAAATAAAGGGGACTGGCCAGGGTATGGGTCCTAATTACTCGAGGAGAACCTTAGAGATAGGGTACGCTACTTCATTTAAAAAAAAACAAAGGCTCGCAAATGCAAAGCGATTACTTCACAAGAAACATATATACTTCTAAGAATTTTTGAAATGCTTAAGATAGTAGGAGTTACACTCGATTTGATTGCAACCGAAATCAAGCTTTTAATTTAATTGAATTCCTGAAAACAACTAGAATGGTAGTCATACATATGGGGTGTATATTTTTAAATGCACCTCCCCGGGTTTTCGTAGAGCTTTATAAAAATTAGAATCTCAGGTGTTAGCTCATCTCTTCAAGACAGTCACGCAGGAAGTTCGAGATATTTCGGTATATATAAGCAAGGAGGTACAAATATTTTATGGGTTGGCTAGGATTGA
Source organism: Stipa capillata (assembly GCA_019208055.1). NCBI lineage: Eukaryota > Viridiplantae > Streptophyta > Magnoliopsida > Poales > Poaceae > Stipa > Stipa capillata. The sequence continues at coordinate 235,015 of JAGXJF010001616.1, read as the reverse complement.
CACCCAGGGCACAATGGAATTTATGGGTAGAGATGATAAGAAATAAGGGAAGGCAAAGCTAGGGTTTTAGTGTATACGATGCGTGTTTATATATGCACACTGATGGAAACATGTATATGGCTCAAAAGGCTTCACGGGTGAAAAGAAACAAAGGGGAAAGGTAGGGTCTTGGATGCCACATTCCACTCGGAAGAAACGATTTAGGGCTCAGGGGGTATCTGCCAACATACACTTGAAGATGTAAGCGTATATGTGGTTGAGGTGAAGCTTGGGTGTTCGATGGTGAGGAAAAAGAGGAATCGGGGTTAGGCACCCATGAGGGAGGAAAGGTGGTAGAGGTGCCTATGTGTTGGACGGGCATACACACATACACATGTGAGTATATGCATGCAGGGAATTGTAGATGTGCATATACGGACATACAAGCAATTCAGTATAGCGAACAAAGAATAGAGGCGCCTTACGGCAAGGGACGCGAGGTTGAATTGGTGGCAAGATAAACACGATAGAGGTTTGAACACATGTGTCAATAAGGAGAGGAGATCACACGGTGGTTGTACCAGACGATGATAAGGTTGCTAAGAGACGACGAGGTTTCTGATTAGGTTCCTTTAAGAGAATATTATCATTAGCGCCAAAAAGTTTTTGTTGGCCCTAATTTTTTGAGTTTTGGAAAATCGGGGTGCGACAACTAGCCCCACATGGACCATTCCCTTTCCGATACCAAGATCCCACCTTACCCTTCGGCTCATACATGGTTGTTGGTCTCTCTCTTCCATTTCCGTCTCCAGCGATAGTGCAAATGCCTATGCTATCGTCGCTAGAGTAAAAAAAGAAGCTACACAAAAAGAAAAAAAAGCAACTTTCAACCAAAAAATTGACAGGCTTCAACATCAACGTTACCAACTTTACACATTTTATCCCGATCTCAACACAAATACTACAAGCTCTCCACTAAAAACGATTCAAACTTTCAACCTTAACAATACCAATTTTCAACCCAAAAACCGGCCTCAAATCAACAGACTTGGGAGCTTTTGACTTGTTAAAATAGAGCTTTCAACTAAACAATACTGAAATCAAATGAGAAAATTTACACATATGGGAGACCCCTTTCCTAATCCCTTACTTGCAAGGGCAACGACATGTCTCGTTTTAGGTGAGTTCTAGCAACAGAAGCCACGACATGTGAAAGCGACGAGGGCGATGGAGTGGCTGCGAGACAATGGCAGCGGGTGACCATGCTGGGCCGTGTACTCTGCATCGAGAAACGGGAGGAAACAAAAGGTAACATAGCCGTTAATTAGCTCTAAGCCATTAAAACTCAGTCTGCGTTTGTAGAACTTATTTCCTAAAACGTAGTCATGAAAATAGTTGGTAGTTTACGTCATTTACACACAATACTATTGTCGCAATCCAAAATTTACAACATAAAATCTCAAATGAAATCATTACACAAGTTGAGACGTCAACACCAACCTCAACCATCAATAGGAGTAGAGTGATATAACCTCAAATAGCCCAAGACATTAACCCCAACCTTAAAACTAGCAATTGAATGCATTAGCTTGAGTAGAGTGATATAGTCTCCTCGCTTTTTCTAACTGAGCCAGAATATCAACATGAAGTATGTTGGAACAAACATGTATCACAACAGTAACTGTACGACAGAAACTATAAAATACATACAACTCTTAAGCGAGTAAGTTTAACAACTTATTCACGCAAATGGTCACATAACCAAGTACCAAAGACACAACAGAAATTTATAGGCGACTTAGAAAGCGGCAAGGTAGTGAAGCCAAAAATGGCAGCAGAAAAAAGAAAAAGGGATCTTCCAAACCTTGGTCCAAACCACTGCCTAGGACCTCTAGCAACTACTCATCATTAGCATCTATCTTTATAAAGAAACCATCCTCAGAAGGGATGATTTTCTCTGCACAAAAATATCAACGATGCAAAGTGAGTACAAAAGTATTCCACAAGACTTACATGAAATTAGTAATAGATGCATTAGGTGTCAATAAGGACTATATGTGGACTTGTTGCATAAAGCCAAGTTTTATTTTTCATTACTTTACATAGATGAAAAGCGACTATCTGATCAAGTTATAAAAGGGTAAGCAAGTGTTCTTCCAAACTGATCTATTGCTTCTATCTTATGACCAACTTGATTTTTCCTCAAACCACCAATGAGGAAGTAGTCACTTACTTCTTTAAACCGAAGTTGATAATTTTAGAGTAACATTAAAGTTGTCTAATTCAATGAAGGTAATCACCGAGCTGTTCATAACCGTGGATATGACTATTCAAATTATAACCTTGTAAGGGTATACATCTTTACCTACACGTATCAATCGACTTCTAATACCATGCAATTATTACAATTTACGAGGTGTGCCAGTGGAGGATGATCGAACATGACTGTTACAATGCTTTTCACTTAGCTATGAGCCACCCATATGGGTCAATCCGTGTACACCAGTCCGGCCATTAACTTCGACACGGTCTCATAAGTCATGAATCGAGGTACATCCCTAGTCTTACCAAGACTGTGTGTCCACTCTTCCTTATATTAAGATGACATATCATATCATTTTTCACCAACATGGAAATGGAAATGGCAAACTAAAATAGCTCATATACTAATCATATGCAAATTATTAAGTCGTGAGTGGTTCCATTATACAACCCATGTAGAAATACGCAAATCTTGGATCAATGTACATCGGAAACCAACCTTGTAGGAAGATGAGATAACCCACCATATTCTCAACCATGGCCTCTTGACTAAGCCCAGTGATTATTAGTCAAGTTCTTTAATTATTTTTGGTAGTTTATAGACAACACCACATGTAACATACCCATGACATACCGATTCATCGGACCATTTGAAAGATCATGACTCGACAAGTTTAAGCATGTGATAATAAGTTAACTAGTTGCTAAAGGCTCGACTAGCTCTTAATCATGCTAGGTTGGAAGGGATTGACATGGTATTGAGGTTACAAGGCAGTTCCATGCATAGAATAGGAATTTAACTAACTACCAATAAAGTAGCAATTGAACGCATGCAATATTGAGTTGAACACAAATAGTAAGTTTTGCAAATAATGGGCTCTATCAACATGGTCAAAGGGAGAGTTGCTTGCCTTGTTGATCGGAAGCAGGGTACCGATCGTAGTCTTGGTTACTTAATTCATGATCTTCTAGTGTTATTAAGAAGAAGCAAAAACACCAGAAAAGCAATAGTGGTGATTACTAATACTAAAAGTTATTTAAACACATGTTTATTAGGTTTGGGTCCACATGTTAGTGACTTAGGGGGTTAAGTTACTGTTTTGTCTTATTTAAAGGGATAGGGCCCACATGTCATAGAGCCTACATAATTTTTTCTTTTCTTCTTTGGTCGTATAGGCAGTAGTATGCATGGCAATGGGTGGTAGAACTTCATTAGACCCAATACCCAAACCCATGGTCTTATCATTTACCCATCCATGAGGGTACTCATGGGCATAGAAGCGTGCTCACGCCTGAACCCACTGGGTACCCAATGCCCAATTGGTATCCAATGTGTCCAATATAAGATCAATATGGTAGTAATATAATTTTTTAAACCGATATGGAAGTGATATAATTGACAATACAATAGCAGTGTAACATATAGTTAACAATGCTAGGCACACAAATACACAACACAATGATATTAGAGCATCCAGTCAACATAAAGTTAGTCCCATACGTCATGATAGCAATAAATAAACACAATGACTAGACTTAGAATCATCTCAGTATCTCACACCATCAAGGATGGACACCAGCAGCTGGATAGTGGTGGCTGAGAACAGAGAAGGAAAGAGAGTGCAGCTGAGGTTCACTAGGATTTAACTTATTTTCATTTTTTGGGTACCCATGGTACAGATTGGTACTTACACTCTACCTATATCTTATGGGGTACCCAACTGTAAAACCCCATGAGCCTCGAGCACCATCCATGCCCTACCCAATTGAGTCGGGTACCCATGGGTACCCAAATCCATGGGTAAAATTGCCATCCTAAGACAGCAAGCACTTTGCCTTTTCATTAAATAGGAGAAAAATGCATAGATTTTACAGGGATTCAAATTACAAAAAGCTACATCGTGGAATGAGTAGCCAAACACCTACGGTTGATATCTTCCTTTGTTGTATAAGCTACATCTAAGATATTAAGGGCGCTCTTCTGGAGAATCCTTCAGTTGTGCTCCTTCCAGCATGCCACAACACATAAACAAGAACTCCGTCGAATATGCATATCTGATCCATAGTCATGGTATTGATGCCATCACTGCACCAATCATCCAATGTAGCAACCAAGGAGGAGTTACCTGAGTTGACCGGCTGCCATTTGCCCACAATGCCCCATAGGCCCATTTTAAAGACATGCTAACATGCAAGATGCTCATTAGATTCTATTTCTGTATGGTAGAGACAACACACCTCCTCATAGGGGCATCCATGTACAGCGAGGTTGTCGGTCGTGAGAGCTCATCTATGTAACAGGAGCCAGGCATGGCTTGCATTTTGGCTTAGCGGGCGCTGCCCACACCTTGTCCACCAAAAATGGAGTCATCGATTGAGCAATTGGAAGCGGCAAGCGGAAGACGCAGAATAGTCCTGTTCATGATCCACTTCCAGGAGATGGAATCCTACAGGTTGGGCATAAGCAGCACATCCTGCATGAGAACCCAAAGGTCGATGAATTCGTGAATCTCTTCTATGGTGGTGATCTACCGTAAGGAGCGGATCCATAAATCCCCCTGAAGCTCCGCACATATTTATGCTTTTGCTTGGTAAGAGTGAAGAGGCTCGACACATTATCCCTTGGTTCCATGCCGTTGAGTCATCTATCTTTCCAAAATAATACCTTCTTTACGTCTCTCAAAGAGATGGATGTAGCCGCTCGAAAGAGCACACAATACATATTATCATAGGGGCCCGAGAACCGACCCAACCCAAGGCCTATCAAGCAATGTCCATTGTAGCTACAGCCATCTCAGCCGGAGAGCCCTAACAAATTTCTCAAGATCAGCGACACCCAAGCCACTGAGGTCCTTTAGCCATAGAGTATAACCAGTAAACTAAGGAGTGATCCCCACTGACATTCTCCCCATCATTTTCCTTCCAAATAAAGCATCTTCTAATCTTGTCAATCTTTTTGCTAGCCTATTTGGAATCTTGAAGACCATCATGTTGTATACTATGATGAATGACATCACCATCTTGGTGTGATCCGATCAGCTCATGAAAAATTCTTCCATTTCCACCTCGGCAGTTTTGCTCCTACCTTATCAATCAGCGGCTGAAAATCAACCAATTTGAGCTTCTTGGAGTGAAGTGGGAGGCCCAAATATGTGCATGGGACCCGCCCTCCTAGCTGGGAAAGCCTACAAATTTCTAGCCTTCCATTTTTCTATTCAAGATCTTTATACCTTTCCTTTTTCTAGATGCATTCACTTCAGCATTACCTTCAAGATTAAGTTGATCACTAACCATTATGTTAAATGGCTAAGGTTCATTCTCACCGGTATTCAATGAGATAATTCCCTTCATGTCATTGAATAGCATTCCAAATCCCTCTATACCACTGAATACGACCTTATTCCCTACATACCATTGAATGGGAGAAGATGAGCATGCGGCTTGCAATTGGCTAGGATGTTCATGATTCTCATTAGACTATACAGACAAGATATTTACATGAACCAATTTTGCAATGCAAATGTAAATTGTGAGTGTACATTTATCAAGTGAGCAACATGAAAAACAAATTTAGTTCATGGATGAAGCAATAGTAATACTAAGATCTCTCTAGTTTGCAATAGTGATAGGGCTTCTCGAATTGTTCGTGCTATTAAGCAAGTTGAAGCAACAAGAATGCATCAATTTCATGATGAACACCCTGAATTTGTCCTACTTCAAAATGTAGATACCACTTCTCATATGCAGTCATCTGTGGATGATGATTCTGAAAATGCTAGGGACCACTTTGAAGACCATTCTTTGATGTGACCGCAAATTTTGATGATAGTGATGGCCTTGACCCAACAAGGAGATATGGTAGAGGTAAAAAAAAATCTCATGATAAGGGTACTATGGAATGTTAGATGGCTGAATTAGCCTAAAAAATTAAAGCTAGTTAGTCACACTATGAAAGGGTAATGCCCTGACTTCATTGGGTTGTCTAAAACCAAAAAAGAGGATTTATCCACCATTTTTTTAGGAGTCTTGCCAATTATGGCTCCATTTCCTAGAAGTGGTTACCTGCTTGGTACAGCTGGGGGAATCCTAATAGGTATTAGTGAAGATGTGTTTGAGATTATGTCATGTGTTATTAAACATTTTTGTGTCATGGTCTCTCTTAGATTTAAGAAGGATCAGTTTTCATGGATGCTTTGTGATGTTTATTGATCAGCTTATGAGGTACATAAACAAGCATTTTTAGATGAACTTGCTTCTCTTAGCTCCGTCTCCTTACCAATATATATTGGGTGACTTTAGTTTAGTTAGAGCTAGTAATGACAAGAATAATGGGGTTATTTCTCAGCGTTGGCCTACTACATTCAATGATTGGATTAACAGTATGAGGTTGATGGAGCTCAGGTTGGATAGTAAGCAATTCACCTTGGCCAACAATCAACGGAATTTGATTATGGCTGCAGTTGATAGGACTTTTGTGTCTACTTTTTGGGATGCACACTTTCCTTTAGCCACCCTTTCTGCCTTAGGTAGAGTAGGTAGTGGCCATACACCATTAGTCATCAAATGTGGCCAATTGTAGATGATTTTGAAGAAACCTTTTCGGTTTGAAAAATGGTGGTTAGAAAAATAAGATTTAGTAGTGAAAGTGCATCTTGGACCCCTAAGTGGGTTTTGATGATTAGTGATAAAATGATTAAGAGACTAATGTGTGCATCAAGTGTGATTAAGTGCTAAGTCCAAAAAGTAGTGATAAAACCAGTGCTCTTTTAGTGGTTCGAGGAATCACCTTGAGTTTAGGCAAAGCCACACTATTAAGGGGGTTAAAATCTGGAAGCTAGTGAGAGTACGTTACTAATACTCAGCTAGGAATCAATTTCCAAATCCAAAGAAGCACTTAAAACTCTTCATACACACTTTTTCTGGAAATGTGGAAACATCCGAGTTTCACCTCTATGTGAAGAGTCAGTGTAGTCAGAGCCTTCGAGTTGCCCTTCTATTTGTTTCTATAGATGTCGGAACATTCAAGATTTCCTAAAATTTCTGAGTTCTGTCTCTAGAAGCACCTAAGTCCTCCTTTGAATGTCGGAGCTACTGGAAATTTTTCAAAGCCTCTGAGTTTCTGTTTTGGACTTACTCTTGAAATCTCAGAATATCTGAGTCAATATGTCAAAATCTCCGAGTTTGTGTACTGGTCACATCCTTTGAAATCTCGAAAGCTTGAAGTACAAAGTTGGAACCTCTAGGAATCGGTTTTGTTGACGCCTCTCTGAGGCTCTTCAAAATCCCGGAGGGTCTGGGTTTCAAGTCGAAACCTCCGACTTTTGCTTCTGTCTACTGTGCTTTGAAAGTCGGAACCTCCAAGTTTGTGTCAGAAGTTCTAAGACCTGTTTCTGGACAGTCAAAGTAGTCATTGCTTTCAAATGTCGGAACCTCTGAGTTCCATCACGGAAGTTCCGAGAATGTCCTTTTTTGCATAATGGCTAGTTTTCTAGGGGTTTGGCTATAAACCCCAGGCTTCTTTGCACGAGAATTTCTTTGCCATTCCTATTCTCTACTCTAGGGGTGCTTCCCACACTTCCTCAAGCCCAAGCTCCATCTTTGTGAGGAAATATTTGAGAGAGAGATTGATCCAAATTGAGCACCTAGCAAGAGTTCATCTCCAAGCGAAGCGATTGCAACTTGTTACTCTTGGAGTGACGTCTCCTAGATAGTTAGGAGTCACTTGAGAGCCTTCAAGAAGATTGTGAAGCGCCTCAAGAGTTTGTGAAGGCCGGGAGGTCGCGTACCACAAGGTGAAGGAGCTACTAATGAGAGGGAGCTTTGCATTGCAAGCTTCTTGAAAAGAGAGCACAATTCATTGTCGTCTTCGATCGATGGATCAAGATTCCTTAACAGAGACATAGGATCTCGTCAAAGATCCAAATTTCGACATCAAATCCCTATGCCTCCTGTGTTTGCATCTCCTTCCCTATACTTGTTGCAATCTTTCCATGCCACTAACATACTAGGTCATATCTTGCATAATAAGGATTAAGTTTTGAAACTAGTCTGTTCACAAGACTACATCATTGATCCTTCAAGTAGAAGTTGTTTCCACATCTTGGACTTCTCCTTCTCTTGGAAACACTGATCTAGATAGATGGCAACACAAGATTAGGCAGTTAAGGAAGCACCTCAAAGTTTGAAATTGGAACATTGAAGCTGCTCAGAAGAAGCTAAAAAATGATCTTATATCTGAATATAACATCCCTAATGTATTCTCCGAGCAAGTAACCTTTCTAAAGCGTATAGAACTAGAATGATGTGTATTTCCTCTAAGCTTAAGGAGTTGTGAAAAACTGATGAAATGCATGCTAAACAAAGGTCTAAAGATAGGGATATTTTGGAGGGTGATGGAAACACTGCCTACTTCTAGGCAGTAGCTAATCACAGAAGGAGGACGAAGCAAATAGTGCAATTGGAAGGTCCTGATGGCATGGTACATGACACTCCTGGGATGTTTACCTTGCAGTAGAATTCTATAAGAATTTGTTTGGCAAAGAACCAAAACTGGATATTAATCTAGCTGAGGATTTTTGGTTTGAAGATGGACTAGTGTCTAGTGAAGACATTCCTTCCTGGAACAGGATTTCACTGAAGATGAAGTGAAGCAAGCAGTCTTTAGTTGTTATGTTGAGCAAGCTCCGGCCCATATGGCTTCCCTTTCCTCTTTTATTAGAAATTCTAGGAGGTTATCAAGGAGGACCTAATGGATATGTCCAGAGATTGGAGTTTTTTAGACACTATGATGTAACAAAGAGTTTGGAGCTATGTGGGGGCACTTGGACGAAATGCCTTAACCACAAAGGATCAATAGGGATTAGGATCAAGGGAAGGATATCAATTCTTTTTTTGAGACTGGTAAGGGGTTTAAGACAAAGAGACCCCATGTCTCCTCTTCTGTTTAATTTGGTAGCAAGTGTGTTCACAAGGATGCTTATTAAAGCATCTCGTGAACACTTTATTGAGAGCTTGCTAATAAGTTTTTCCCTAGAGGTATTATTAGTCTGCAATATGCAGATGATACTTTGCTTTCCTTCTAAATGACTTATTTGTAGTTCAACATTTGAAATGGTTTCTTTCTGTCTTTGAACAATTTTCTAGGACGAGAATCAATTTCCATAAATGTGATCGGGTTCCCATTAATGTGGTGGATGATATGAATGATATTATTCAAGCATTAGGATTACTAGTCCTTTTCCACTCAAATATCTGGTGTGCCTTTGCACTATGAGAAATTGAGAAAACAGGACTTGCAAGCAGCGGTTGGAGGGGTTATTATCATACCGATTGGTTTTGCTTAAAGTCTCGTTTAGCTAGCATCTCAACCTACCTACTCTGAGTTATTAAGTTCCCTTCTTGGGCCATTACTGCTATAATTCTCAGATGACTCACTGTTTTTGGGATAACTATGAAGGGCATCATAAATACTATTTGGTCAATCGGGGTCTAGTGAGTCAGAAAGGAGATAGGTGGTTAGATGTGCCCAATTTGAGAGATCTTAATCTTTTCTTACTGGCATCCTGGATAAATGTTATCACTTAGATCATAACAAATTGTGGAAGCAGATCATATATTTTAAATATGATACCCAAAGCCCGAATGTTTTTGGTTGTAGACTATATATATTATCCTTCGGGAAAGGAGTGCTTTGGGCTAGTAGGGATACTAAGCTGGGCTACCAGTGGGTGATTGGTGATTGTAAAATGGTGAAATCCAGGAAGACCATAGCTGGGGAACTCTAGTCTAGCTATTTAATATTGGGATATTTTACTATGTGTGCAATGAACAAAACAAAACTATTAGTGAGGTTTGGGATAGAGAAACTCTGAAACTCACCTTGGGATAGAGCAACTATGGATGGAGTTGACTCAATTCTATGCCCCATTCATTTAACTCACTATGATGATATGCTAGTTTGGAAACGCATAGTTCTGGGGTGTACTCAGATCAGTCTTTATATGCTGTGGTACATTATAGAGATGTTCAATTGTGTGTTTATACTGATGTTTGGAAACTCTCCATTCTCCTCGAGTTCATATCTTTATGTGGTTACTATGCAACAATAAGTTGTTAACTAGGGACAACCTGATGAAAAGGACAATATGTTCCTGATCCTACCTGTTTACTTTGTTCTGAGAAATGAAACTATCCACTATTTGTTTTTGATTACGTGATAGCTCAGAACATCTGGGCTGATTTGTCATAACTGCTACAGAAACAGCTACAGCCAGCTTATGAGGCCACAACTTATTTGTGGTTAAGTGATTCACGCAATAAAGTGGTTAATATTTAGACATCTGCAACTATGGTGTGGTATGGAATATGAGAAATATCTCACTTTCAAAAACTTGTTTGGACTGGCATGCAGATATTTTGGCAAAAACTATTACGGATGCTATCAAGATGGAAGATCCTATGCTCAGCTCTGCTACATCTCAATTGCACTGCCTGATTGCAAAGGCGGAGGCCAAGTCTCAGGAATGGACTGGCTTGGGATGGCTTGAAGAGAAGGAAGACTATTCCCAGTAGACATGATATCAGGTGGGGCGAGAGGCAGCTTCCAGCAAAGTTCTTTGCGAGTTTTTTTTAGAAACTAGAATGATGTCCGTAATATGCTTGGAATGCGATGTTGTTGGCATCAGCTCAGTGTTTAGACCTTTGGTAACCTGCCAATCTTGATTAGGAGTCTGTTTTCTTGCCTCTGCACTCAAATGTATCAAACTATGTTGATTTCAATGAGAATGGAAACTGGGGTTTTGGCCTGTTGATCTAAACAAAATTCAATTCATGGATGATGAGATGACCCAACATATATAGATAGGTAAGGACACTGCTTTCTCCATAGACACCCACATACATACATTGTAACATAGGTATTCAGAACATCTCCAATAGTGTGACGTCGGTCTTTTCTTAAAGGTGTCATATGAGATTTTTGTTAAGTTGAAGTAAAAGAGAAAAAAAGAGAGATAAAATTGTCTTCACTTGGTGAAGGAATTATCTCTTCACATCTAAGAGATCATTTTTTTCTCCATTATACAATATGACTTCTCTTGATCACGATTTCTAGTTTAATTATAATCCGTATATTATATGGTCATTAATTATTAGAGATGACATCAAGAGATAAACTATATAACATATTTTTATTATCATCTTAAGTGACATAGAGGACACAAGAGAAGTCGTTTCCTCTGCCACCGGAGATACCCTCGGTAACACATAAATACTACATTAGATTTAGCATATCCTGATGATGATAGTTTATACGAATATAGCACTCAGCAAAAGTAAACATTTTTACTAATTATTAGCAAGTGCCAGCATACTTACTATATGCAATCAACCATATAGAGAGGATGACGTGTTTACAAGCTTCAATTTCAGTCACATGACGGAGCAGGCGTTGGGGTTCTCGTCGTTGAACATGTCCGTCAGCCGGTCCTCCGGCCTGCTGACATGGCTGGGCACGTAGGCTGCGGCGGCAGCCTCCACTCTCCTGATGTGGCCAGGTGGGGCCCCCTTGTCATAGGAAGCCGCGACGTAGGGCTGGTTGACCGTGTTGTAGGGCACGTAGGGCCACAGCTCGGCCTTTTGCCGGTGGACTGCGCCTTCCTGAGCACCTTGCCGACCTCCACGTACCCCGTCACCGTCACCTTCTGCTGTTTCCTGTTATAGCTCACCGATTGAACACCTGAAATTAAACATGCAACATTAATCCAGGCCATATGTATGACAACAATGCTGAATCAATCTACGTGCAGTTCATGCCTGAAAGTTGAGCGTGTATTTATGTATGTGCTAGGATTAAGGAGACGTTCAAGCCTAAGCATATATATATATTAGCAATTTTTCTTTTCAGAAAAAGAAATATATGCATGATGCATGGTCTTTTGTTCTTGACGATGTGAAGTTAAATTTGAAGGAATTTTGTTCAGATGATTGGGGCATGAGGTGGAACCTTCAAGGAGGAGAGGGCATTCTTGACCTTGAGCTCACACCCTTCACAGTCCATCCTAACCTTGAGTTCCACAGTCTGCAGCTGCCTCCTCTTCTTGTTGTTCTTCTTGCTCTTGTGGCCGTGATGATTTCCACCACAGAAAAGTCCAGCTAAGTACTCCAAGGTGCTCCCCATTGCAGCCAATTTCTGAACAACTAAGAGACTTGCCTCCAGATATGAGGGTAACCAAATGTGAGGTAACTTGTATTATATGTATGATGTATTTGGCAGTGACAGCAAATGGAAGAACCTGAAAAGGGTAACAGATGCAGCCTCTTCCTCTTTTTCCCTTCAAATAAGCCAGAAGAGAGTGGTGGATTAAAAGCAAAAGGAAAAGAGAAGAACAGTGCCTTAATGGCTTATGGAAGTGCTATTGGGAGCTTTAGAGACCTGGCAAACTATGTGTTCTCTCACACCCATCTCTTTAATGGTCACTTGCAAAAGCAGGAAGCCAGAGGTCCACAGCTGTCAAGCGCACAATGCTTAGCGCTGGTGGTAAGCAAGAGCTCTCAAGGAAGGCACAACAGTGTGTCAGTGTGCATCCAGGGCAACTGAACCAGAAAGGTTCCTCAGAGAACACATGAAATTAAAGGAACGAAACCAAATAGGAAACGGAACTGCAAGACTTGAAGGTGATTTCTTTGTGAAAGCTGTAGCAGTGGATCAATGCTACTTGAAATGTAAGGAAGTATGATTAGTTTGCACTAACTCTGTGCTTTTACTAATCGTTTTGGACATCAATATGGTCTCCAATACACGTATTTGATAAAAGAATATATATATAATTATGTTTTTGGAAATTATTAAAAGTATAATGGCACGAGAGCATTTTTTATATCAAATCTGTTGGCACAGTTTTCATGTGACACATCTTAATACTTTCGTGTGTATCAGTGTATGCAAAAAGCCAGACTGTTTCCTTAACAGTGCAGAAAAACCGGAGCTCTCTGATGGTCATCAGTAACGACTATGCAATACACTGCTGGAATTTTGTATGCTTATATCACCTTTTATTATTGTTCATGGTGAAGAAGTGCACTTGAGTTCAAATGACTAGCTCAGTACATCTCAGTTCATGTCGTTGTTCAGAGGGGCAGGGTTTAGTGCTGGGCACTCATGTCGTGACTGAAGAAGTCTGTGCATTTCCAGGGATGCAGGTGATGACCTCAAAGCATCACCCTAAGGGCATGTTTGGTTGGGCTGTGGATGTTGACAATCTGTTGTTGGCTGGCTGTTTAGAAAAGCTGCTGTGACTTTAGGAAAGTGAACATATGACTTTTGGTTGATCTAAAACCATCTACAGCATTTGAAAAAATGAGCACAGAAGTTTCAGCACATTACAAAAAGCTGGCAAAAGACAGCTTTTTCAAACAGCTGAATTTGCACTGCAAAGCTTACAGCTACCATTAGCAAAAACTGCTGAAAAGCTGGCTGTTGGTTGGGCTACAGCTTTTTCCAGTAAAAAACCGCTAAAAGCCAGCTTTTTCTAATAAAAAGTCGTTGAAAAGCCCAATCAAACACCCCCTAAAACTCCTGCAGCTTATTCACAACGTCCCAATGGAAGTCTTGAGATATTGTAGTTTTCCATCAGAAATCACCAAACGTTCAGGAACTAGAAGAGATGTCTGCAAGTAGGGTGAGCTGACAAGACTTTGCCTGGCTACATGCAATGCAGGAAATACAAACACCAGGTGGTGGGGTTGAGGCTCTGTCAAGCCAGTCAAGAGGATGGAGATATCTGAATGAACAGGAAGAAGCCAAAAAAGATTTACCGAAGGAAAGAAAAAAGCATTGATTGAACAAACGTGAGTACTAGTGCCAGAAGATCTCATAAGGTTGTTGCTAGTGCACCCTATCTTGCCATAATGTGTCCAGAAACCTGGTTTGGACCTGCTTTCATGGAGCTTGCCTTATGTCAGGCCAGGAAGCTGGTTTTGAGTGCTGCCTACGCTATGTATGGGTTCTTCCGCTCTTACGGACATGTGTTTTGTGCTAGCTCAGCTCATGGACCAGGCCAAAGGATTGCATCGAGAAAACTTAGAAAAGGATAGCTAACAGACAAGGGATGCAACATATATATGACGCGGCATGTCACTTGCTCGATGCTCAAAACGAGGAACGAAAATAGAAGCTATGCAGAATATGTGGAAACCACAAGCAAATGCAGCTTTAGATTTCAGTAATGAAACTATAACCCATGCTTGCCCCAAAAAAATTCATGGAGTCATGAACCGAACAAGTTCATGAACACTTATTAATCATCTCAATCCATGCTGAATTTGATGTTTTTAAACTCCAAAAAATGATATTTCATTTTCATATATCAAGGGGAAGACCTCCCAGTACAAACCGATAAGATGTTAGTGCAACTGTTTTCAGCTCACATGCAAATGGAAAACTGATTTTTACAAATAATCTATTGTTGTTAGATATATCAGTGAATACATGAGGGAATTGGTTGTATAAATTAGAGAAACAATTAATGCAGAATTGCTTGCACTGCTTGCTGATAATGCACGGAAGTCAAAATGGATATATACACAAATACACTATCCTAGAAAATGGCAGTGCACCGGTGCCAGCGTCTAATCGAAAGGAAAAAGAGTAGTAGGCTTGATCTATATGAGAGCATTGAGGACACCAACTTGCTGCATTCCACGTAGACGCCAAACTAGATAGTATGATTCTACTTCTGGTAATTCGTCACTGTCCATAAGCTGCATGTCGCACTGATAATAGACGGTTCGTACGGTGTCCTGGGCCCAATTTAAACCAAAAAACAAAATAAAAAAGGTATCAGCTTCATGTTCTTACAACTGCAAATTTAATTAAGAGAAATCAATAAGAGGCATATTCAAATTCAGACAGAAGGCTTTCATTTGTGCTAATGCATGTCATAGTTTAACCATGCATTAGGAAAATGCAAATGGCCTCTGTAATTTTCCCAAACGTTGAAACTTGCACGAAGGCTCAAGTATTTCCTGATTGTCAAGAGATCCAATGTTTCTTTAAATCTAAGACCTTATTGGCAAGCAATAAATACACAAGATGTTCTCTAGCTCCCTGTCCTTCTTAAACAGGCTTCAGACCCTTGAACAGCGGCAAAGGGAAAGAGCTCCCAGCTGGCTGTTGAAGGTGTCCTACTGTCAGTCCTTTGACCCGTACCCAACGAAGGTTCGTATCGAAAGGGTTCTCAAAAACTACAAATAAACTCCATCAAAAAATGCAATTAAACTGTGGCAAGTATTGCAAAAGCGGAACTAGGTAAAAAAAAAGGGTATTGCCACCATATTGTGTGCAAGCTGCAAAGTAAGGAAGTTCCCGGAGGATGCCAAGTAAGGATAATTGTGAATGGGTTAATATTTGGAGTAAAGAATGGGAAGGAAGGGCACGGCCTTTGAGATCCAGTATTATAGATATGGAACTTGCAAGTATTCTTTTAGATAATGGAAGCTCTTTGCTGATTCAGTGCGATGTATCAAGACAATACAACCACAACTGAGTTCAACTTTCGATCTTTGCGTCCATGATGCACACAACCAACTCATTACAAAATTATTAAAAACCTGGGGATATATCCCAGTAGACAACCACAAAGACCATAAATAAAAAGAGAACTGATAAAAAATTCAAGATGCAGCAATCCTAAGACTACACTATCATCCATGTTGGGTGAAGACATCCCTGGACATCCTCTCTAGTTGCGTACATGCTGTCGCCACCACATCCCGATCATCCAGACCCTGAGCATAGACCAAGTACCTGTTAGCCTCTCCTTTCGTTGTTTTGAGAACTCACTGAGAACACTTAAATTCAGACAGTTCAAATGCTGATATCCAGTAACAGCTTGTGCCTTAGCGCCCATCGCCTGCTGCCATGTGAAGAACCATATAACAGTCAAGAACTAGGACATGTTACATATACAACTCCATAAGTAAGCACGATACAAAGTGCATAATAAAGGATAAACTACATGCATTCCCTTTTATCTAAATTAAAGCTCAAATAGGCGAGGAAACATACAACAGAAATTTATTTTGTATATTAAAGCCAACCTCTAACACATGTCGCACTCCTATCATAATGCTCTCGTGCTTTCCTACAGCTCAGCTAAAATAAATCAGCCATAAATAAATTCTGGAGATGGAAGAAACATAAAATTCAGATAGTATACTCTACAGTTTCCTTCAGTATATTCTCAACCCATGGCAAAAAGGTGTTTCTTTTCCTAATTCCAAATCCAGAGGCCGCAATATATAATTTGAGAGATCTTTGTTTTCAACTCAAATGATGCAGCGATATTCTTGACATCATTATTTATATTAATCGATGACGGTGGTCCATTCACCTTCGAGCTACACCACATGTTGGATATCACATAAACGATTGGGATAAAATCAGGTATGAATAATTTAATCTAGCATAAATGGTAGTATTATTTTCTTCGATCAATACCAACACACCGGTATTGTACTAATCTTCTTAAATTGAGCACATGCACAGCTAACAATAACAGAATCACTCCTTTTGTGATTGACATCGCAAGGTCAAGAAAACAGTTTCCACTTACAGTTTCACTTATCCATCCGAATGCTATGGATCTTCAAATTGTTCACCCATCTTAAACATCCTCTTAAGACCACCACATTAACATATATAATCCTCTGTGTCGCTAACAAAACCAAGTGAAAAGTTGACAATAAAATGTTCACCATTACACTTGTCAGCACCACGCAATAAGAGACACCTAATTTGCAATTTAAAAAAAATCAAAGTTTTGCCATGTACCACAAAGATACACATATATTCTTCAGTTAACATAATCCCCTCCATTCACAGATACCATAAAAGGAGGTTGGTGATCCAAACTCCAAGCGTACGTGCCCAACTCACCATGCCCCAATATCATGACAAAATCGTTTCTATCGTCACAGAACATTCACTATACATGACAAATTTTCTTTTCACCACAGGGAATTTGTTATAGTAGGACAAATTTGTTGTACGAGTAGAACAGCCTCCGACCAACCCTAGATTGGAAAAAAATTGTATAAATGCACAACTCTACTCCTATTCCGCTACTTTAACATTGCGCTATAGGCAATTTAAAGCTAGGATTTTTCTCACTTCCGCCACTCCTATAAATAACATTGCGTTGTAAAGGTTCGATTTTCCACCCACCCCCCAACTTCCCTTCTGTTCACCATCGCAAAATAACTGTTCACAAACTACGGAGAATAGGAAAACTCACCAATTGTAGCAATGTGGCTTGTGGTGAGGGCTGCCTCAGAGCTCAAAGCAACACCGAGGTGGCCATTCCCGAAAGAAGCGAAGGGCTGGAATACGGTGGCGAGGATAGGCAACGACTCTGGCAAGCTCCTCGGCGGCCAGGAAGGCTGCTGGTCGGCGGGGAAGGAGGCGTCGACAAAACCCTAGACACCATGCAAAGAAGGGAGGAGACAAGGTAGTTGTAATAAGAAACGAGTTCTCTTTGCTTGGAACACAAGAAGAATGAAGTGAACTTGGTAAGAAGAAGAACGGGTGCCACAAGAACGAAGTGAACTTGATAAGGAAGAAGAACAAAAACAACAAAAGTGTAGATCTTGGATTTCGTACACATGGGGCATGTGCACTCGCTATATTGAAAATTAAAAAAAACATTTTAATTTTTTTAAATTTTAAGATGTACATTATAGGACGAAGTATACACTTGTAATTTTTAATTAAAAAATATGACTATCTACAACTTGTGAGAAAAACACAAGAAAAAATATTGTACAACAGCGAATAGTAGCTTTAGAAAAAAAAACACGCATTTGTTTTTTCCACATAGATCGCAAATGACATTACTTTTTAACCCAAATTTATAGGTACATACTTCATCCCATAATTTACATACGTAATTATTTTTAGATTTTTTTTTCAAAACTTCTAGATATGGTTGAAAGTGGATAAACTCTAATAGACACATATGTCCACATGTGCATCTTGGTATTTTCTGGTTTTATAAAACTAGAAGTGTGATTGATTTGTATGTCTCAACAAAGAAGTGTACTTTTAAGAAGTTTACTCTTAATAAAATGTAATTTTCACGACAAACGTGTAAGAAACACAAGATGGCCGTTAAGGCAGATGTTACCTAGGTTGTATTTTCGATCATGCATTGTTTGTGAAATAAGTTTATCTAGGTAGCTTCAACCCATTAAATCTATAATCATGTCGAAATATGTTACGTAATCTAGTAATAAAATTGGATATAACAAATCTAGCACTTCATAACTTCTAAATGAGTGTATAAGATTTACATATTTTTATTCTCTTACTACTACCATTGTCATACATTATCTCTCCTCTTTTTTTCTCTCATTCATTCCTTAATCCCTGTATGGAAGATATGATCTACTCTCTGATGTGTTCTTATGAGATATTTCTCCTTCCGTCAAGAGGAAGATACTGTGTAATTAAAGAAGTCGCTAGTCCATTGTTGATCGATTCAGCGGAGACTAGGGACTTGGCCTCTAGTAGGCCTTGCTAGTTGGCCGGTGGACAACCATCACAGCCACTGCTAGCACCTAGGGCAATAGCTAATCAAGGCTAGTAAGAGTAGAAGCAAGCAGCATATATTTGATTTGATGTAATCTAACAATATACATGTACTTTCATTTCCCCTACTTTCCTCCACATTTATCAAGTGGTCATTTTAGAGACAAAAAAAGTAACATTAAGACGAAGGAAAAAAGGTTAGGTTGGTTGATGGTTTGATCATGCAGCATTAATGTAAAACGCTTGTTTTGAAGATAGTAAATCTAAATATTAAGCAAATCCATGAGTTATTACTTGGTATCAAACACTATTTTGCTTACATTAGAAAGAAAGAATCAAAGAAGTTACGACAACCACATATGTCAAAGACTAAGAATCAAAGAAGTTACGACAACCACATATGTCAAAGACTCAAACATAACAATGTTCACGCATCATGTAGACAGTAGACATGGTTCTCACATCACAAGTTCACGGCTACACCAAACATAATCCTCATGTCACAAGTTCTCACAAGCAAGGAAGTTGAGCAAAATAAGTAGTAGAAAATAAGTTCAAGCATGATAATGATAAGTTGATAATACAATGATGAAAGCCTCGCAGAATCAAGAGTATTGTCTAGAAGGGTGAATAGACAATTTTTTAGTTTTTAGGTAATTAATCATCTTTTAACCTAAACATCAAGTACTCTATGGTATTCAAGATTAACAAGGTAGCAACATAGGGGCTCAAGCAAGAATGCAACTCTAGGAGTGTATCCTACATCTCCGTTGGGATAACTCAGCATGCAAAGAGGCAGATAAGCTTATAAAGACCCTCTTTTCCTTTCCACTTTTTTGTGGTAGCCCATCTCCTCACGGATAGATGGACTCTAAACCTTGACAAATGCTTGGCATTTTCACAAGCTTACTTGAGGGGTCATCAAGAACTCAAACCTTGCCAACTGTAAGAGAACAATATTATGTGGAAAAGTAATTGGTAGGTATAGGAGCTCAAGCAAGGGCAACGGATTGACAAGAGGTTAACCTTGTGTTGAGATGGAAGGATATATATAGCCTATCCAAGAGCTATTGATTCTTTCCAACGGCAAAGTTTCCCTCCTGTCTCGATACTTCAATATTCATATGTGAAGAGACTCCGGACCTTGTTTGTAGCCGCTTCCTACTTGAATTATGACTGACATTCGAATACTCCAGTATTTTTTTCTGGGGTGAGGGGTCTAGGACTTTGGCAGCCGATTGTCTGGATAGTTCGATGTTGTATTATGTGCACTCTAGGAATAAATTCAAGGAGGTCGGAGGCATGGATACAATTGCTTGGACACTCTATACGTTCTTTTCTCGGAGTTTTCTAAAAAGAAGTCCTCTTTTATGAGAAAAAAGGGGAAGGACTCCATCTATTTCACTATATCAGTCATTGGTCTCGGGATAATCTGTTTCAAAATATTTATCTATTGAAGATATCAGGAATGTAGTTATTGTAACGTTCCCACTTTATACCTCTATTTAAATGCTTTGAGAAAATGATTATATGGTTGTAGTATTTGTTTAATAGAAATAAACATGATCATTTGCACTAATTTTTTTAGATTTAGTAGTATTTTGATTTGTGCACATGGTGGGCTGAGAATAAATATAGTAACATAAAGGGAGTAATCCTAACCATAAAAGCGTAGTTTAGGTTCTGAACAAAGTGGTAAGGCGCATTTGTTCCAGGGGGACAGGGAGGGAACCCCACCTGTCAGCAGCAGCATCCGCAGTTTCCCCACGCAGCTACAAATGATCACAAACCCCCTCGGTCGCTTGTCCCTGCCCCGCACATCACACATTCACACGCGCCCGCACATCCTCCTCTCCGCTCCCCTCGTCCTCGCTTCACTCGCCCCGCGCCGCGACCCAAACCCTAGAACTCGATACAGCCGCGGGGGAAGGCTCCCAATTCCCCAAATATTTTCCTCCGATTCCGGCTAATTTAGCCTTCCCTCTCCCCCACTCCTCTCCTACCGGCTGTGCCATCATCCTCTGTTCCTTTTTTTTCCGAGATTTTATTTGGGAATTTCTTTGGTGTTTTTGTTGTTGTTTCTTTCAGGAGCGAGCTTCCTCGGAGGATTCGCGCTGCTGGTGCGTGGAGCCGGCTCCTCTCTCCCTCGCGTTCTTCCGATTTTGGTAGGATTTTTAGGGTTCGATCTGACGGCTGCGTGTTTCCAGGGCTAGGGTTTTGGCGTCTCGGCGGAGGGTGGTCCGCTGTCTGTGCCGTCCTGTCTTTCGGCGCGAGGGTTGTCAGGTGAGCCTACCCGGATGTCCATCTATGTTATGCTTCGCGTGTAGCGTGAATTTTTGGTTTGGTGTTGCGCGATTTACTCGGTCTAGGGTCAATGTTACGGTATAAACATGGCGTAGACTTTAGCTATTAATCATTTGGTTGCTATTGATTAATCTAGCTATTTTGTTAACGCCGTGGATTTCAGTTGATGAATTAGGCCACTTGGACTTCTTTTATCATATAGGACGCCACTTCTAGTCCATAAAAGAAATTCATTGAGATCTGATGATGGAGACTTTGGTTTTTATTGACTTCTTCTGTTGGCAGTTACCATGTCATCATACCCTGTGCTAAAGAACCGACCTATTGATCAATGGAAAGTACTGAGTTGAAGGATGAACTGCGAAAGAGGAAGCTCCCTGTTAAAGGCCTGAAAGAAGAACTGGTGAGGCGGCTCTTTGACTCTATTCAGAGTGAAGAACCAGAGGATGAAGCCGCTGAAGATGTGGGAGCGAATGCACCAGTTAATCAGGCACCTGAAGAACAGAGTATTAGTCAGAAAACTACAGTATATGCGACAGAAGTTCGCGAGGAAACTGTGGTTCCTGTAACTCAGGAGGCTACAATTCGTTTCACAGAAGTTAGTCAGGAATTCATGGCTTCGCCTGTGGAAGCGGCCCCCAGGGATAACGTGGTTGCAACCCATGAATCTTTCTTAAGTGATGCCCCAACAGCCAAAGGAGATGAGCCAGAATCAGTTGCTGGAGAAAATTCCACAGTGCACGAAGGTCACCCACATGCTGAAAGTAATGCTGGGCCCATTGTTGAGAAGACTCCAGAGGTTGTCACCAATGCGACGATTGTTGTCGATGATGTGAACAGTGCTGATTTCAAGTCAGACATGAGCTCTTCTGAAGTCAAGTCAGATGCCACTGAAGCCAGCAAAATTGGAAAAGAGGACATGGCACCAACTCCTGTGGATGCCCTAACATCAGATGCTGATCCTATGGTTACTGATGTCGCAGCTGCATCAATAAACAATGATGGAGAGAGGCTGGTTCCTAAGAATTATTTGGGTGACAATACTTCAATATATGATCAAGAGTGCAAAGATTCTGAGCTCATGAGTGAGGATTGCAAGCACATCGTATCAAAACCAAATAATCAGGTACCTGAGGCTAGCCCAGATTTAGGTTCTCAAATTAAGTCTGAGTCAATTTCTAGCGATGATATATCAAATAACAAAAAGAATAGTATAGAGGATAATGTGAATGCTAATAATTTTGATTTAGAACTAGAGGCTAAGCCAGAGATGGTCAAACCATCATCCGGCATTACTTCCTTAGGTGGGGATTTGCAGTCATTGGATGATGAAAAAGAGCTTGATTCCATAGCTAATGTGGATGAAGTTGGCTCTCCAGAGAAATTAAATTTAGACAGGAGTTCAGGTGATGAGTCAATGGAGGATGATGTTATGGAGATTAAGCAAGTTGAGTCCAATGTTAACTCTGACAATCTCAGAGGAAAGACTGAGTTTAGCTCAGAACATGTGAAAGAGGTTACCCTCCCTGATTCTGTTGTCAAGGGTTCCTCTGTTGATACAAAGGAAGTTATAGCTGACGAAGAGCCAGCAGCTTCAACTGAGAAGAGGAAACTTGAAGGTTTATTTCTATCTCCTGATGTTCCCTTTCTGGCTTCTTTTATCACAACAATATCTGTAGCTTTTTGTTGTGCCTCAGCATATGTTTCTTACATTCTGTGTATGTGCATCATGGCTGTGCCTGGATTGAAGACCCCATATTGAGTGATGAGTCAGATTATGCTAGCACCTCTAATTGCTTGCAAATGTTGCACAGAAAAACTAAAAAGGTCTACTGGTTTTGCTTTGGGTTGTGGTGCTTTTGTAGCCAGAAGAGACTTAAATGCTTACTTTGAATGTTGTCAGTAGTTTGTGTAAGCACATTGTTTTTTCTTGAATAGAAATTTAGTGTTACTATGTATTGGATATGCAGTACTTTTTGTTGCCCACAAAGGAATCACTTCTTCTGAAGTTCCTTTGTTAGCACATTATTTTATCTGGAAGAAATTTTGGTATTGCTTGAGAGTGTGCAGTTTAGTTTAGCCGGAACGGGCACATATGCTTAGTGAACTGAAACCCTTCAATTTTAGATAATTTGGTGGAGTTGTATAGCTTACAAGCTTGGGGTTTGTGTAGTACTTGTATTTCTATTTATTGTTTAATGCTTTTGTTATCCTTTAAGTGTTGCTTTAAGCAAGCAAAGTAATGAGCCTATGATCAGTTGGTCATTGTGTTTATTAAAATTTAGCTGCAGAATCTTTGAAAATGCTAGAGAAGTAATGAGCCTAATGTTGTTTGGTCATTCTTTAATTAAACATAGTGTCTCTGAGTTTTGTTTTAACTCCCTGTTGAACACACAGCTGAAGAAACGGTTACAAACACTGAGCCAATCAAACGCCAGCGTCGATGGACTGCAGACAGTGGCAAAGTTCCAGAGAGACAGCCATTAAGTCAAAGTGGTCCTGATGCTCCCAAGGATATTTTTCAGCCAGCTTTAAAACGTTCTTTTGGCAGGTCTGATTCAACAGCTAGTGGAGATTCTCCAAAGGAGCGGATTGGTGAGTCCTTGACTCTTTGCTGATCTTTGTGGTATCAAGTCAATATACTTCATCAGTTCATCAGTGAACATTATACCTAATCGTCTTTCTTTGTTTTGGTGTTGCAGTGCCACCGCCTCAGAATCCTGCAACAACTTCCTTGAGAATTGACCGATTTGTACGCCCATTTACCCTGAGAGCGGTGCAAGAGCTTCTTGGTAAAACTGGATCTGTTCGTAGCTTCTGGATGGATCATATCAAGACCCACTGCTATGTTACAGTATGTCTCATTTGCTATTCAAGACTTCAGATTGTTCTTGTCTTTACTTCCTTTGTTGCTTATCGTATCATCTTTAATTGCAAAAGCATACACTATTGTTCTGACTTGATCTTTTTTCCTCTAGGATTATTTTTTGTAAATCTATGTATTTCAACAACCTGTAGGCTTTATCATGCAGTATTGCCGAAATTTGTTCAGCATGCATATTGCATTCTGCATTCTCAAGTAAATGGTGTTGATGAGCAATGGACCATCCTGAGCATAGTGACCAAAGCATCTACAAGCGTCTCTACTTCCTAGTAATGACTTGTCTGGACTAATTGCATTCTAGTCTGGCCTTATAAAAATGGCCATAGTGGCTGTTGTTTACAAAATACATGCACAATGGATGTGGGCTTGAGAATCCATTAGTTCTTTTAGGTGATTCTTAGTTGGAACCTCTGCTGTGATGATCATGTTATAAGGAAAAAGTCCATTTTTCAACCTTGAACTCTTGTCCCTCAAACTCTAAAATTGTTTGATTTAGGACCTAAACTCTTAATACTGTTTGATTTTCAACCCCTACCGAGTTTTTTGGCCCCTTTGACTGGGTTTGACTCCAGTATTCGCTGCGTGGCTGCCACGTCACCCAATAGGAACCAACATGTCATTCATTCTCGTATCTCCTCTCACTACCCTCACTTCCCCCACCTCCTCTAGCCGGCGACCACCTTGTTCCTTAGGGCGCGTTGGAGGATCGAGAGGCTAGCACTGCAGCGAGGGCTTGTCGGCAGAGAGGCCTGGTGATGGGCACGAACTACTGTACAACATTTAGGAGAGAGAGGGTAGCTGTGACGAGGTCGTGGAAGCGGGCCAAGCTGCGAGCAGTGGCGGGAGTGCCATCGGTGATTGGATTTGGGGGGACGTATTGGGAGAGAATAAATTACTTGTGGGTCCTTATTGGGTGATGTGGTAGCCACGTGGTGAATATCGGAGTCAAGTCCAATCAAAGTGTCCAAAACCTGGTCGGGGTTGAAAATCCAGCAGTACTAGAGTTTAGGTCCTAAATTGGACCATTTTAGAGTTCGAGGTTGAAATATGAACTCAGGCAAGAGTTCAAGGTTGAAACATGGACTTTATCCTTGTTATGATTACTATTATAATTACCTTTTGATGATATTGTTATAATTACTTTGCCTCCATGTCCCATCTCTTATTTGCAGTTCTCCTCGGTGGAGGAAGCTGTGGCTACTCGTGATGCTGTCTACAACCTGCAGTGGCCCCCAAACAATGGCAATCATTTGGTAGCTGAATTTGTTGATCCCCAGGAAGTGAAGCTCAAGCTTGAACCCCCTCCCCCGGCGGCGGCGGCAGCGGCGGCAGCAGCAGCAGTGGCAGCGGCTGCTCCTATTAGCCCAGCTACTACACCCAGGGAGCTTCCCTTTCAACAAGCTCAGGCTAACCAGAACATGCCTCGCCAAGCTGTTACACCAAGGGAGCAATTGCCACCTCCACCGCCCCTCATAAAGCCTCCTACATCTGATGTGGGATCTGCAAGGGACAAGCTCCCGCCCACCCCGAAGAAGCCAGAACCTCCTGTCATGACACTTGATGATCTCTTCAGGAAGACACAATCCTCTCCAAGGATCTACTATCTGCCTTTATCGGAAGAGGAGGTGGCAACCAAGCTTGCTGCTCAGGGCAAAGGAAAGTAATAGTGTGATGTTGGCCTTATTTTTGTTGCCATCGTGAGTACGTTATGTTGCGGTTTGTAGAAGCAGCAGCATGTATTTTCTGCAGATACGTTTTTATTTTGTCTCCATCTTAGATTGTATGTCCTTCTAACTCAACTTACTTGGAGTGGCTGAAATACTGGTTTTAGTCTGAACATCCGGGAACTCTTGATAAGCTGGTTTTACTGTTTTAGTTTAACCATTATGGGGTGCTTATTCGTGTTACATTTGCATTCTTCTCAGGGCAGGGCTTCATGAGATGCTATCCCCTCCGGACGTGTGCTTTATGTACCTGTTTTAACAGTCTGGATGTTCTTAGATGCAGCTGCTCTGTTGGTTGTAATGATAAGTTTTTGCTCACTTGACAGAATCGGTCCAAGAGTCTTTCGCGTCCCGGCCAAAGCTTGACCTTAACCAAAGCAGATAATTCAAGCTTGTTAATTAGAAGAAACAAAGTAATAATCATAAGATGTTCACTGAACCGAGTGCCACAAAAGGATCTGTCAATCTTGCAACTGTGCATGTCGTCAGAGGCCAAGTTTCGCGTCTTGCAAATTCTCTGTAACCTCTTTATTATCTGCAGCGCAACTCTCGTCTATGGTTTAGTATCTGTTTGAATTCGGTATGTAAACGAGAATTGGCAGAGAATGAATTAAATCAAGTCTAAAATCTTTATTGATGAATGAAGTTCTTATAGTGTTACAAGGGATGCGACTGTTGGAGAAGAGACGCGAGCAACCGTCGGCAGTTGCCAAATTAGCAACTGCTTGATGGTTACCGTAAGCATGGATTAAGAATCCCAACACTCCCTCTAATCAATGCTTATCCTTACGAGCAACATCATCTTGAATAGTAACTCCTCCAAAAATCATGTGGGAAAAAATGTGAGGAGTATAGTGTCGTATATACTGTTAAAACTCCTTCAAACCCAATGAAAAAATAAGGAGAAAATGATACAGCATATAATGATTATTGTCTCATTTAACTCAATACGAGAAAACCCATAGAGTTTAGAGGACAATAAATATGTCGTGTATATTTTCCTAAAAACCCCGGTGGGGAAAACAGAAAATATGACATATGATCTTATGTTGATATTACCTTATTAAAAACCTTGATGAGAATCTGTAAAGTAAACTCATAAAGGGAAAAAGAGTGTAATATGATACTTTGAACAGGAATAGTTCAGGAAGATACTCCCCCTAATTCTTGCAAATCCCGAAGTCGTCGCATACCAATATTATGAACATATTTCTGGAATGTAGAAGTTGGTAGAGACTTTGTGAATAAATCAGCGAGGTTGTCGCATGATTTGACTTGCAAGATGTTTATTTTCCCGCTTTTCTGGAGCTCATGGGGGAAAAACAACTTAGGGGCAATATGCTTAGTGGTATTGCTCTTGATGTATCCTGTTTGCATCTGTGCAACACAAGCCGCATTATCTTCGTAGATAATGGTAGGTGATTCGATAGAACCAATTCCACATGACTGTTGTATGTGGTTTATCATTCTGCGAAGCCACACGCATTTGCGTGATGCCTCATATAATGAAATTATTTCAGAATGATTGGTAGATGTTGCCACAAGAGTCTATTTCGAAGACTTCCATGATATGGCAGTTCCACTATGTACGAACACAAAGCCGGTTTGTGATCTGGCATTAGAGGGATCAGATAAATAGCCAGCATCTGTGTATCCAATCATATTGGAGTCTTGATTTCTCTGGAATTGAAATAATAGGCTAAGATCCTTTGTGCCTTGGAGATATCGAAGGATATTCTTAACTCCCGACCAATGGCGTTTGATGGGAGTTGCGCTGTGTCTAGCAAGTAGATTCACTGCAAAAGCAAGACCATGTCTTGTGCAATTTGCAAGATACAGGAGCGCTCCAACGGTATTGAGATATGGAACTTCGGGTCCCAACATCTCTTCTCCATCATCCCTTGGTCTGAATGGATCTTTCTCTACGTCTAGAGAATGAACAACCATGGGAGTTTTAGATGGGTAGGATTTGTCCATATTGAACTTCTTCAATATTTTCTGGATATAGGCAACTTGGTGTACCATGATTCCTGAGGGAAGATGCTCAAGTTGAAGACCTAAGCAAAATTTGGTTTTACCCAAATCCTTCATCTCAAATTCCATCTTTAGGTGATTGCGCGCTTCATCAATATCTTGTGTGTTGCCAATGATGTTGAGATCATCGACGTACGCTGAAATGATGCAAAATCCTGTAGATGACTTCTTGATGAAAACACATGGGCAATCATTGCTGTTGGAGTAACCCTTTCGGAGAAGGAACTCACTGGGTCGGTTGTACCACATCTGTCCCGACTGTTTTAAGCCATATAATGACTTGTTCAGCTTTACACAGTACATGTTGCGTTTTGCGCTTGCATCCGGGACATGGATTCCGTCAGGAACCTTCATCTAAATGTCCGAATCTAGTGACCCGTAAAGATATGCGGTCACGACATCCATCAACTGCATAGATAGACGGTTTTGCACTGCCAGAGATATGAGATATCGGAAAGTAATTCCACTCATTACCGGAGAATATGTCTCATTGTAATCTGTTGGGGAAGTCCGGTCACGTTGTCCGGGACGAGGTACCCCCTGTTCCACTTTTCCCTTTGCTATTCTTAACCGTGTTGCCTCTTCAGACCCGTGGGAGTACCAGGCGAGGCGTCCGGGGCGAGGTCGCGGCACCTCGTCCCTCTCGGACGAGGCGCTCCCGGGAGAGGGCCAGGGAGGTCGCCTCCCACTGGCGCGGACTGGGCGAAGTTGAGGCACACCGCCAATCCCAAACGGGGCTGAGGTCAGCCTCCCTCCGGGACGAGGCCGAAGTCGGCCTCTCCCTAGGACGAGGCCGAGGCGGGGTTGACACCTCTCCAAGGGATCGGGGCACGAAGGGATCCACCTATGGACGGGCTCAACGGGAACGGGACGAGCACGGTGGCGGTCCGTACCGGCGAGGCGCATCAGGAATATGCCGGTGCATATAGTAGGTAGCGACGAGGATGAGAGTACTGATTCGCCCAGTGTACGAAGACACAAGGTTGTAACCTGCCTAAGGGCACCCCTGTATATTCACTTGAGGGTCGATTTTGCCTATATAAGGGCGCGTCGGCACCCCATATGAATCCAAGTTCACCTCTTCAAATTCCAGTTCCATTTCTCACTGCGATCCCTGTATTAAATCCCGGCGGTAGCTTCGGGTGGTTCACGTGGTCACTAGGCGTCGTTCCCCAAGTCGTCATCTCTGCACCTCGGTCTCCCGACCCGGGGTGCCCAAGTTTACTGTCCGAGAGACATTTCGTCGACAGTTGGCACCGTCCGTGGGGACCGAAGGGGCGACGTACTTCTGACCCAGTGTTTAGCCATGCCACCTTGGCCGAAGAAAGGAGCGACCACGACGAGGCGGAAGATGGCGGCGAGCGGGAGGCGTGAGGTCCGGCTTCCCTCCCCTCAGGCGAAAGGCGAGATGAATGCGGAGGCGGCAAGGGTCGTGACGGACGGGGGGGTCCCAAGCCGTGGACCCACCTGTCGGGGCGCAGGCGCCATCGGTGCCGGAGGCCACTGTGGGCACACGGAGCCTGGCGGACGAAGTGGAGGGTTTGCAGCAGCAGGCCGAAGAAGCGGCAAAGAAATCGGCGGAGCTGCAGACGCGCCTTCAGGCGGCGGAGCTAGAGGCTCTAAGGGTGAACGCCCAATCCCAGCAAGTGGCTGGTCTGTACCGGGCGCAACTTGAGGCGACGCGCCTCCTGGCGACTCCCCTGCCCCCTCCGGAGGCCCGCGCCGCGGAGGAGCTGCGCCGCCAGCTGGCTGAGGGTCGCTCCGTTGCCCGTGCGGAGGACCCTCGCTCCTTCCCCGGCCGCCGAGGCTCTCCTTGGAGATTTGGACGCGGCACGGGCGCGGGCGGCGGCATACATGGGCGAGGCGGACCTCGAGGCGGAGTGCCTCAGGACGAGCATACTGCAGAACCAGCAAGCCGCTCGAGACATGACCCACAACTACGAAGTCGGGCCGAGTCGGCCGAGGGACCAGCATCCCGGACAACGCCTGGGAAAAGCTCATGTCGGCCAACAACAGGCGCAGATCGCCCGCGACCCGGAGATCATCGACCTTGCTGGCCTGGCGAGCCCGTTGAGCCCGGGGCTCATGGCGGTCCCGTTCCCCCCAAGTTTCGTCCCGCCGACCTCCAAAGTACGCGGGTACGATAGACCCGGTACTGTACATAAGGGTGTACGAGGCGGCAGTGATGGCTTCAGGAGGTGGCGAGGCCATCATGGCAAAAAGCCTCCTCCTCGCTCTCACTGGCATCGCCCAAGCGTGGTACCTCGGCCTCGAACCCCGCACGATATACTCCTGGGAGCAACTGCGTGACAAGTTGCACGGGCATTTTCAGGGGTGTCGCAACAAGGAGATGACCTCGACCGACCTTGGCAACCTTCGGCAGCGTCCGGGTGAGACCATTCGAGCATTCCAGCGTCGAGTTTTTGAAATCCAGTGCCAAGTGAAGGGGGTCTCCGAGCAGACCATCCGCGAGGCTGCTCGGCGAGGCATCAGCAATGAGGCCCTGGCTGACAAGCTCGAGATGAAGCGGCCGAGCCATGTCGAGCAGCTATATGACATCATGGAAGTCTACGCACGTGTGGAGGAAGGGCAGATACTTCGAAGGGAGGAGGCCAGAGTGTCCCAGATGTACGCCGAAGTGGAGAAGGTGGACGGGCGACGTCCAAGACGCCACAATGTGCACCATGTGACCGAGGAGGGCCGGCGAGACGAGGAACATGCCGGGTATGAGGAGGAAGGTCGACCACGAGAGTCACGTCAGGCAGCCCGTCGCCCGCCACGTGAAGACCCTCCCCCGCGAACCTCCGCGGCATCACGGGAGGGAGCCCTACGGCCGCCCCCAAGGCCGAGGCGGGCGGATCATCACCAGCGGGTGCAGTCTCGTCCAAGAGGGTCCCAACGGAAGTACTGTGAGCTGCACAAGATGTGCTCACACTCGACGGCCGAGTGCGAAGTCGTCGCTCGGGCCCAGGGGCCATACCGCTCCCCCCGATCGCCCAAGGACAGCGAGCACAGGAGTCTCGGGGCGAGGCTCCCCTGGAGCTCCCCCGCCGGCCCCGCGGCGCGGACCACCCAGAGACAGGCAGGAGCCTCGTCGCGTCATCCACGCGATCACCTGGGGAAGCGCCCACACCTTCCCGTCGAAGCGCCAGCGCAAGGAGTATGTCCGCCGGGTTCAACACACAGGGGCATACCCTCCGACGAAGCTTCCCGCATGGACCATCACCCCGATCACCTTCGGCCTGGAGGACGCTGTGGGCATTGTCCTCCCGCACCACGACGCCCTGGTCGTCTCGGCCATCATTTTCGAGGTAGAGGTCCGACGTGTGTTCGTGGACGGAGGGAGCTCGGCCGACATCTTGTTCGCTTCCATCCTGGACGGAATGGGCATCCCCCGTTCGTGCCTCCAGTCCCCGGGCGTCCCGCTTCTCGGGTTCGGTGGCGAGCCCGTCGGCGCCATCGGCCGAATCGAACTCCCGGTCAAGTTCCAGGACGAAGGTGGTGAGCGCATCGAGACCGTGTTGCTTGACATCGTCGACATGCCCTACCAATACAACGTGATTCTCGGACGGATGGCGCTCAACAAATTCGGCGTGGTTCCTCATCACGCTTATCTGTGCATGAAGGTTCCCGCTCCCACCGGGGTCATAACGGTGTACGGCGACCAAGGCCTCTCTCGCCGCATTGAAGAAGCCACGACTTCGGCCATCAGATACGTCCACGATGTCGTCCCTGTGGTCAGACATCGCCTCGTCTCCGGCGAAGCTGCCCAGCCTGAAGCGGGCGAGGTCCTCGGCATCGACATCGCCGGCGACTAGTTCATGTTGTCTGCAACCGGGTGGTGGATCCCCAAGCCCAGGCCGGACGGAGAAACCCGTTCAATCAGGCTGTCTGAAGATGAACCTCACAAGACTATATTGGTCGGGGCCGACCTACCAGACGAGGTGGAGCGGGCGCTCCTTCTTACCCTGCGCGCTAATAGCGACATCTTCGCGTGGGAACCCGAGGACTTGCCGGGCGTGCCTCGCGGCATAATCGAGCACCGGCTAATGGTCAGGCCAGGGGCTCGTCCCGTCAAGCAGCGCCTGAGGAAAACGTCGGCCGACCGACAGGTCACAGCACGCGAGCAAGTTGCCAAGTTACTCAAGGCCGGGGTCATCCGTGAAGTCCTGCATCCGGAATGGCTGGCGAACCCAGTCCTCATCAAGAAGGCCAATGGACAATGGCGGATGTGCGTGGACTACACCGACCTGAACAAAGCTTGCCCAAAGGACGACTTCCCCCTACCTCGCATCGACCAGCTCGTCGACGCCACCTCCGGCTGTGACCTCATGAGCTTCTTGGATGCGTACTCGGGTTACCAACAGGTGTGGATGGCCAAGGAGGATGAGGAGAAGACTAGCTTTATCACCCCATACGGGACGTTCTGCTATGTCCGGATGCAGTTCGGCCTCAAAAATGCGGGGGCAACGTTTGCCCGACTGATCGGCAAAATGCTCAGCGATCAGGTCGGCCGAAATGTGGAAGCATATGTGGACGACATCATCATCAAAAGCGTCCTCGCCCAGACCCATCCGGCCGACATACAAGAGACCTTTCCAACCTCCGGCGGTCGAGCATGAGGCTGAACCCGGAGAAGTGCGTCTTCAGCGTGCGCGCTGGGAAGCTCCTGGGTTTCCTCGTCTCAAAGAGGGGAATCGAGGCCAACCCGAAAAAGATCGATGCAATTATCGGTATGCAACCACCGTCCACGACCAGGCAAGTACAAAGCCTGGCGGGCCACCTTGCGTCCCTCGGGCGATTCGTGTCCCACTCGCCCGAGAAGGGGCTCCCATTCTTCAAGGTCCTGCGAGGCTCGGAGAGGTTCGAATGGACCGCCGAGTGCCAATCGGCCTTCGAAGCGCTAAAGGAGTATCTCGCCTCGCCACCTCTCCTCCAGAGCCCGTCACCCGGAGACACCCTTCTGTTGTACCTCACCGCTACGGCCTCGGCAGTCAGCGCCGTCCTCATCAAGGAGCAGGGCCGAACCCAGAACCCAGTCTACTACGTCTCTGAGTCGTTGCAGGGGGCAAAGATACGATACACCGAGCTAGAAAAGCTGGCATATGCATTGGTCATGGCAACGAGGAAGCTTCGCCACTATTTCTTAGCTCACTCCGTACGAGTTTCGATTTTGTTCCCGATCGGCGAGATGTTCCGCAACCGGGAAGCCACGGGCTGAGTCAGCAAATGGGTGGCCGAGATCGCACCGTTCGCGGTCGAGTTCGTCCCCAGGACCGCCATCAAGTCGCAGGTGCTGGCCGACTTCGTCGCGGAATGGGTGCCTTGGCTAGACCCCACACAAGGCACGGAGGACCCGATCTGGACTCTTTATGTCGACGGCTCCTGGTGTGCAGATGAAGCCGGGGCTGGGGCCGTCCTGGTATCCCCCGAGGGATCCAAGATGTTGTACTCGGCCCGCCTGGATTTCAAATTGACGAACAACATCGCCGAGTACAAGGCGCTCCTGCTGGGGCTGCGCAAGGCAGCGCGCGGCCGGGGCGCGCAGGCTCCTCGTCAAGAGTGACTCGCACCTGGTCGTCGGGCAAGTCGGGAAGGATTACCAAGCAAAAGACCCAGAAATGACCAAGTACCTGATGGCGGTGAGGGCCACCGAGAAGCACTTCAAGGGGATCACCGTCCAGAATATCCCGCGAGGGGACAACGCCGAGGCCGACCTCCTCGCCCGAGCGGCAAGCGGTGGGGTCACCCCACCCCCGGGGATGTTCAGCGAGACCCTGTCTGCCGCCTTGACCGAGGGGCTGGGCGACGTCTGTGCCATATTGCCGATAGACTGAAGGGCCCAAATCAAAAGTACCTCGCCACGAAAAAAGAGCCCCAAGACCCGGTCGAGGCACGTCGACTATCAGCGCGTGCCTGAAGCTTCATCGTCCATAAGGGCTCCCTCTACAAGCGAGGTGTATGCGCCCCGTTCTTGAAATGCATCTCGGCGGAGGAGGGCAGGGGTCTCCTGAAGGAAATTCACCAGGGGCTCTGTGGCTCGCACCTCGCCCCCAGATCCTTGGTCGCCAAGGCCTACTGTGCCGGGTTCTACTGGCCCACCGCATTAAATGATGCTCAAGACTTGGTAAAATACTGTTCGGCGTGCCAGTGGATGGACCGAGGCACGAACAAACCTGCAAACGCGCTGCAGCCCATCCCGCCCTCCTGGCCCCTGGCACGTTGGGGAGTTGACCTCATCTGCCCCTTTAAAAAGGCGTGCCAAGGGGCCAGATTCGTCATCGTCGCCCTGGACTACTTTTCCAAATGGACAGAAGCAGAGCCTCTGGCAAAGATCACCTCGGCCGCCGTACAGAAGTTTGTTTGGAAAAGCATCGTGTGCCGGTTCGGCCTCCCCCACGAATTGACCATAGACAACGGGACTCAGTTCGACGCGGCGAACTTCCGAAGCTTCTGCTCCGGCCTCGGTATCAGGCTGTGCTTCGCCTCGGTCGCAAACCCGAAGGCTAACGGGGCGGTAGAGAGGGCCAATGGCATTATCCTTTCGGGCTTATGAAAACGCATGTTTGAGCTTCCTGCAGGAAAATGGGCGGACGAACTTCCGAGTGTGCTCTGGTCGTCCCGCACGTCGGTCAGTCAGGCTACGGGATACACGCCGTTCAAGCTGCTATTCGGTGAGGAAGCCGTCACCCTGGCCGAGGTAGAGTTCGAATCGCTGCGCATCACTGAGCTACCGGATGACGCCGACCACCTAGCCTCACTCGAAGGGCTCGCCGAGGTGCGACAAGACGCTGCACTGCACATCAACCAGTACCAGGCCGCAACCGCAAAGCATTACAACAAGACGGTGAGACTGAGGCCCATAGCGGTGGGCGATCTGGTACTTAAGAAGAAACTCAACCCCGAGGCTGACGGCAAGCTTGGCTCCAAGTGGGAGGGCCCGTACGAGGTCATCAGCTCGTCTCAGCCATCGTCGTTTCGCCTTCGGGACCTCGACGGTGTCGTCCTCAAGCACAGCTGGAACAGCAATAACCTCCAAAAATACTATGTGTGATCTAGCTAGGTGATTGTCAACAGCTGCTGTGCCAGCTCAACAGGACCTCGTCCTTGTAAGAATTGCCTACTTTTGTTAAAACATCTAAATGCAGTCACCTTTGCAAGCCATCACGGCTATCCCATCCTAGTTGGCACCTTGGCCCGGCGCCGCGCCCCTAGGTACGATCAACGTCGCTTCGCAAGTCACCACGTCTATCCCGTCCTAGGTGGCACCTCGGCCCGGCGCCGCGCCCCTAGGTACGATGAACGTCGCCTCGCAAGCCATCATGGCTATCCCGTCCTAGCAGCGATGACAATCCCGCCCCAGTGGTGATGACCATCCCGTCCTAGCGACGATGACAATCCTGCCTCAGTGGCGATGACAATCCCGCCCCAGCGGCGATGACCATCCCGTCCTAGCAACGATGACAATCCCACCCCAGCGGCGATGACCATCCCGTCCTAGCAACGATGACAATCCCGCCTTAGCGGTGATGACAATCCCGTCCTAGTGGCGATGACAATCCCGCCCCAGCGGCGATGACCATCCCGTCCTAGCGACGATGACAATCCCGTCCCAGCGGCGATGACCATCCTGTCCTAGCGACGATGACAATCCCGTCTCAGCGGCGATGACCATCCCGTCCTAGCGGCGATGATAATCCCGCCTCAGCGGTGATGATAATCCCGCCCCAGCGGCGATGACTACCCTGTCCTAGCAATGATGACAATCCCGTCCTGGTGACAAAGGTAATCCCATCTCAGGAAGCAACTCGGCCCTGCACAGCGCCCCTACGAATGGCGAACAATGCACTACGTCGCCATACACAGCGATCCTCGCCCTAAGCGGGGCCGTGCGATAGTACGCCTAACTCGCACATCTCGTAACCTCGCCCGTGATTAAGATAGAACGACATCGCCAGAATAAAGGGAACCTAGAATTTATAAACGACTCAAGTTCTCATACACGATTACAGAATGAAGCGACCACGACTATTGCGTGGTCGCCTGTTATTTTGGTGGGAGGAAGATATAGTGCTCCCTCCCCGAGATAAAATTACAACAATCGCAGCCGGCGCGATAGTAAAAACAACACAGTCCCAGGCTAGGACACGAGACATCGGAACAGCGCTAGCACTGTGCGATATAAGAAAATCAGACGACCTAAGTGTCGGCGCCGTCGGCCAGGTC
Source organism: Stipa capillata (assembly GCA_019208055.1). Classification (NCBI taxonomy): domain Eukaryota; kingdom Viridiplantae; phylum Streptophyta; class Magnoliopsida; order Poales; family Poaceae; genus Stipa; species Stipa capillata. The sequence goes on along the minus strand of JAGXJF010001616.1, from coordinate 199,017 downwards.
GGCGGCGAAGGCCAGGAGGAATAGGTCGTCCCCGGCGCGCTGGCCTGTTGCTGGGACACCCTCCCCAGCCTCCTTGCCGACCGAGGCGAGCAGGCCGCCCCCGTGAGCTTCGACCGTCACCGAAACATGGCCTTCCTTGACCGTCTCCCCAAATACGCAGCGCCCCTCCCGCTCGACCAACGGAGCGGGCGAGCAGTGCTTATGCGACATAGCCACGAGGGGACGAGACCCACCTCGCCCGACGGGCGACTTATATTGCGAAGGCGCCCTCTGCAACAAAGCATAATGGAATAAAACATCGCAACTTAACATAAATGTAGTATCACACCGCAAGGTTAGTCCACAAAAATGCCACATGCGGCGAGGTAACGTCGACGCAGCGACAGTAAAGTAAGACTCCAAAAAAATTTAACCGGCGTCCGAGGCGAGCTCTAGACCTTTGGCTGCTGGGACGACGCGGCAGGACCTCCCCCCGAAGTGCCTTCTGTGCTTTTCGAGCTTCCCCCGGTGGCCGACTTCCTCCGTGACTTCTGGATCCCCTCGGCGTATTTCTGCCCCTTCTTGTGGGAACTCCAGACTGAAGTCATGAAGGCGTCAGCCTTGCCCTTAAACTTGTCCCGGACCGCGACCACCTCGGAGGTCCTCGGGGCGACGTAGCCCGGGGCCGAGAAGACGGAGGGTTCGGAGCGAGTCGCTAGGTAGGAGCAGCCGAGCATGAGCTCCGTGGAGGCCCTAGCGTTGTCCTGGGCGAAGACGAAGTTGGCGAGGTGGGCGTCGTGGCAGACCCGCGTCGCCCATTGGATGCCCTCCACGACCCTCGTCTCTGCATTGTCGGAGCTGAAGGCGGCGACGTCGAGACCCACTGCCTCGGCCGCCAGGCCCGCTGCATGGCACAAGGGCGTGATGAGCCGAAAGGCCTGGGAATCTCGGTCGGCGAAGCGACCAACCCTCTCGTGCACCAGCGAAAGATCATCTTGGAGTTTGGCGAGTGCTTTCTGGGCCGCATCAGCCTTGCCCTTCTCCGTGGCAAGCAGCATGGCTGCAGCCTCGGCCTTCCCCCCGCTCAGAAGAGAGTGTAGCCTCCACTTCCATGGCCCGCTTGTTTGCCGCCTCGCCCTTTGCCCGCTCGGCAATGAGCGCCACCTCGGCACGAGCAGCGCGGTCCTCGGCATCCCGGAGTTTGGCCTTGAGGAGATCCACCTCTCCCACCTTGTCCTTGAGGCGCGCTTCGAGCGCGGTCGTCTTCTTGGCCTCGGCATCCAGGACCGCCAGAACCTCGGCGGTTCGGGCCCGCTCTTCGGCCAGGGGGCCCTCGAGGCCAGCCGCCCGCGCTTCGAGGAGGGAAAGCTTCTCCGCGGCGAACACGCACTGAAACAAAAGATTTGTCAGTACACTACTAATAACGAAATGGAAAAGCGATCCAGAATTACCTTTAGCGCGGTGGCCCGAGCGGCCGCCCCAATTTGGGAGGCCGTCATCCCGGCGAAGCTCGACGCCACGTCCGTCTCGGATAGCCTCGTCCCGGGGTGGCTCACGAGCTCGAACTCCCGTGGTGAAACAGCGAGGAGGTCCGGGCCGAGTCGACCGGACAGCGCCACGCGGGGGCGAGAAGGCTGGAGTGTCGAGTCGAGAGATCCTCGACACTTGGACTTGTCCTTCGAGGTTGAGGAAGAAGACAGAACCGTAACCATCGCACCAGAGGGACGAGGCTCAGGGGCTCCCTCTATGGCCGCGGCGTGGGGAGAGGGTACCGGGGCGACGTCGTCCCCCGATGAGCGAGCAGCTGCCGGACGAAGTGGGGTCTCCGATGCCGGCATGGGCGAAGCTGGGCGCAATCCCGATGCGACACCCATCTTGGGCGAGGCCTCGGGCCGCGAGGACGTCTCCGTCGCCGGCGCGAGCACTCTAATGTGTACTTGTGTCTATGATCAAATGGTTCATATTGCGTTGTTAAATTTAGCTCAAAGGTGTTGCATTTTGCAGTCGTATGTAAAAACCTGGTATGCTATCAATGTGACAGGTTCTAGTTACTATGGTTTTTGTGCAATAATTTAAAAGCTCATTTTTCATAAAAATGCTACTGATATGATATGAAATTAATCATGTAGCCCTGCTGTCTGTACATGTTTAATTTGATTGCACAATTATTCCCTGTCTCATTATGTCGTAATATATGGATTGCAACAGGGCGTTGGGAAATGGATTCGGAGAGGGACATGGAACTCCACCTCCTCCTCCTCCTCCTCCTTGGCGGATGTGCTTCTCCAAATAGAGCATAATCGTCAAGATCAAAATCGGATCTTGGACCAGCTCGTCTGCAATGTCGGCCAATCCTCAGGCGGCGGACAAGCAAAGAGAGGTTTTGCTGATTTTCAACGGACCTTACCCTCAACTTTCTCTCACTTGGAGGACCGCCTCGAAACCGATGATTAGCTCCAAAGCATCGATAGGAAGTTCTCTATCTCTCCATGCACTAATCAAGAGAATATGCTCTATGCCTTTTATATATTGGAGGGAGCTACAAGTGCGTGGTGGGATAATCTTCTCGGTACCCAAGCCCTCGGTCATGAAATGACTTGGGAGGAATTTTGCAAAGCTTTTTCTCGTGTCCACATCCCCGAGGACATCATGGACATCAAGAGAGAAGAGTTCCTTACTCTCAAACAGGGTCGGAGCTCAGTCACCAAGTACCTCCACCGTTTCAAGCTATCTTACTCGCTAAGCTACTAGCGAGATCCCCAAAGATGAGTCTTGACAGAGGAAGTTCATGAAAGGCCTCACCGAAGAGTTACAAAAGGAGTTGGCCCTACTTGACACTCGTGACTTCGAGCACTTGGTGAACAAAGCCATCGTGATGGAGAATAAATGTGCAGCACTTGAAGCTTCTCGCAAGTGCGAGAGGGAGGCGACAAAATCAGATAGTAGCAGTTCTTAGAAACCCTACTACTAGCAGCTCCGTCGCATCGTTTCCAAGCGCCACCACCATTGAGGCACCCAGATATCCTCCTCATCTGCCGACTCCATTTTTCCCTTCATGGAACTTTAGGGGACAATAGACGAGATCTCTAGCTCACACGTGCTATTGCTACAAATAGCCTGGGCACTTTGCCAATCAATGCACTTGGTTTGGCTCGGACCCCAGGCTGTTGTGAGCGCATATGAGCAGCATCTCGTATAGTTAACAGGTCGGGTCACCGTGCAGTATGTTGTATTCTCATCTAATCGATCTAAATCCCGGGTCCTAACAAGTTAGCTCTCCCCTAATCACTCTTATTATCTCCTAAATATATTTAATGCCTCTTAATTACTCTCTAGTTTCAATTTGTATACCAGAGAATTGATTTTCTTTATGCTTAAAAAATTGTTTTTAACATGGTATTTCTTTATTTAGAAAATTTGATGTTTATTTTTTCAGCATATGCTTAACGTATTGTCTTTTTCCTTCAAGCAGTTTTTCACAGATATGAGCATATATCCCATGGAATATATTGTAAAAAACGTAATATGCGTGTGGTTGCTAGTGCTACACAAACATATGTATGTGAGGATCTAGAAAATAAAGAGGCACCATGAGCAGCGCAAACTTTGCTGAGGAGACGAAAGGGAAGATTGCATAAGTAGGACTGAATTAGGAAGACCGTCTCACGTTGTGGATGAAACTGAATTCGGCCATGTACAATGCAGGATGCTTATAGCCCAGTGCTTAAAGAGAGAGAGTAGCGTTGCGTCCCAAAAAAATATGTGACTTACAATGTAGAGTGCTTCATATGGGTGCTTAAGTTGCTTTAATATTCGTGTAGCGCCTACTCTAGCACCTGTTGTCTCCAATGCAGCGCTGCATTGGAGTACTATTTGTGCTTCTTGGAGTACTATTTGCTAGGCACCGGTTGAAGCACCTGTCACCTGTGTCACCCTAAGCACCAGCCTAGCACCGGATGCTTAACTTTGCTTCCGTCGTCCTTCCTAAGTACTTGTCTAAGCACCTCTCATAAAAAAATCAGGTTTTTTTCCTGAGACACCTGTCTAAGCACCTGCATTATACAGGGTCTTAACATGTGCGTTTACACAAATATAGACGTAGTGGCCTAGTGGGTGTTGAATTCTGACGTCTCTTTTCTTTTCTTAACGGCTGAGTGTTTCCGTTATCACACTAAAGATTCACAGACAGCTGAGCACTCGGAGGAGCAAAAACGGTAGGACGTGCTTGAACGAGGATAGAAAAGGCAACGTGTGCCTGCATGAGAGGCTGAAAAAAAATACGTAATTAATGTTGCTAATGGATATTAGCTATGTAGTAAGATATTAGGTGATACCGCGCGCACGTTGCTATGGAAATTTGTAGCTAGAAAAACTGGTTATGATGAGATAAATAAAATTAAAGGAATTCGAATTTGCTTGCTAAGCGCAGCCTCTGTAAGGAAAAATAAAAAAATTCCATGAGATTGAACTATGCACGACTGGTCAAAAAATGTAAATTGTGTATACTAAACTAGGAATTACAATGTATACAGAAAAGAAAAAAACATAGACTTGATAGATAAAGCCCTCCACAAATGTGGTAAAACAATTATCATTGAGTTTACATCAACGGGAGCAACTCATGAACAATATTATTATAAGGAAGCGACGGGAGCTAGAAATTCACTCATTGAAGATGAAAGGGCTTTAAACGATTTAACTGAGAAGTGAGAAAAGCACCACAATGAAAGTTGAAGTGCTGCAGGTACAGAAATTTCCTGATACCGGTTGCAATCTCTTGCCTAAATGATCGACCAAAGTTTTCTTAATCTGCACAAAAACCAGTCGAGCAAAGAATTTGAATGGGTGCTACTTTCAAAACAAAAGAGAAGTAAGTTCTGTGGCACGTAAGTAAAATCTGAACTATGTTTCCTCTTCACAAAGCTCAGTTGTAGACCAAACAAACAAACAAAGCTAATTATGCGAAGGAAATAAATAGACAACTAATCCTGAAACCAACAACACATAGTTGCAGACTAACCAAACAGATCCAAGAAACTAAACTGAAAAACTGTAAATATGAAGTGATCCTATGTTCCATCCTCACAAAAGAAAAACCTACGGGTCATCTATTAAAGCAGTGGCAAATAGCAAAGGTGCCTGATATAGAAGTAGAGAACTACTGCTGCATGCAATCTTTTCATTTCTCCATTATTGAGCATTTAGAATTGAAGATGAAGTTGATTTACTGCAGCCAATAACAGCTCAAACATCTATATGACTGCACGTCATAAACCCTGACGCAAAGCAGAGCTGATGCCCTAACTTTAGATCATCTAGTACATAATTTTCTTGGTCCAAGATACACCTATCAGTTGAGCTAGTATTTAAAGCTCTGTACTAAGGTAAACTTAATTAGACAAATAACCTAGCCCTTTTTCCCCCCCAAGAATGCAAGCCAGAACTGAAATGGTAACATCAAGAGAGAAGGCTCATGAATTATTGGGGAGTTAAGACATTCAACTCAGAGACCTCATGTGCTGTGAGAAATTGCACGGCTCCACTTGTACATCAACCATGCCAAAATGGTAAGAAAATGGCATGTAACGCTCATCCATCGACCATGCTGAAACTGGAAAGAAAATATAATCTGCACATACTCCGTGTGTAACCTGGTCTTATTGGCGACGGAAGAGGCTTGAAGCCTGTAAAAGAGAGAGACAATGGGGACGAAGATGGGCTGGTCAGTGTCATGGACGGGCGGCGACACGACTCTGATGGGGTGCCTAGTATCAGCCGAAGAGGAGCAGGCAGAGAGTGGTGAACAGAAAATTTCAGTAACACTTTCGTTTTTCAAAGGAAAACAGCAATCTTTGCCGGTATTTCCGTTGCCCACTATTCAAACTCTGCTACACTCAATGAAGGCAATATAAGTTTCAAAAAAATAGTGAGACAAAGAGAGAAAAAGCTCAGAAAATTATCATGGCGATGCTCTTCGGTTCAAGAATAATATGCATTTCATAAGCATAGTAACCTGTAGCAAAGACAATGGCTTATAAGTTCTGTCAGAAAAACTACGACAATGAAGACAGATGCGTCTAGAGAATCTTACCAATTCTGCCAAATCAAACATAAATAGACTAAAGGTGTAGATTGAGACGATTCTGCAGCAATAAAAATGGACAACCTGTGATGATAATTAGAGGAGGAAGACCTGTTGCTCGCATCTATAGGTCAACAAAAGAAGAGAGAGATTGGAGGCAAAGAAGTAAGCTTACATGTGTTGCAGGTAATAGCTATAAGCCCACATATTGTGCAGGTCTTCCTCTACCCTGCTCACAAATCTAGCACAAAAAAGATTCGCCTCCATATCCGATTTAGGAAATTAAGCCTAGGACCGTACCACGCCAGGGAAGGGGGCACGGAAGAAATCACCCCACTATAACACGGTAGAGATTTGAAGACATTCATATAGAGGCATTTTAGACAAAGTGCCTCGATTTATCTTTCTAAGGCGTTTTTTGTAGAAAAATGCCTCAAATAAGCCTAGCATTTGAAACATTTTAGAGAAAACGCCTCAAATAAGTCAAGCTTTTGAGGCATTTTAGATAAAACACCACAGTATAGGGAGCATTTTGACCAACCACCTTCATGTAAAGAAGGCATTACAAATAATCACCACAATATGTCGGAACATATGGGGCGATCTAAAAAATGCCGCTCAGTCTTAAGAGGCAGTCTGGTGAAAAACGTCACAAATACCATACAAAATTTAAATAAAGAACCCTACAACGTGTGCTATTGAGCGAAACAGCCCTCCATCTCCTAGTCCGGGCATATTCAAACAGCACACAGATTAGGCATTAGGCGTTAGTTATCATCATGCACACAAGGCGTGAGTGAATGTTTTTTCATAATATAATTTTTTTCACAAATGAGCATATTTTTTCTAATGGTATGGGTATTCTTAGATATAAGTTCTTGAATAGTGTTATTTTCTTTCAGCTACCCTTTGTAAAGTTATAGATTCAAGTTCATGTATTTGAAAAATATCCTGTATTATGAATTCAACTATAGTGACTACATGTGCAATGCACATGCATCTTACTAGTATATACTGTGAACAATTCAGTAGCTAGCTTGACGTCCGGCTATATGCAATTAACAAATTATTACTGGTAGTAATATCAAAAGGAAAATACTCCCAAGTATGTATAGTTGGTAGTCAATGGATTGTACTCGTTTATCAACGAGGCGAGCTGACGGGTAGAGACGTTGAGTGAGGTTTTAGTCAAAGTCAGCAGGGAAAAATTAAGAAGATATAGATTATCACAGATATTCTGTTAACAACCGGATCCGTGGCGCAATGGTAGCGCGTCTGACTCCAGATCAGAAGGTTGCGTGTTCGATTCACGTCGGGTTCAAATTCCCGATCCTTATCCGGATTTCCTCTTTTTCCTTCAAGTTATGGTCGGATCTTCGTGTTTAGTTCATGCGATCACCGATAGGGAAACATCTGCATGCAGCACAAGGCAATAGCTGCTACTCCCTCCGTCAAAAAATATAAGGCTCTTTTGTTTTGTCTTAAGTTAATGTATTTTAAGTTTGATCAAATTTATATTAAAAATATTAATATCTACACTATCAAATAAATACACTATGAAAACATATTTCATGATAAATATAATGACACTAATTTGGTGTTGTGGATGTTGATATTTTTTAGTATAAATTTGGTCAAACTTAAAATACATTGACTTAGGACAAAACAAAGGGGCCTTACATTTTAGGACGGAGGGAGTATCAAGCTAGTCTTACATCACGTGCAGCCGTTAAGGGTCAACCTCGCTCAACTAATATTTCTGTCTAAACTAAACAATTAATGAATTAATGCAGCTACCTGCCAAGCTAGCTAGCTAATACTCTAGCTAGCAGCTAGTATGCTGCTGCGGAAATAAAGTGACGATCAAGAGTTGTATTTCACAAATTAGCTCAATGTCTGTCGCAATTACGTAAAAAATATTTTTAATTATCTTTTTTTAATTTATAAAAATATATATTATTATACTATTTATAAAAATACCATACTATGACCGAACGTGCCATTCGTACGAGGTATTAGAATTAAAGTTCGGATTGTCGAGCCGATCGTTAGTTTGTATGTTAGACGGCTAGTTGTTTGTATATGATATTAGATCAGTATGTAGAATTAAAGTTTGGGTGGCAAGTCGACCCGATAGGCGGTCGTTTCAGATCATAATCTAGCCGATCATTTGTATATGATATTAGATCAGTATAGGAAGTTAAAGTTCAGATCACGGGTTGCTGATACTAGATCAGTACGTGGACTCAAAATCTCGGAAACCTATGGATGAGGTGTAAAATCATAAATATCTATCGATCGTTCACCACTAATAATTAACGTACGTTACATCGATGGCCGGATAATGTTTAAATACAGTTATGAAGATTTACCGGATTACGGTCCATTAATAATAAAGGTCTACTAGATCAATGGCCGGATGATGCTTATGTGTAATAACAAAAATTTATCCGTTATGGTCTGTTTGGATATAATTATAAAGATCTATCGGTTGTGATGTGTTTAGGTACAATTATGAAGATCTATCAGTTGTGATCTATTTGGGTACAATTATAATGATTAATCGGCTGTGGTTATGGTTATGAAGATCTATCATTATTGGCAAATTTCTTGAGTGGAAATTTCAAGAAAAAATATATTCATAGAGGACATGGACATGGCAATACAAGTCAAATCATTGAGAGTTTGAGATATTGACAAAGGAAGCAGGTCAACATACCTCTGAGGGGCCAAATAAACACACTTTGAAGTTGCCATCAGCCAATAATCGCAATCTATTGCAACCAACGCAAAAATGCTCTGTCATTGATGTAATAAATGAAATTGTTCCAACATGTTCGTTAATTTTGAAATTCTTTGCGGTGTCTGAAGGGTGATCTTGAAGTCTCTCTATACCTTTAAAATGCTGACGCTGATACATGGGTGCGAATAAAAAATTATTTGTAGCTTACATAAT